>OV815293.1:21647412-22141467 GCA_929108145.2 Limnephilus rhombicus
CAAATGAGCGGCGGGTTGCTTATGATTTTTATTTTGCAAAGTGTTTTTTTTTTAATTTGGAATTCAGTTTCTAATTCACTGGTGAGTGTATTCGTACTTTTAAATTATTACTTCACGTAGTAAAAAGTGTTTTATTTGGAAAATCACGGTATTATTAGTATATTTACCAAGTTCCGATATCTTTCCAATTAATTATCATATTAATTAACATATAACAGGATTAGTGTTACACAATCAGTTGGCTACGTAGGTAATTGCGTAAATGTGAAATTCTAGGAAAATTTCACTTCTAACTGTTGGCAACACTGTGAAGAACCCAGAATAATCATGGCGGAATGCTTTGTAATGATTTTTAGGTGTGAGGTGTGTTTTTTATTCAAGATTAACTGCTTTTAATATAGAAAAACATTGGTAAAATGTCCACATTTCACCGCTACTGTTATTGTATTTAATGAAAGTGCAATATAAAAACAATAAATCATCTCTTTCATTGCAAATACATGTGACGTCGTGTTTTGTGTCAGGCGTTACTTTGTAGATGAATTTTTTTTTTTACATTAACTCCACACAGGAGGCCCTAAGGAAAATAATTTCCCTCAGGGCCTATGTCATCTGGGATGCTGTGTGGAGGGTCTTTTTGAGGAGAGGAAGGAATGAACATTGGTCTTGAAGAGACCCATATTGTAGGAAGGAGGAAACAAAGAGGCCGGCAAATCATTCCATAGCCGGGCTGTTGAACACAAGAACGAGTCGAAGAAACGGCCCGTTCTCATGTGACAAATTTCAACCGTGTACAAATGTTGGGCACGCGTTTGGCGTGTTTCCCGACTATGCACCGGTGCCGAAGGGATCAATGATGCTAGTTCCTCGGAGCAACTTCCATTGTAATACCTGTAGAACAAGGGTAGCATTCCCACCCGACGCCTGTGCTCTAAAGATTGCAATCCGTCTGTTAAGATGGGAGAATCCATCAAACGGACCGCCCGTTTCTGCACAGAGTCGAGGGTATTTTTCAGGTATTTTGGAGCTCCAGACCAGAGATGGCTGCCAAATTCAACCGTGGGGCGTACTTGTGATTTGTACAAGGTTAGCAGTTGTGTACTATTAAAGTATCTGCTGGCCCTGTACAGTACGCCCAGCTTTTTGGAGGCTAACTTTACTCTGGCTTCGATGGAGCCCCCATACCTGAGCTGGTCACTTAGGGTTACACCAAGCATATCAATGGAGGGCCTGTTCGGAATATTTTGTGAATGAATTTTCAAGCTGAAAGTTAAGTTCATATATAAATTATTCTGGATACAAAAAGATGTGCAAATTTCATGACGCCAGAGCTCACCGTTCTTCGAGATTTCACTGCTTCTTTCTTAAGATTTCCCTTCAAATAAACAGGTTTTCTGCCTAGATTCAGAATCTAAAGCTTACGCACATTTTACCAACCAAAACAGGGTCACCAAAAAAAAAACTCACCATGAGAAATAGTTTCCATATAGTAATAATTGTAATTGATTTCATAAAAGCGGCGTCATCATAATCGTTTAGATCAGGGGTGCCCAACCCAAATGCTTTGTTGGGCCAATTTTTTTTTTGTTTAACTGGGCCACGGGGGAGGGGGGAGGGGGGGGGGGGGGGGGGGGGGGGGGGGGATAAAGGGCGGATAATTTTTCCCGGTAATTCGGTGTCCAAAAATGTTATTATTGTGAAACCGCTGATAAATAAACTCACTGCATACGGGTCAATGTGAGTCGTTTGCACTCACCCTCCTCTTATTAAAATCAGATCAGTTGCATTCGATCTTCGGAGAAATGTATGGAAAAATTGTGGTTTGGAATTTATTGTGATAATAAATTCCCAGTGCGGCCATGCGCCTGGCACTTTTCAAGCAATAAATCAACACCACTATCGAGAGTCCGAGGTCTAATAACAAGAAAGTTCTATTTTCACAAAATCTTAATATATAAAACAAAGTCGGGTTAGTTTCACTATTTGTAACTCAAGAACGGCCGGACCGATTTTTATGATCTGTGATTTGTTGGATTTGTCTCCACCCCGAATAGCAGATTAGCTATTAAATATAAATCCGTACACAACGCCTCTCTGATACTGACAAAAACAAAACATGAACAGTTGCGCATCGATAATTGCTTCAGTGTGTTATTTTTAACTTAATAAAAATACTGAATTTAATTCAGCTAATAAGTTAACACAATAGTTATTGATTCTGTGGCGGTACAGCGGGTCAGCTAGAATAATCTCTATAAGTAAAAATGAATCGACGAAATGTATGTACGCGCATAACTTCCGAACGACTGCACCGAATTGGATAATTCTTATTATTTGTGTTCGTTATTGTCAGGAAAAGGTTTGTATAAAACTACTGGTGAGCTATGGCATTACGAAATTTGTATAAAAAAATTGCAACAGGTGGCACGTGAGCTGTTTGAAAACTGAATGTACCGGGAGTAAATGTGTGGAATGTGGGAGGGGGGTGGGGGGTGGGGAACACGACAGGGGGGAGGGGAACTTGGGAGGGAGGTTCGCGGGATGGGGGAATGGTGGGAGTGGAGTGGGGATAGGGACTGTGGTGGTGACGGAGTGGGAACGCGAGAGGGGAAAGGGACGCGGGGGAGGAAGCGGAGGCGGAAGGGGAATGGGACGAATGGGAAAGGACACGCAGGGAGAAACAATTTCTTTATTAAATGGCATAGCAACGCATGCCGGGAACCAGCTAGTATAATATAAATGTGGTAAATTTACGAGAACTTTATTTTTATTTTTTTGTACGAATACCAAAATCCAAAACATGGAAAGCTGAAAACTTCATTTTGGGTCGCAGAAATCTTAAATTAGCCCGTGGGCCGCAGGTTGGGCAAGCCTGAATTTAGATACTATCATCTTCAAGTAGGACATTCCTTCGCGACGTGTGAATAAGTTACATTGTAACAAGTGATGCCCGACAACAATAAGCCTTATTAAGTCCTACCTACCTACGCATAACTCGCCATCTATGGGTGATTATTTGTAATACCGACCATATAAGGGTAAGAATCATGGCTAAATCTTGATTCTTATGATAAGCAAAAGAAACGGAACTGGATTTTTATTTCACTTCCATTTGATACAGAGTGTCTAAAAAGTGTGATAAAATATGGATATATTTTCGTTGCCACTTGATGAGCATGACATTAATCTTCTCTACATCTCTATACATATTATAAATTAAAGTCCTCCGCATCGTCTGTCTGTCTGTCTGTTCGCGATAAACTCAAAAAATACTGAACGGATTTTCGTGAGGTTTTCATCAACAGCGTGATTCGGAAGGAAGGTTTAGGTATATAATTTGAGAAGGTAAGGTAAGGTATTTAGAAACATAACGATAATTGTTAGAAGTGTCGGATAAAGTCAAGCGGCTTGGGAGCTTTCATCAAAAACACTGCCTAATCACATTGAGATATAACAAAACAATGCATGGTGGGATATGCCTCTTTTATAGATCTACAAAAAAGTCCGCGATGGAATATATCTGTCTTTTATGGATAGCCTATACCCATTCTATCTTCTAAAAAAATGGTCTCTCTACACATTATAAATTATAGTTCTCCGCGTCGTCTGTCTGTCTGTTCGCGATAAACTCAAAAAATACTGAACGGATTTTCAAGCGGTTATCACCGACAAATAGAGTGATTAGTGAGGAAGGTTTAGGTATATAATTTGTCAAGGTTTTGTGTAAATTGGTTGAAGTATAACGATAATTGTTAGAAGTGTCGGATAAAACCATTCTATCTTCTAAAAAAATGGTCACGTACAATGCGGTAATTGGAAAGTTATTTAGAAGGATGCAGTATTAATCCTGTAAAGATATTATAAAGAATGCAAGGCTGATGTAAGCGTAATGAGTAAGATTAAGAAAGGAACGCTCCGATGGTTTGGGCATGTAGTGCGAATGAACGAGGAAAGGAGTGTAAGGAGAATATATAACGTAAATGTGAATGATAGAAGAAGTAAGGGACGCCCGAGAAAGACATGGCCGGACCAAGTGAATCAGATACTCGAGTCGGGCCACGTCAAGACTCAGAATAATAGAAGAGAATGTATAAGACGATGTGTGAATGTTAACGAGGCAAGGAGGGTGTGCCAAGACCGGCTTATTTGGCGGTCCGTCCTCTCTGCCTACCCCTGCGGGAAACGGCGTTATGGTTAGTTAGTTATTTAGTTTAACTTAAATACGTTAGTTACCTCAAGCATTTCGGGCACATTATTACAATCTTTCGCACCATCTCTACGTATTATAAATTAAAGTCCTCCTCCAAAGATGGCGGTGGTTTGATAACCATCCAGTAGATGGCGTTGTGTTTAGTTAGCCACAGCCACGCATGGCCGGGTCAGCTAGTTTCTAAATAGCTTATTGCCGAGTGGCCTCGCGGGTCCAATCCTCTGCTAGCAAAGTCCTCCATCATTGCACAAACGACGTTATAATGATCTCAACCCGGTAAAGCTGAAGAGAGAAACTTTCAAA
This sequence comes from Limnephilus rhombicus, assembly GCA_929108145.2. NCBI lineage: Eukaryota > Metazoa > Arthropoda > Insecta > Trichoptera > Limnephilidae > Limnephilus > Limnephilus rhombicus. Next base: position 21,651,926 of record OV815293.1, read on the forward strand.
TTAAAAATAGACAAAGCACCGCCATCTTACAGCCTTTGTTCCCAATCCTACTGATCAACAGTTGAGCCGAAGAATTCCTCAAATGCACAAACACGCTCTTCCCAACTCTTCCCAGCTCTTTCTAACGAAACTCTCCGACCAACAGGTAAATCCAGCGTTACTAAACAAATCACTTAGCTGATCGCAGACTCAGATTGATCGATCGAAAAGTTGGAAACAACGGCTGTTTAACTCGTTTTAAAGATGAAGGAAACATGTTTTGCCAGTAGCAATCGTAGTGGCGCATGGCGTGGCATCGTGAAGTCTACAAGCGCAAATTAAACGCATGATTTTCGACTTTCCGGATTCGACACGTGTCCATAAACGGAATAATATCTTAGAAACTAATAATTATCCAACCAAGTGAATATTTTTTTTAAAGTTTTGCATATTTTACCCAAAACAAATTTCTTGATGGTCTGATATATGTTTATAAAGTGTCGTCAAGGAAACATTTATTTTTAAAAAAGTGCCACAATATTACTTAGTCAAGAAAGTATGTAACATTGTTATTATTATTAAGTTTACCAACCACAATATAGTATATTGCCCCAAAAACAAAACTTTTTTTTCTCTTTTAGATTTACAGCTTTTTTAAGCCAAGTTTAATTTATGTCCCGAATTAACCCGAGCGGATTTAAGTTTTAGTGACTTCAATAAAACTGAGCTTAGCAAAGCTGCGTAAGTTTTTTTTTCCAAAACATAAATAATTTGTGTCCATAGCTCTCAAAGCAGTGGCAGGGCTAGTGATGTTTATAAATATATCGTTGAAAACAAGTTTTTGTGTGAAAGATAAGAAAATTGCATATATATTTATACCAACCAAGTGGTGCATAATGTGCCTACAAAGTGTTATTGTAACTTGTGTTTATCAAGAATCATGAAAAAAAATTGTAGTCCTTTTGCCGTTAGATTGACTAATTCTTAGCGGGGCTAGGCATGAGAAAAGTAGGGTGAACCTCAACTCAAGACGAAATAACTAGGGAGTGAATTCACATGCTGCCAGAATTACACACGGACTTAATTACACATTTATGCATGCACGAATTACACGCGTCAAAATATTTAACCTTACTTAACCTAACCTAACTTTTGACGTATCTAACGTTTTGTGTGTATGTCAAGTTTTAGTTATAGTATTATTAGAATTTTCGCCGCCAGCGTTGAATCGAAAACGGTTCTCAAAAAGATTTGTTTGCAAACAACATGTTTCAAGCTTGTACTTTGACTTCAGAAAAGAAAAAATCAGTGAAATTAAAGTGCGTTTTTAGTACCTACCTAGCAGAGGCGGTCCGTGATTTCACTAAACTAGAGTGCTAAGATTGAAAGATGCGACATTATTAAAGTTGTTGTAGCGGAAAATTAATTAAAGTTCTTTTTAATTAAATGAAGACAATATAAGCGAAACTCAATCGAAAATCTGGAAACAGAAAAATCAGAAAAAGATATTGACACCTCTGGGACTTGAACCCAGGACCTCTTGCTTTCCACTGCGCCACGGTGCCGATGCTAGCGCGGTGCGCAGTGGTTAGCGCGTTTGCCCGGAAAGCAAGAGGTCCTGGGTTCAAGTCCCAGAGGTGTCAATATCTTTTTCTGATTTTTCTGTTTCCAGATTTTCGATTGAGTTTAGCTTATATTGTCTTCATTTAATTAAATATTACAATTTGAGGTTTTACTCATAAAGTTAAAATAAAAAATAAATAAAAAAAAGTTTTTTTTTTCAAAATTTTAATTTTTCGTTTGAAGATTTTCAGGATTCTTTTACTATAGGGAGGCACCGCATCCGCAAACTGAAAATTCTATATTATTTACAGTGTTATTCAATATCAGCAGACTAGTTTACTGAAAAATCACGGACGGCCCCTGATACCTAGGTGGGTACTAAAAAAACACTTTTAAACTTTCGAATATTCTTGTTGCCCTTTTCCGCTAAAAAACACTAAGGAAGGGTTGTTTCCCAGAATTTGAATCGTTCATCAAATTTCAAAGTTATCATCCGATTCTGTAAAATGTCTGTTCAAGTTCTGTTTTTAACCAAGTACTGTGAAACAACCGGCAGAGATGAAATATTAACTTGAATAGAACTTCCACTGAACTTGAATCTTAACTATAATATTTGATCAAATTCTGTAAAAGAACCCGTCCTAAGTATGCGTAGGTGACGTTACTGTCATAAATGTATACGTATGAACCAATACACATTATCTGGAGTAGATTTTGATTGAGTTAACTCTAATTGCACGACCTATATTTTGTGGAAATAAATAAATAAATTTTAATTAATGAAGACAACATTAGCGAAGCTCAATCGAAATTCTATAACAGAAAAACATAAAAACATACGATGAAATTCTGGTCACATTAATTACACATTACAATTTGGTGTTTTATTCAGTTAAAAAAAAAATAATGAAAGTTTACAGACCTTTAGGTCATCCTGTAGATTTCCCATCAATGATTATTGTTCGCGATGCAAAAAAATACCTGTTAATAATTAGTTGAATCTGAACGTGAAAAACATCATATTCTCACGATCGGTCCTGCCGCACAGCAATGTAAGCGGGATTGTCGGTGGAATGACAGACGCACGCATGTGACACTATTGAAATGTTGACAGCACAATACTGTCAGCTTATGTGTTAATCCCACACCGCAACTGAAGAAACTATTGTTTGCAAATTTTGTGGCTTCATAACGAATGTGAACGGTTTTAGTGTTTTACTCGATTGTTGAATAAAACATTGTACCTACTTATGGATTCTCAACAAATTGTAGTCAAATAAGAGGCCGCTGCGATCGTTTATTTAGAGGCCTCTGCGATTAGTCCCAACAGCTTACATAATGCATTGTCATCGACAACGAGTCTATCTACAAGTTTTAGCTTGATCGGATGTCAGTGGGTTAATTTCCTCTCCCAACATACTGCGGCATTCATTTAATCAAGAAAACAAAAATGAAATTCAAATAATAATTCATAAATTCGTCAGGCCTATACTGAATTTACACGTGAGGCAGAGAATAGTATTATAACAGACCCCACTCGATTTTCGTCTTACACGAACGATAAACGTCGCGACTGTGACAAACTTAATCACATGAATTTTAATGAAAATCAATACAATGGATATTCTGAAATCGCAGAAGGTTTCGCAAATTATTTTCAGTCAGTATACAGTGACAATATTCCCAAACTTGACATTTACTCTACAGCTTCTTCATCAAACAATGCTTTAACGGTACAAATTCACAAAATCAACGATGATGATATTGTTGCCGCTTTCCACAACCTAAAACCAAAATTCTCTGTCGGCCCAGACTTTATACCACCAATGTACGGAGTACAAAGTACGGAGAAAACTTATTTTATTCCTTTTTCTTTGAAAGAAAAAAATGTCGAGAACAATATATCTATTAAAATCCATTCATCACAGTGTGAAAATAAAAAGGAATGCGACGATGAAAGTTGCCTACCAATAACATGCAAAAATAGTATCTGGGTGTCATAGTAGATAGACACTTAAAATGGAAAGAACAAGTCCAAAATACAGTAACCAGAATAAGAAAACTTAAATACATATTTATTAGACTGAGAAACATCTTATCATCCAATATGATCAAAACTATCTATTTCTCTCTTGCCCAATCTATTCTACAATATGGTATAATCGGGTGGGGTGGGACTTTCAAAACTAACCTCTTACCTGTAGAAAGGGTACAGAGGTTGATTTTGAAAGTCGTCTTACGAAAACCATCTGTATTTCCAACAACACAGCTATTTGACTCTTTTAGGGTTCTCAGTCTTAATAAAATTTTCAAAAAGAACTCATTATTGCAAACTCATAAAGATCATTTCAATCCATCAACAACAACATTCACAAACATAAACAACCGACCACGATCACGGGGTAATTTAGAAATTCCAAAATTTAAAACGAGTGCTTCCCAACACCATTATGCTTATCAAGGTATAAAATTTTTCAATGCTCTCCCGTATAAAATCAAGTCTGAAAAAAATGATAAAGTTTTTAATTCCCAAATAAAAACAGTAATAGACCAACCCGACACTAATTATAAGTTTTAAATTCATCATCACAATAATAAAAAAATAAAAATAAACTAGAACATATTCTCTAAAAATATTTCATCACCATATCAAATTGAAAGCAAAGTACATACGCGTTATTTGCAGGCACCAAATTGTTACAACTTTATTATATGTACCTACTCTGACAATACTGTCAGCCCATCCATTTCAAATATCAATGTTTTCTTAACCAACGATATGTACCTACTACCTACTTACAATCTACATACATATTGAATAAATACAATAATATTATTTTTATTTCTAATATAGCTATGCCTGTATTATCTTATATTGCATCTTATTCCAATTTTAACTCTTATTTACTTCTAGTTCATTATGTCCACTTGTCTTCATGAATATATATTTTATTAATATAAGTACTTGTAATAACATACTCTGTGTACCTATGCATTTTACAATGGCACTCCAAAATTCAAGCACGAGAAATGTTTTCTCTTTTGAATTGGGTAGTTTCATTAAAAAGAAATTTATATATTGTTATTAGTTTTAAGAATCAAATGTTTTACTATGAATCTGTATACGTATATATTTTTTTTTAAATAAAAAAAAAATTATACTCAAATTATTTAATTCAACCTCTAAAGCACATTTTTCACCTTTCACTTCGTAATAATATCTTTCCTGAAATGTGGAAACTAACGAAAGTCACACCTATACACAAAAAAGGCAAAAAGTCGGCAATCGATAATTACAGACCTGTAGCTGTCTTATCAGCACCTGCAAAACTTTTAGAAACCATAATTAACTCACAAATATATAATCAAACGAAACATACACTTATTGAAAATCAGCATGGATTTCGTCCCACTCTATAACCCTCAACAAACCTAATGAATATCACCACCTATATAAATAAATCGTTTGAAAATTTTGTACATGTCGATGTCGATATACAGACTTCGAAAAAGCATTTGACAAAGTCGACCATGATATTTTATTAAAAAAATTGAGTGACCTCGGATTTTCTCAGGATTTTCTCGCTTTCGTAGCTAGCTATTTACTCAATCAGTATGTCAGTTACGGACACCAGTTTTCTCACGAATACAAAAATAACTCCGGGATTCCCCAGAGGTCGAATCTAGGACCCCTCTTCTTTCTTTTATTCATTAATGATATAGGCAAGACCATTAACCGCTCAAAATATCTCCTCTTCGCTGACGATATTAAACTTTTCGGAGCTATTAAAAGTCATATAGATTCCATTTTTCTGCATATAGATCTTGATTCTCTTGTTAAATGGTCGGAATTGAATAACTTACCATTCGGCATCCAGAAATGCAGTGTCGTCACATTTACAAGTTTGCAAGACACATTTTTATTCCCATACCATATTAATAAAATTATACTAACACGCAAATACGAGATTGGCGTGATTTTTGAAGCGAATCTCTCTTTCAAATCCCACATATCAGATTTGTTCTTCATAATGCGAGATCATTTACTAATGGAATTGCAATACGAAGAACATATGAAGCACTTGTCCGCAGCATCCTGGAATACAGCTCCATTATTTGGACACCCTCTGAACAAAACCATATCCTAGAAATAGAAAGAGTACAAAAAAGGTTTATGCGTTACCTGTATATAAGGGAATATACATACTACGCATTCCTGTATCCATCGTTTTTCTTAACAGGAATGCTCGATCTTAATACCTTAGAAGCCCGCCGAAAAATATTTATGGGGCAACATTTTTTAAACTGATCTCCGGTACTATACTGAATCCACCTATGTTGAAGGAGATTAACCTATATGTCCCTAACGCGTGTACTCGTGGGAGATCCCACGCACTTTTTTACGCTCCGAAAGCGAGAACTTCTTCCTTTTAGAATGCCCCATTAAATAGAGCAATTCAACTGCTTAACGATTCTGCATTGAGCATTGACATCTTCAATGTTACCTAGAGAGAGTTCAGTAACTATCTTTTGACATACGTCTCAACATAATGAAACTGCCCCCTTAAACTTTTTTTTCTCTTAATTTTGTAATCTTCTCCGTAATAATTTGGTGTATAACTGTTTTATGGAGAACCTGAAAAAAAAAGTTTTTAAAGTGTAGGTATATTCGTCGAATCAGCTCGATCTCGTACTTGACTTATTCAGTTGGTTCTATAAAAATACCAATTTAAATAAGAATTTAATAACGTGGAATAAATACGACGGTATTAAAAGGGTTTTCATCTTATCTCAGTTGATTTTCAGATATAAAAGTCGTTTACGTTCAACCAACATACATTTACGTCAAAGCAACATCGTTAAATTAATTTACGGGTCGTAATGTATTTTTGCAGCTTTTCAAAAGTTGTCTTGCGGTTCAATCGAAACACATGGAAGCATTTATCACTGGTAAATACCGGAAATTGTTAATCTAAACAAAATGATTTTTAGAATGTGGTTTAAATTGTAGCGAGCTTAAATTTAATTCGATTATTTTTTTATTGGTTTTTTGACATAATGAAATAACAAAACCAAATACTATCTCAGATGATGTGATTCCGTCTATCTACCGCTATCTTCAGTTTAAGGTGATTCTCAAGAGAATAATCTCCTCTTTCATAGATGGTGCAAGTAGGGTTATTTTATGAAAAAATGCTTTTTACAAGTTATGCTTTAAAATATTAAGATGAATTAATCGTTCGTGCCCATACCTACGCAATATGGAAGTAAATAGTTTTGTCAATAAACAAACCCAAATCTTTCTGAAAAATACAATATTGGATTTTTATGGGCAAACTATTTATTTATATTCATATTAAATTCTTTCGGGCTCAAACAATTAATTTACCTTAATATTTTAAAGCGTAACGTGCAAAAAGTATTAAAAACCCAAAATAATTTAATTGGCGCCATCTGTGAATGCGTAGATTAGTGACGTTTAACTTTAATGAACTGTAGAACTCTAAACATGCAGATACAATTTCAAAGAGTGCGTCACAAATATTAGGATTAACGCTAAGAACCAAAAATTGCTTTAAAAGTGCAGAATTAACCTTAACATTATACAAATAAATTGTGCGAAGTATTCTCGAATACGGATCCACTATTTGGTCTCCCAATTATGAGATTCACAATTATAGAATCGAATCCATACAAAGAAAATTAACGTATAATGACCGAATTCTACACTATAAACTACACTCTCTGACAGCTTGACGGAAACTTTCCGATTTATTGCTTCTGCATAAAATTATACATGCATCAGTTGATACACTAAACATTTTATCCCAAATTAACATCAACAAGGAGAATGCAAGATATTTTCTATATATCTACCTACCATACAAACACAGGATATATCTCCCCTATACCACTTAACATATAACATTAAGACATTATAACACAATACACTGTTCTCCCCTATAACATTAAGACATTACAACACTATACACTGTTCTGATAATTAAATTGACATTTTTAATGACCCATTTAAACACTTCAAAAAATTTATTGTACCATCAATCCTATAAGCTCATATTGCGATGAAGCTCTTTATTCAAAGGCAGGCAATATTTACCTATGTACTAAATCATTGTCCCATCAGCACAGGTGCCAATAATAAATTGTTGGTGATACTTTCGTATTCTAACTTTTACTCATTCATATTTATATTTCACTTTTGCATATTTAGCTAATTATTTTTGTTACTATTTTTGTTATAATTTCTGTTATACACTGTATTTAAATCATCCACGTATATACTTTTTTGGGCAACATGCCTGTTTTATGTACTTAAATAAAAATAAATAAATACATGTTTTTATACTTTATGAGTAAAATATCAAATTATAATATTTAATTAAATGAAGACAATATTAGCCAAACTCAGTCGAAAATCTGGAGACAGAAAAATCAGAAAAAGATATTGGCTCCACTGGGACTCGAATCCAGGACCCTTTGCTTACATGGCAAGTGCTCTATGAGCTCTGAACCCATATCAAATTCGGTCACTTTTAACTGAATCATACTTCGACTAAGAACTACCAACATTATCAACACATATTATTGGCTGCTATCTTTATATATGATTGCAAGATTCAACTCGAACTAAATGCTATCTAGATAGTGTCTGGATAAGTTTTTATCTATTTTATTTTTAATACGTGACATCTATTGACTTTGAACATATTTTTTTAAAACTTTATGGATAAAATCTCAAATTAAATAAAGAAACTCAGATTTGCTTTGAATTTGAGTCTCATAATTTTGAAAATGGTGGTGTTGTTTGGAAAATACCCAACTATACTTAATGTAATATTTGTAACAAAAAATTATTTTAATTGCCATTGACAAAATTGATTTGTTGAGAATTCAGACAATCTGTCATTTTTAAGAATAAAACAGGTAAAAAATTTACGACCCTTAGGAAACCGGAAAAATATTAAATAAGCAATAAGTTTTGTCTGCGGAGCTCTACAATTATAATGACTCTGCACATCTACCTTCGGTTATCTTCGGCATATCTCAGAAAGCCCATAGATAACTAACGTATTGGGAGAAGTAATCACGAACTAATTATGATACATTGCAATGAATAAACATAAAAATAAAGCCAAAAATTCCCTTCTCCTTAAGGGTGGAGTGAAAATCACACTTTTAAATTTTGTTTTAATCCTTGAAATATTTTTCTCTATAAAATGTTTTTCAATATCAATTTCATGAAGGGACACCTACATTATTAAAAAAATATATTCTGTTGTAAAAAAAACTTTAAAAGTGGTACCGAGTTTAAGAGTGGTAACTTTAAAAGTGGTATAAAATACATTTTTTTAAGAGCTTTAAAACTTAACGTGTTTAAGGGAGATATGTAAGAAATCGGTAGAAATTCGGGTAGCGGCTGCTTAAACTGGTAAAAATCTAGTACCAAAAATCCGCTAGTTTCAACTAATGTTTAAAAATCGAAACGAATGAGAAGTTGAAAAATAAATTCAAAACTATGAAGGTACCTATATGTGGGCTTGGAGAACAAACCCACTGTCTATAAAACATAGGATTCAATAAATGTCAACACTTTTACGATGTTCCTTTAGTAATTTTCCACATCCACAGACAATGTTGAGATTTATTAGGTCATGAAAAAAATAATATCACATTCCTCCTGGAAAGGATTTTGGAAAAGGGCACGATGTTTAGCCCTCTCAATGGTCTCCCGATGATCCAGTTACATGATTAAAAGATCAAATTAAAGTGAAATGATAAAAAACTAAATGTAGTAAATAAAGTTTATGGCTCTTACCTGACAGCGGTGAGCCATGAGACGCCTTTTGTTTTTAGAGCGTTTTTTTTTCTTCAATTTCCAACATTTGTATTAAAGAAGCTGACCGAACATTAAACTTGGAAGTAGTTTTCTTTAAAAGACAAATTACTTTGTTTTCTAATGTAATTTTATTCTGAAACGTAATCAACATGTTTTGTGGACGATGCCCACTTCTTCAGGAATAACTGTATACTTATTGTGAAGCCATTATTTTAGATTAAAATTTACTATGAATTGGTTTACATTATGAATGTAAAATAATATGTATAAATTAATTAAGTAAGTACATAAAACAAGGAGGATCAAAATAAAATGTTAGTTAATACGTCATCATCATCACTATTGGCTCTACAACCCCTGGTGGGTCTTGGCCTCCTCAATAGTCTTCCTCCACTCATCTTGGTTTTGTGCCAGCTCTCTCCAGTTTAGAAGTTCCAAGATAGATATGTCTTTGAGGTCGTTGTCGCTCCATCTTAATCTTGGTCTTCCCAGGCTCCTTCGCCCTATTGGTCTTGAGTTCAGCAGGGACTTTGGTGCTTGATGCTCGGTCATTATCTCCAAATGACCTAGCCACCGAAATCTTCCCAGTTTTTCTAAATTTTGCGACGTTTAGCTCCTTAAACAAAGTAGTGAACGCAAATCGTTGTTATTTCCGCCTACAAAACCAATTAAAATCCAGACTGCTGTCCAGAAACACGAAGATATTATTGGTCAAAACACTTATCAGACCAGTACTTGCGTGCGCAGCTGAGACTTGGTTACTAAGAGGAATGAGCGAGTACTGGACGTTTTTGAAAGGAAAATTTTGAGGCGCATCTTCGGACCGGTTCTAGAAAATGGATTTTGGCGCAGACGTTATAACAATTGTAATAATTTTTTTAGTAACTTTGAAGTTTATATATAACCATCAATGTCATTGAATAATGTATTGAAATAAGAAACGACCAAAATCCCAGTGGATGAGTTGGTTGATATTGATCGGTAAAACCTTCAAAACTTATTAAACAAAAATGTTTTTTTAATAAAGTTCAACTTTTATTACTGCTTTGCTTTTTACGACAAATGATTCCATGGTGAATTTAATCTGGTCGAACCATCATTAGTTGATGTCCATTGCTATCCGAGGATGATGTAATTAGTTTAATTAGCTATTTATCTTAGACGATGCGGGTGAATGGTTTGACCGAAAGTCCGAATGGAAAGCCCGAAGTCGATTGATTGCCATTTTGATGTTAAATCATTATTCCACGAACATTACACGAGTACATAATACAATATACGATGCCAATATTTGAGCCCTTGCCCGGAATGATGTTGTATTCAACAAAACTATCAATGTTGAGTTACTGATGGAATAAAGTCGAACATATTATTAAACATCTCTTAAGGGGGGGGGGGGGGGGGGTAAGATTTTAAAGTGGAAAAAAAGTTTATTTTCATGATTTTTTTTGGAGAGATGAATAATGTTGGTATATTTTTTTCATATACACGTTATAGTATAACTTCTGAAATATCTTTGAAAAAAAATTCAATTAAACATATCTATAAATTAGTCTGTTAGAGCGAATCTTCGGAGGCGCCTCGAAAAAAAGTTGTTATGCGGTGAACATCATAACTCGTTACTGGATCCTTTGAAACAAAAATGTCGAAATGCGTTTAAAAGGTGATATGTTTTTTTAAGTAGTCAGAGGGAGTTTTCTTTTTTTTCGATTTTTTTTTATTTTTGGCAGAATTTTGAAGTGAAAAACGTGCTATTCACTAAAAAAATCGGTGAGTTTGAAAAATGAAAAAAAAAATGATAAAAAAACTCCCTCTTCCTGGTAAAAAAATACCTGTTGATTTATGTGTAGAAATAGTGTACAAAATTTCAAAAGAATCGGTGAAATAGAACCTGAGTTATGATGTTCACGAACTTTAAAAATTTGTTTACGGGAAAATCGATTTAAAGTTTTTTTTTTACTCGAAATATACTTGAATCGAGCATGAGGGCCGGTCGCTTTAAACGCTGTATCTTCGTTAGTTTTTCTCCGATTTACTTGAAATGTTGACACAATACTCTCGAAATGTTGTACATTCAGATTTTTTTTTAAATGGTAAAAGTTTTAAAACCTTACCCCCCCCCCCCCCGTAAGTAGGGAATTTTTATTTTTATTTTTCTTTTTTATTAATCAATCAATTCGTATATTATATTATGTACTCGTAACCACATTTCTATGGAATAATGATTTAACATCAAAATGTAAATCAATCTCATTTTGAAATTATGTAACTTTTTTTTTCTAATCCGTGGAATAACGTATTATTTTTTCATGTGCTTATGTTGATAAGTTTCTTAATGATAGGGAAACAACAATTTGTTAGCATGAAATTATTTTATTTTTTCTCATGTTGTATTTCCTCTACCTCGCATTTTAAGACCCATTATACACTTTGATATAAACGATTGCTCGAGCTCTTCAAGATAGCCTCTTACAGCTTCCATATTATTGTAAGGCAGAGAAGAGCAATATCAGTTAGAGCGGGTATGCTGTCAAGACGTTTTTACTCCTGCAGCCCCAAAGTAAAAATAATACTGTTAAACGCTTTCTGTACCTTGCTGTACACATCAGAACTGTGGGTTGACTACACTGCAACCCAATGACATAAGTTAAAGGTTGCTTTCAATAACGCTTATGGCCAACTTTTCCGCCTACCGAGATACTGCAGTGCTACGGAAATGTTCCTGGAGGGACGAGTGCATCCGCCATCGCATGGGAAGTTTATGGCGCAGACTGCGCCATTCGAAGAATGCGATCATCACCGCCATGACTGCCTGGATGGAGTCTCCCCTGATGGCCCTCTGGAGACGGGAGATGGTGAAAACCCCCCCCCCCCGTAAACGACTGTTTGTATTAATTTAAGTGTATAATATTTCGTTTCACAAGCTTATTTGTTTTTATTTAATTTATGTGTTGATGTTAATTATCTTTTACCTCATCTTACTATTATCTTTCTTTTGTTATTTCAAAATATGGAATGTATTGCATTGCACTTCCCCTGTATACATTCTGGAATAAACGATTATTATTATTATTCTTTCAACCTAACCACTTTTTAAAATTAGGCTACAAATGGAACCCGTATTTTTAGACTATGACATGTCAAATAATGACATTCTGAGATGATTGGATTCAAAGTATTAATTCTGGGAAGAAATAAAGGAATCAAATCTTCGAATTTTGTATAGTAACTTTATACATAAAATGGCGCAAAAGGCGAGTGAAAGGGATGGAGGGGAAAGGCGGGGACGGTAGACGGGGAATACTTCATTTTTTTAAGTTGAATGCCAGATACCTGCTAATTTACTTATATAATTCGACTGTACGTGGCATGACCAATCCTCGAGAATGCTGTGGGGAGTAAAAAAAAGATAGTACATATATTTTATTCAGAAGTGCTGACAAACAAAATTTTTGTCTGGACGTTCTTCATATCTAAGTTATGGTCTCGTGTATTTTGAAAGGGTTGTGTCGTGGAATTTTCAGAATAAAAATGCATTCGTCTATTGTTGTCCACGACAGCAATATGCGACGTTGCTTGTTTCGAAAAATGGTAACAAAATGCATATGAATAATTTGACTTTACGGGGCTCTCTTTTTTAGGGCGTGATTTTGCATTTTTCGTCAGCAAGGAATTTGATTAACTTGTGTGGGATGTTTTCAGAGGATATTCAAAAGTTATTGTAATTTTTTGCCTTGCCCTTTTCATGTATACGTACCAATGATGAGAGTAATTGAAGCCCTTTATCAGAAAATCGATTTAATACAAGGATTTTTAATTTGGGAGGCGGGTATAGGTACCGCCGCCCCGTGAACCATTTATTGGATACCCAACACCCTTGCCATAGGTCACCTTAAGTGGTTCACTGCGTTTGGTGGTCGCAGTGGTCGGGGTTCATGGGGTGATAAATGTTTAGTTTTGGCGGCGAATGTGTTGCCCACCTATTACGTGGCGGGCCGGATCGAGAGAGAGATCTATCCTATATCTCTCCAGCCAGACACTCTCAACTCATACCTTTTTCCTTCAGAAATCCTACTCCTTCCTTTCTACATTAACAAAACAGCACCATAATTCGTCAGAAGGTACCTTACCATTGTAACAATTCAGGTACCAATGCAGAAATAAACTCTGTAATGAACCGATTGCACAGAGCAGGGAATAAACATTACATGAACACCAACGGTACTGAATGTCTACTATCCCATAAAAACATTGTTATTAAATATGTATGTCTATCTTGATGTTTATAAATTTTCAATATGTATCGAAATTTATATGAATGTGCATCCTATATCTTACTCTGTTTGTTGTTTTTAAGTTAAAATTTATATGCTTGGTACTTATTTTAATTGTTATATCTCGTAATTCTTTGATTACATAAAATATATTATTAATATTATCATATGTAGAAGCCCCAATTGGGCGTATACAAATAAATAAATAAATAATTACGTACAATAACTGTCAATAAAAATTGTCTATCAATAATTCGATTACATTATTGGCTTTTAATTTAGTAAATTATTTAACTTTTAATGTGACATTTTTAAATCCTGATGCCAGCCCATAAATGATTCTCTTTATTACCTGCCGACTAGCGCAGTCGATTGATAATGATTGATAGGATAACTTGCGGTAACTTTTCACCGTTCCCTAGCACGATTGCAAATCGTTAACGAATAAGTAACGGTTCACAATGACTGAGTGTTCTTAATATATTCGACGTCAACTGTTGTTTGTACGTTAGCGACCTACAGTTATCCTAGAGAACGATGAGAAGTTACCGAAAGTTATCCTATCAATCCTTATCGGTCGACCATGCTAGGACCCGTGGACATTAACGCATGTAAAGATGTAGAGAAGAAAAAAAAACACATACATAACATTGAAAGGACACGACATTACATTGTAACTAACTAACTAACCATCACGCCGTATCTCCGCAGGGATGGGCAGAGAGGACGAATCGCCAAACAACTCGGTCTTGGCACACACTCCTTGCCTCATTTACGTTCATACATCGTCTCCTTATGCTCTTCTATTATTCTGATTCTTTAAATGGCCTGACTCGTATCTGATATCTGAAGTATCTGATTAACTTGATCGTGCCGTGTCTTCCTTGGGCGTCCCCCACTTCTTCTACCATTCGCATTTGCGATATATTTTCAGCCTACACTCATTTCTTGGTTCATTTACTATATGTATACTCGTATGCCCAAACCAGCTGTTCGTAGTGTGCGTTCCTTCGTTAATGATATTGTAGGTATATGTATGTAGGTAAACGTATTTCAATGTGTATTTTGACTTTTGTAGTACAGAGATATTTATATATTATCAGAAAGATTTTGATTCGATGGGATACTAATTTATTCATTTGGCAATCTTTAGTGGATACCCATTAATTTCCATATATTAAGGTCTTTTATATAAGCCAGTTTAGTTCTCTTTGGATTTCATGGAAACCTTGAACGGAAATTTGTCAGAAGATGACCTTATAAGACCATAAATATAATACCCACATTAAATATAATAATACCATATACAAGGGTAAGTTAATACTTTTAAGTAATCTAATAAGGAATAGATTACTTACGTACCTATCAACTAACATAAATCCAAATGGCTTGTGACTTGAACATTAATTAACTTCCAACAGACCTAATAAAATCCCTTCTCCTTAGCAACAATATGCTTATCGGTGCGTACGGTGAGTATTTTTGTCACAGTCGTTAAAGTCGGCATTTAGTGTCGCTGGTACTACGAGTATACCTTTTTGCCCATTATGTCTTTTGCGAAAATCGTTACAGCTCGGTCCATATTTAGATAAAGAGATTAAAAACGCATAAAAGGGTCCCTAAACCTGAGAATTACCGCTGTCAAGATGGTGTATGACGTAGTTGCGTTTGGTGCTATTTTATGAAACTATTAGAAAAAGGGCGTTGGTAGGATATTTAGAATTAGTTCAAACTTTAGAACAATTTTGGGAGATATTTCTGATATATATTTCTGACTTCAAGTCATTAGAATGTTTGAAAACACTGTACACATCTTTAGTAAGAAGTCAAGTAGAGTATAATTCGCCTATTTGGTCCCCCTTTTATAAAATACATTCCAACAATATTGAAAGGGTACAACACAAATTTCTACGATTTATTAACTTTAAACTAAATATTCCAATCCAAAATATAAATTATATCCAGCTGATGCACCAACTAAATTTGATTACGCTGTCAGATAGGCGAATTATCTCCGACCTTGTTCTACTAAATAAAATTATTAATTATAGAATCGACAGCCCTGAAATTCTGGCCACAATAAAATTATTTGTACCTTCCAAAAATACGAGTCAAAATTCCACGTTTTTCTGTGACAATTTCAAAACAAATTATCAAGCGCACATATCCCTAAATCGAATACAAAATTTTGGTAATAAATTTGGTAATGTCGTTGATATATTTAGAGATTCCGTAGCAGTGCTTAAACGAAATCTACATAAACACTTTGCTGAAATGTATGACTTCACCATTCCATAGTGAAAAACCCTTTTTAGCTTCTATTTATTTCACTCTTTTCTTTTAGACTTTTAAACTTTAATATATATATGTAACTTTACAAATTAATATTGTAATTTAATTTATATTTCGATTATGCTTAAGTCCCTACTAATGCTGATTAATTTCAATCCCGTTATTTTTGTTTGTAAGTACAAAAAAAAAATGTTCTCCATAATGGTATTCTATATGTAAAACATTTATGTAGGTACTACACATATAATAATTATTTTATTCATATATGTACTTAAACTTTTATATGCCATATAGTTAATGTAATAATACTAATAACAATGTATGTAAAAGCCCAATGGGCGTTTAAATAAATAAATAAATAAATAAATAAATAAATAAATAAATAAATAAATAAATAAATAAATAAATATATGTCAAACACAATCTTTTTGGATATATTTTTCCAAGCCTGGTACGGGCTCATAAAAATCATGATATTTCGTTTTGTATTACGATGAGATATTATGATATAAACAACGTTAGAATGAGAGAACACCACGCTTTGTTGCCAAAGTTAATCAAATAGTAGGATAAGTTAACCATAAGAATAAGTTGACCAAAGACGCTCCCGAAAAAAAATTAAAAATTTGTCTAAAATACAATATTTAGCATTTGAAAAATATTTGGCAAGGTTTGCAGATGTTTTAATAAATCTCTACTTATATAGACCGGCGTATTGCAGCGGTAAGGCGCTTGATTCGCATTCCGAAGGTCGCGGGATCGAATCCCGGCGTGGCAAATACATTTTATTGGATTAATTTGTGTATTTCACAATATATTCATTTAAAAATAATATATAGTATATTTGCGGCACGTTCCAGAGTGGAAGATACTCTCAGTATCGCCTTGGTGTAAGACCACCGTTCAGAATTGAAACGTTGCCTGAAATGGCTTTAGCCGTGTTTGGTGACCAGATCTAAATAGCCAGGTATTTTCCCACCTTCCCCTTCCCTACCTCCTTCCCCCCCCACCACTTTCAGCCTCACAACATACCCCATTTTGGGGATGCCATAGTCTCACTGGCTCCAGACGGGAGCAGTTGGGACACTTGTGCGGTATTCATGTAAAAAAATATATATATATATATATATAAAAATCTGGTGTCACGGTGTTTGTGGTCGCACTCCTCCGAAACGGCTTGACCGATTTTTATGTTTTTTTTTAATGTATATTTGGTAGGTATGAGAATAGGTATTAAAGTACATTTCGTACCGCTAGATGATTAGAGTGTCCCAAAGGGTAACCGACGAGTTCATCGGAAATCAATTCGTCGAAAGCAAATTCATCGAAAACGAGTTAATCGAAAACGAGTTCATCGAAAATCAATTCGTCGAAAGCAAATTCATCGAAAACGAGTTAATCGAAAACGAGTTCATCGAAAATCAATTCATCGAAAATCCATTCATCGAATGTTGAATCGCCAATTCATCGAAAAACATTTTTTTTGTAGATATTAAAGCTGTCAAAATTAAATACCCAAAAAGGTCTGTTTAACTGAGTTAAATGTGTTTAGCAACTGTCAGTTTCGTAGTGACAATGTAAAATTTATAGGTCATCTCTTCGATTTCCGATTGTCTGATGCAAAAAAGGTATATCTAAGGAACAGTGACCAGACAACTTCTAATGAAACCAACTCATAAACAACTCAGAAAGGTCATTAAGAGTGATGATAAAAAAAATATTTAAAAATTGGTTAAATAGGTTAAGTTAGGTTAGGTTAGGTTAGGTTAGGTTAGGTTAAGTTAGGTTAGTTTAGGTTGACCAATGCTTTTTTCTCTCAAATATCAACAAAATATATTTTTTCGATGAATTAGCGATTCGATAAATTAATCATTCGATGAATTGGTTTCGATGAACTCGTTTTCGATGAAATTTGCTTTCGTGAACCGTCCAAAAGTTATTCAAATACAAAAGAGATATGCTGTGACGTCCGCGCAACTGTCGGCGCACTATGACCTAATCAGAGTAGTTTGCATACGAAAAGAATTTGTTCATTTCGTTGATTTTTTGAAGGTGTGCATTAGTATTGTTTAACAATAAAGTTTGAATACGGAAAAAATTCGTTAATTTAGTTTAACGTTTGTTTGGTTTATTCGTTAATTATTTATTTATTTATTCTTAGTACATTTACTTTACAAAGGTATAATATATTGTCCTCCACACTAGGAGTTCACCTGTGTTGTAGAAGACATTTTTTAGTTGTGTATTACTTATGCCAGTTTCTTATGTTTTTTTTGTATTCAATAATATTAGTTGTTTTATATTGTGAAGGAAGAGAATTGTATAGTTTTAAAGCCTGGTATCTGTAGTGTTTTTGTCCAAAGGATGTGTTTGTTTTTGGTATTTGTAGTTGGTGAGCATGTCTTGTACTAGTAATGCGAGAATTTTGTGAAGTGTTAAATGTGGATAAGTTATTGTAAAGGAAAGTAAGTATTTGTTTTAAATATAATTTTTTAATTTTCAGCACTGGAAATTTTTCGAATATGATTGAAGTGGGTGTTAGTATTGGTAACTGAAGAATTACTTTTATTAGGGTTTTATGAGCTTTAAACAGTGTATTAATGTATTTTTACTGGCACAGCCCCAGGCAATAATGCCGTATTCCATTATGGATTGTGCAAGTGCGAGGTATATATTTTTTATATCACATAATGTTTAAAATATTTCTCAAGTTTTTAAAAAAGTAAATCAACTTGTTTAGTTTTCCTATTACCGAATCTATATGTTTATCCTATTTTATATAAGATAATTATTCGGTCATTTAGTTTATTTGTTAATTGGTAAACAATATCGGCGACACACGGAAGCGCAGTCACACCTAGTGAGAACTGCAGATAGCACATCTATTATATTTCGATATCTTTGGGGTGTCCCTACCCAGAATTTTTTTTTCAATTTTTTTGACAATTTTTATTTGTTGTATTTTTTTTTTATTTGGCAGCAAAATATACCTGTCACAAATTTTAACCCTTCTACCCCCTCACTCCCATTTTTTAATCGCGATTTTAGTACTTTTGTATGAACAAATTTAACCGTCTTTCATATTTCAAACAGAACGAAATTATTTATGTTGTTGAATGACACATGGCGCTACGTCCGCCTCATCCAACTTTCATCCACACATGCGCAAGACATTCATAAGTCGCGTCATTTTGATACTTCATTCGGCATCATTTTTCGTGGGCAAACCATCGTGCTTATTTGTGTTGGCTATAGACAGACTGACAAAAAAAATCGTACACTCAATTGATCTTTGAAATTCATATTGATTGTCTTTATTTCCTACTTTAGTTGGTGTCTTTTGCTTTTTTAGCGGTCATCGTCTACAGTGCTCCATTCCTCTTTCTGTCATAGATCCCATCCCCACACACTTACAATACACTCGTTATTTTTAATTTAACGACCAAAATATTCACTAGAATATTTATATGGCAGAACAACGTTTGTCGGGTCAGCTATTATTTTTATATAAAACACAAAAAAGTGAAGATATAGCAACTTTTGTAATACATTTGTCTAATTAATAATTTACGATGAAAACCATCGACAAGATTTATAAAAGAATTATCTGTGTTTGCGTTCAAAATGTCAAATTTTTTATTTGAATAATACGTCGATTTAAAATACTCCAATCAGAAAGAGTCTTGCATCTGCTTCAAAATTCTTTCAAAAACAGTGAATTTATCTGAAATCAAATGTACCACGAAGATCTTTTCGTTTTGACAGTTCGCAGAAATAAATTGCACAATGAAGATCTTCTAGGGGTTAAAAAAGCTTATAAAAAAAATAGAATACTAAAATGATGTTTAGTGTACATATAAAACAGATTTGAACAGATATGAAGTTAAAATAGGGGACGTACTAAATAATATATATATTTTTTAATATATAAAGAAATAAGCTTTTAGGATAAATTATAATAAAACAAATATAAAACTTATTTCCACATTAATTCATTGACCGTAACCGGTTTCATCCAGTTAAGGCCATCTTCAGAGTGTTACAAATTATTCATAACTCATGGTTTATATACACAAATATGAGGGAGGGGGGGAGGGGTGGTCTACAAGGATTTAATACGAATGTATAGGTTTTCTTACAATTGTTACTAAGTGGTCTTTGGCTGTTTAATTTCTAATTTTTCTGATGTTTTCCAGTAGGCTTAATTACCTCGGGTTTGTAGCCTTACTCCAATATTGTTTGGGAAAAATCTTACAAGTAATATGCATTATTAATGACCTAAGTTTTATTGTTGTCAAATCGTTATTATACTTAGCATGACATGGATTTTTTTTATTGAATTTTGAAGGGCCCCATGTTTTTATTGAACATGTTTCTCATTAGAGTTAGAATAATCTTATAATATAAACAAAATACATATTATACATTAGAACATAATATGATGAAAATTACAACGGATGTAGGAGAGGAGATTTGGCGAATGATGCTAATTATTTATTCGTTACAAATTTAGGGTAAGCATTTAGGGGATCAATTATTCGAGAGATCAATTGGCAGAGGGATCAACTGTCGGAGTTCTCTATTAGAGAACTCCAGCCCAATTTTTAAAAAAAATTTTAAATGAATGAAAATGACCTTCTAACTTAAATAACTGCATTTTTATTTTTATTTTAAGAGTTAGTTTTAATAGTTAAAATAATTGTCAAAGTTTTAATTTTTCAAGACCCCCCTAAAGCCACCGTATGTATGGTGAATCGAGTGACGTCATCACTCCTGAAAAATTAGTATAGGATCGGGCAATCAGATGATCTACTGCCGCCATTTTGAATTCCGTTGTTCGAAGTATTCTCCCTAGAAATAGCATTACTATTTTTTTTTGTGCAGAAGTTTTTGAATATTTTCAATAATAAGAGATACCTTTATTTTTGAAACATTATTTAGGCCTAAATAATGTTTCAATAAACACAACAACTAAATCTCTATAAACAGTATGTAAATAAGCGAATAAAATTAATACGATGACTTGTGTCATATCATACATTCCCATACAATTCCATACGGTGACGTCACGACACGTCGAACAGTGACGTCACCTTGACAGCGTGTTTTTGCGACCCGATTAAAAATGGACTTTTTAATATTTTTTTAAAAACTCTGCGTTTAATATTAATAAATAAAACTTATATATTCAGAATCAGCGTTTATTGGTCTGTATGAACAAATTTTTTTAAAACCAGAATATTTTTCACTGGTGTTCCTTATTGCTTCGCATCGACTCCGCGTCGCGGTTGTGGTTCGCTCAATATTTTCATTATTTCTTAATTAGTCAGATTAATTGTCACGGAACCCTTTTTCCTGAATTATTATTCTATTTCCTGACATAATCATCCCATTTACAGTATTTTTGGACTTTTTTTACAAATCGCAGCGAAAACGTTGCTCACATTGAAATTAAGCATTTTCACGACTTCGTACTTCAAGTTTTGTTGTGAATAAAACGTATAACGTATGTGCATAGGTTCTAGAGACACAGTTTATGATTAAGTCACTGGTGTTGGACAGGAGTCGACACCTACTAACCGATGTTATCCTTAATTTAGTACTTTCTTATAAACTTCACGTGTTCGAAAGTATCGAATTGCGTGAAAAAAAAAACAGAGATAAGTAACACTGGCCTTTTATAACTGCATGAGGACTGTTCTTCTATCCTAAAGCAAAAAACAATTTAATTACCTAAGAATCAAAATATAAAAAAAAAAAATATATCGTCTTATGAGCTAGAATCATAGAACTAAACGAGTGCTACCATCTGCTTTACCTGTTAGATGCAGAGCTGCCCAGTAAAATGATCAAAAAAAGTCAGGCCTTTAAAAACTGCTTTAAAGTTCAAAATCTACTACTTATGAATTTCTTTTCAATTGTGGTTTATTGTATAATGTGGATAATCAAATTCTTAAAAATTTGAAAGTAGTAAAGAAGACAAGAGTGGAGAGATTACGAAGCACGGCACAAAGATGAGACCGATAGGCTACAAACTGCCTGCGCCACACGAAGAGCATATTGTTTATACTATCTCATTTTCTCGCAGGTTAAATCCTATATATATATATAAAAATAAATTAACAAACTGTATAAAAAAAAATAAAGAAGACTATTTCAAAAATAAAATACTTTCTACAGACAATAACAATAAACAAATATGGAAAACAGTCAACTTAGCCATGGATAACACTAAAAAAACACAAAAAATTAAATTCATTGAACATGAAAATAAAATCATAGATGCTAATATTCAACCTAAACAATGTGCAAACATATTTAATTCTTTTTTTGCTAATGTGGGAAAAAATCTTGCGAAAAATATCAATAAATCTTTTAACATGAAAACACAATCGATTGAAAATGTACACAATCAAAATAATTTATCAAAATTTGAAAAAACCTCAGAAAGTGAAATTTTAAAAATAATAGAAGGCATGAAAGGAGGTTCATCTCCCGGATTTGACCTTATTACAGTACATTTTCTAAAATCCATGAAAATTCATTTGGTAAAACCAATTACTCATTTGATAAACTTAAGTTTAACAGAAGGAATATTTCCGACAAACTATAAAAACACAATTATTTCACCTATTTATAAATCTGGAGATCCACAACAAGTAACTAACTATCGTCCAATTTGTCTAATCTCAAACATTGGAAAGATTTTTGAAAAAATTGTTAAAAACCAATTGGTCACTTTCCTAGAAAGTAATAAAATTCTTCACAAAAACCAGTTTGGTTTTATAAAGTCACTCTGCACACAAGATGCTATTGCTAATGTAACCTCATACATCAACGAATCATTGGATAAAGGTGAAAAATGTGCCGGTATATTTATTGATCTCAGAAAAGCCTTTGATAGTATATCCCATGAGATTCTACTAAAAAAACTGAACAATGTAGGTATAAAAGACAATGCGATTAAATGGATTTCGAACTACCTAAAAAATCGACCGCAAGTCGTAAAAATAAATCAAATTAATAGCGATAAAGAAATATCAGACTTTGGAATCCCGCAAGGTACAGTAATCGGACCAATCCTTTTCACCATATATGTTAATGACATTTTTTTTCAACCACTACATGGCCAAATTACTTCATATGCCGATGATACGGTACTAATAGTTAGCGATAAAACTTGGGAAAAAGTAACATTTAAAGCCACCGAAGACATAAATATTTTAAAAAATTTCTTCGACGTAAATTTACTATCACTAAATAGTGATAAAACATTTGTAATTCCATTTGCAATACACAAAAATGATACCCCTAAAAACATTGACATCATCATCCATGATAATTCCAAAACACATAGTAAAAACTATTGTATCCTAAACTGCACAATATTAAAAACAACAAACACAATCAAATATTTAGGAGTTATTATCGATAAAAATTTGAAATGGAAGGAACAAATTTGTCAAGTTGTAAAAAAAATTAGAAAATTGATTTATATATTTTTAAGAATCAGAAATTTTTTATCTGTAAAAAACTTATATCTAATATATTACGCTTTGGTTCAATCAACTTTACAATATGCTATCATTAGCTGGGGATCCGCATACAAAACTACTCTTTCCCCGATTGAAGTTGTGCAGAGGCTAATAATTAAAATTATATTAAAAAAACCTTCTGACTACCCAACGGATCAATTATTTAAGGGATTCCAAGTACCTTCATTCAAAGATCTGTACAATAAAAATGCATTGATTCAAATTATAAAAGAAAAAGAAAAGTATCAATTTATAACTGAAAACCGTACAAGACATAAATATATTTTTTCATGCCCAAAATTAAACACTTCCTTCGCACAAAATTTTTATACTTATCAAGGAAGACTTATTTTCAACCGACTACCGGATGAAATTAGAAAAATTAATGATAAAATCAAATTAATAAACACTGTTAAAAAATATTTTAAAGATAATCTCAAAAAAATAAAAATAAAAGTTTCCAACTAATCTAATCTCAAAAATAACTTATAACTCAGTTTCCTAGTGATACTCCAATTCTAGATACATTATCCAAATAATAGAATTGTTTGATAGTTGATAAATACTTATAATTACAATTACATTAAACCGAACTTACAACTTATTGTTTTTTTTTTTACATTCACATTGTAATTTAAGAACTTAAGATATAATAAAGCATTTAAAAAATGTACACTACTCTTCCAGACACAAGCTAATGCTTCCATGGAAGAGTGGTATTAATTAAGATATTTGAACATGAATGTACACAAATTATTACATAATGTACATTTAACATTATATTTTATATGCTAAAATAAATAAAAAAAAAAAAAAAAAAAAAAAAAAAAAAAAAAAAAAAAAAAAAAAAAAAATATGTTTGTCGCTATTTTTCGTTTCATTGCGTTTCAAAAGTGAAACCTTCAGAAAACTAAAATAGATAAGAGTGGGGAGACTACGAAGCACCGCACAAAGAGGAGACCAATTATACTGTCTCATTCTCTCGCAGGCGAAATCCTATTGAGGTATGTGTTCGTCTCTTCTTAGTGTTGCTATTTTTCGTTTCATCGATTCAAATCACAATGGTGCTAATAAGATTTTCACTTTAAAAAAATCGCTGATATGGTCTTTAATATCAGCAATTTAATATCTTGAAAGATTTTGTTTAACCCATTAGTTGCCGATAAAACATTTCAGGACAGGACAAACAAGGACAAGACATAATCACCTTTTCACCGACGCGGCAGGGAAAATATGTTTGATAATACTTAAAATTTTACACAGGTAGTAACCTATTTTTTCGATATTTTCTGGCTTTCACCCTTCAAGGGTGTTCTAGGCCATCATTTAAAATTACAGAGAAGGGAAAGGTGTATTTATATATTAATTTTATTTAAATGTGCAAATTTCAGAATTATATGGAAGATTGGTGTCGAGTTCAGACTTAGAACAGATGAGATGTTGAATGGAGGGGAGGCAATTTTAGATAAGGCTTGATAGAAGAGAGGATATTCATTTAGAGAAGAACAACCAAAAAATATGTGATCTAAAGTCATCTAGACCACAGAACGTATAATCTGGGGAATCAAGAACGTGAATTTTAAAAAGGTGAGAAGGAACGGAACAATGTCCGATTCTCATTCGAATAAGTAAGGAAATTTATTTTTTTGAAAAATGGTGGAATTTTGGAAACCACGGTTTTGATGGGATAATTCTTTGTATTGAGGCGTAGCGGGCATCCTTGGATTGACTAGCAATGTTCCAATACTCTGTCCAAACATTGCAGGATCTATCTTTGATGATACCAGATAGGGGAATATGGTTTACGAGGGTAACGGTAGGGTTAGACGCTCCTTGTTTTGCCAAGGAATCAGCAATATCGTTACTCACTACCCACTAAAATCCACCAGAGCTTTGAATGGAGGTTATCAGTACTCGAATAAGACATAAAAAGTGATCATCAGGATGAAGAAGAGGACTGGATTTAAGTTTTTGGAGAGAACTGAGAGAGTCAGAGGTAGTAACTTATTAATTTAAAAAAAAATTATAAATATGAAATTGATAAAAAGAACGTAATTTCATTTTTTGTTAGTAGTTCAATCGTCTTCTGGGATTAAAAAGTGAATATTATTTTATGTATATTATATTGTCAATATGTACAGGAATGTATATTATATTGTCAATATGTACAGGAATGTATATTATATTGTCAATAAGTACAGGAATGTATATTATATTGTCAATATGTACAGGAATGTATATTATATTGTCAATATGTACAGGAATGTATGATTACGGCCACTCTTCGGTAAAGCAGTAACGGAACTTGTCTCTTTACCAAATGTTTGCTGTCAATTTATTGTTTTATTTATTGCTTTATTTAATTTTAAATTATCCAATCAAAATAACGCGCCGGACACTATATCCCCCTCAAGTCATTTAAAGGCACTTTGCGAAAGGGTCACACACTTGACACTTGATACACAACTTACTACTGTTTGCGTACTTAAGAGTTGTTCATGTCTAGTTATCGTGTCTATCTAATAAAAATAGTCGACAGTCTCATAGCAACACTACGAGTACGTAACGCAATAATATATAGGATGAATCATCACGTAATCAACCTGAAAGACTTTGTGACATTTTTTCAATTAAAAACAAAAAAAAAACATTTTTTACTACACGTCGCCACTGATCACGCTGCTGCACCTCGCAACCAATCACGCGATACGCACTTGGTCTCGTCTGTACATTGCCGCTGACGTATCACGTGATACGCTAGGTTTTACCAGGTAGCAAATTGTGGTGGAAAAATTAATATTATTTTTTTTTAACTGAAAATGTCGTCGGACAATATGCTCCGGAATCGCTGCTTAAGGTGGTTCGTTACGTGTTGGTATACTCCGTTTAAACGCAATACGGCTTAAATGTGTGAAAAATAGCAGTTACATGATTTGTTCTGACTTAATATTATGTGCTTGGAATAAAATATTTTCCTTCAACAACGATGGGTACTTTGTTTATTTATGCGAATGCCACACGTACATAAAAATAATGATATGGTTATTTTCACAAACTGTGAATATCGTTAAAAATGTGTCGAAGATTTAAAGGATATTTTTTTTTGATTCTGATCATCGAACGAAAAATGTGCATTTTTAACATTTTCATTCTCTTGAAAATTCTTTGATTTGAAAAAACACATCCCGAAATGGTTCTAACTGGCTACAGCGTCATTATGACATAGAAACCGCCATTGGCTCATAAGACGGCTGTCACTAACAATGCCCGGCGTGACGTCAACGCCGCCAAATTCACAAATAAAAACGAACAAATCATTTTGATAGCAAATCAAAAATGGTATGTTTTAAATGGGTATAGAAAATTTAATCGTCCACATAAAAATAAAATAAAAATGTTTTCATTATCATAGTTTTATTTTTGAATTAAAAATACATTTTATTTATGATTAGATTTAATTTTTTATCTCTTTTTTCTGGGTTCAATTCGCTGCTAATCGTCCATTATTGCACCAGAATTTCGCTTATAATGATAGTAGTAGGAGAAATTAAAATATTTTCATGTTTTTCATTTTGTGGAAATGTCCGCATTTTTATTAAAAGAACTATTGATATTTTTCTATTTAAATAGGCACATCTAGTTCGAATTTCAGTTTTGTTTTCTTGATTGAATGGGTGTATGAATATAGTGAAAGTTCCATTTCGGTGGAAATTAACCCACTTATCGACATCTGATCGAGCTGAAACTTGGCAGATTGTCCGTTTTTCCTTCACACACACGCGGATATATATGAATTTTTCTGAAATTCTTAAGAAAATTTTCTTGGTCCGCCCCGCGTATTTCCAAAACCTATACCGGTTCAGTAGATTTACATTTTCAATATCAAAATTTAAATATTTAGAAATAAAATTATTAATTTCTGATATACACATTGGAAGGATAACTTTATCTAGATTTTAGAACAATTTTTGTTTTTGCAAAATGATGAAAAATTATTAATATAGATGTGTATTTACAATATATGGGAATAATATCAAAATTTAAATATTTCGAAATAAAATTATTAATTTCTAATATACACATCAGAAAGATTATTTTATCTAGATTTCAGAACAATTTTTGATTTTGAAATGTGATAAAAATAACCAATATAGAGGTATATTTAAAATGTAAATTGTCGCTACCGCCACCTGCATAGGTTTTGGAAATACGCGTCCGGCCCTGCGTGGAATTAAATAACCATAAAATTAGTCACTGGGATCCTCGTGTTTTGTAGGTTCTCAAGCATCTGCAGCAAATGTCCTTACATTCTGAATAATTCATTACATAATATTAAAAAATAATTCATGATGACCCAATCCTTCAAAATTCACGTATGACCTCAAAATTACCAAACGACCTCTACCATTGTCTTCCAACTTTCCGCTGACATCGAAAATTCATCAATCAAAACTACAGCAACATTAAAAAACGCGAAAAATAACAAAATAATAATATGACTTTGTTTTTGTGGAAACGTAATGAAGCCATTTGAATCCTTGTAATGTGGAATTAAATTACTTTTTTGGCATTGAGGGAAAACAGAATTCTGTGGAAAATCTTGTCAAAGTGGTGGAATTAATTCTTCCAAATTGAACTTTTCTTCACTCTTTCTCGATTGTGATGAAATATCCGTTTCTTATCTTAGGCATTAAAATTCGAAATTCGTTTTCTCGGAATAGTTGCTCAACTCGTCAAATTTAATTTAGTTGAGTTGAATATACACTCTTAAATAACACATCCTTTTTTAGTTTCTTCTAGTAGAAAAGTGATTCCCAAAGTGTGCGATGATGTAGCCCCCCACTTTTTTACACTAGCTCCACAAAGGAAGTCTTGTGGAATATAATTCTCCTCAAGACTTTTGTCGTCTTTGGGGATGCTGCGTGAAGAGTCTTTTTAGGAAGGGAAGGTGAGGAAGTTCTGGGAAGGAAAAACGTACGAGGGGTGCGTAGGAATCTGGGGATCACTGTGTCCAGAAGTGACGAACGTATTAGCCCAACGCTCCTTTTGTGAGTGCATGGCGATGTTTTGAGTTTGGGAGGTCATAATGTCTTTCTCAACCAGTCTTCCTCGAACCAGCTCACAGTGTGTTATGATATAGCCCCCCTACTATTTTTTTACACCAGCTCCACACAGGAGGCCGTTAATAGCAATAAGTTTTTTTATTGATAATTTGGGAGGCGAGTATGGGTCACCTCTGCTTTAGGTCACCTCAAGTGGTTCGCTACGTTTGGTGCCTTAGCAGCGCTACCCGGGTTCATAGTTTATAGGGTAAGATTTGTTCGGGTATTGGCGACGGATGTGTTTGCCCACCTTTTGCGTGGCAAGCCGGATCAGGAGAGACTGTTTGAGGGAGACCTTTTGATCTGTCGACCCTTCACTTGCACCGCAGTGGGAGGGGTGGATTCATACGACGGTCATTCCTGGACAGTTTGAGCCCCAGATTCCCACACACCCCTCATACCTTATTCCTTCCCAGAACTTCTCCTCTCCTTTATTTCCATAAAAATTCCCTCCACACAGCATCCCTAAAGATGACGTAGGCACTCGGAGATTTTTTCCCTCTGGGCCTCTTGTGTGGTGCTAATGTAAAAAATAAATAATAAGTATTCCTAAGCAAGTAAAGCAGCTGCTTCTCAGTGACTTTTCTCAAGGAAATTACTATCTGAAATGAATACATACTCGTACTGTGCACCAATAAATACAACCCAAAGTTTGTGTTTTTTGAGTAAAATTGTGCGACCTATAAAAGTGATAGATTTTTAAAAAGTGGAGGCTTTTCAAAAAAATTGGAATGGGGCATAGAGCCAAATAAGTTTGAGAATCATAACTGAATTAATAAGGTAACTGAACCTCCCCTTTCCTAAATGCACGTGGGTGTATAAAAGCCTTTAGGATACAGGTATTCGGCAAGCGCACGGTTTGTTATGACAGTTGTGAAGATAATTTTCATTCCACAGTGTTTCTTTCTGATGGCCAGAGGTTAAACGTATTTTAAGGTTTTCTCGTCGGGATGACGTCAGTCGTTTTAATAGGAACGCTGTTGACGACATCGTGATCTTTTCGAGACATCATTCGTGATCTTATCGTGTATTCCGTAAGTAGCTTACGTTATAATTACAATATTTAATAGGCTATGCCTTCAAAATAAACAAAAATTTTAACGAACCAAAAAAACTACTCCAAATATAACAATCGTACTTACATATTGATGAGTAGAAAAAGTAAGTTGATTATTAAGTTGTAGTTTTTTACGTTTTAGTGCATTTTTTTAAGTCGCTTTTTTGTTTTGTTAAAATTTTTGATTTTTAGTGAATCTGAAGTACACTAACTAATTTGTCTGAATATGGGTAGACCTACTTAACATGCTGCTCATATGAGACAGACCATAACGATGTTAGGGTAGGTAGGACTCAAAGATCCGGATAGCCTATAAAGGATTCGGCCGAGTATCGTTAATTTGCTCCTAAGAATTGAAGAGTTCCGTTACTTTGCCATGGATCCCATAATCAGAACCTAACCAAACTCTCATCAAACTTGAAGTATATCCTTTCCCATAAAAAAAGAATTATCGAAATCGGTTGGCGTGATATTGAGTTATTCGTCCATTTGTCGCGCACATACTTAATGCAAATTTAAAACTTATATGGTTTTCTCAAGTGTATGGAACGTGTCGTAGGAATCCGTGTGCATCTAACGAGTGCGCGAAAGCTTTTGACAACCATGGAAATTCAAGAATGGAATTTACGCTCCCACAGAGTACCATGCCGCCAGCACGACAATCTGAGAGCTGCTATTGGCTAGCGGAATTATGTGCATGTGGTGCCCCTTCCAAATGACTTGTCTACAACGCTATTATGTCCTTTAACTAACTAATCAATTGAAAACATAAATGAAATTGATAATGAATACATGCAGCAGCCTCATTGGACTGGAAAACACATCTGAATAACCACCTAATGCTTCCACAAGGGACTCCAGACAGCAATGATCAACGCCAAGGAAATGGCTGACTATTTACGTCACCCCCACCATGCGACCAGCCGAGCCACTATTGGTCAATTCTGAACAAAGGAAAAATCTGAATCGTAAATATTTACGACAGCGAATTCATCTTCCGAAAAATTTGGAGCTCAATTTCGAGAAATTGGGAATAATTTGGATCAAGAAATAAACATCATCACCTAAAAATGAGTATGTACTACAAAAACAACCCAAAAACTGACGTCTATCAGTGATTGTTGCACTTTAAGAAAAATATTTACTGTTTAAAATTGTACCTTATATCACATATGTATACTTGTACCTTTTCTTGTAAACACAATAAAAATGATGTGAAGCTTTGGGATCCTGAGTTGGTAAAATCTTGGCAAAAACTATCACACATAATTTAACACAGCTGACTTCCAATCGTAGCGACCAGGGAAATTACCTAAAACAAGTACCTTAGAAAAATTAAGGAGGTTCTGTCCCCCAAAAGTCCGACCTGAGTTTGTCCTATAAAAATAGAAGTCAAACCGGTAGGAAGTCAGTTCAAAACTATCAGCCAAGAAGAAACAATACCTACTCAAGATACCAACAGTCTCCAAGTTCAAACCTCTTTTCAAGTGTTTTAATCAGTCTTAGATTCAGTTTACCTCTCCCAGTATCCCAGTAACCTAAAATCCTAAAAACCCCAGTCTCCCACAGTCTCCAAAGTGAAAAATATTTATTTTAATCCAGTACTCAAATCAGTTTTGCCATTATACCTAGAAGCATTTTTTGTCAAAGTAGTAAATTCATTTAAAAGACCAGTGGCATTCCAAAATCCACTGGCGTACCAAACTCCATTGGCGTGTCATTGTGGCCAGCTCCCTATTATATTTAGTTTATGTACAAACGTCTAGTACAATTGGTCCTTCGAGCCGGATCCACACATAACACGCCTTCAGTCTTACCCAGTGGAAATGCCGTCTCTTCGCAGTGGCCGTAAGACCCCGACATCTTCCGAAACATCGCTGTCTAAACCTAACGCCCCGGGAACAAGCCGAAACATGCCAGTGGCACCCCGTCGGACCCCGGGCCCACGCACCGTAGACATCGATGAGACGCCATCCAGCGGAACCCGCCACGATCTATCTGGTGCGAACCCTGCCAGGAACCCTGACCTCATCACTCTTGACCAACCTGCTCCAGAATGTGTCGCCAAGAGCCTCCACGGATCCAACAGTAAAAGCAGCGAAACAACTTCTGAATCAACTGAAGACTCCCTGCGATTGCTGCGCCGAGAGATGCGCATCCGGGACAGACGTCACGCCAAGCAGACAACCAATCTGCTCGCAGCCCTGAACGCTGCAACACGCCAAGCAGTCAGCCAACCTACCCAGGAGCCCGCACCAACCAGCCCGACCCTGCGAGCCAACCTCGGTCAGGCAGTAATTCAAACCCAGGCACCAACCGGCCCGTCTACGAACGAGTTCGCAACGAGATATGCCACTCGAGTACACACGTCAGACGGCCCGTCTACCGGAGAGTTTGCAACGAGATATGCAACAACTCAAGTGCACGCACCAACCGGCTCTTCTACTAATGAGTTCGCAACGAGATATGCCACTCAAGTACACAAGCCAGCCGAAGAGTTTGCAACGAGATATGCAACTACTCAAGTGCATGCACCAACCGGCCCTTCTACTAATGAGTTTGCAACGAGATATGCCACTCAAGTTTACAAGCCGGCCGAAGAGTTTGCAACGAGATATGCAACTACTCAAATGGACACACCAGCCGGTCAGCCTACCAATGAATTTGCTGTAACCGATCCAACCGGATACGCCGCCGCCGCCACCCAAGAGTACACACTACTGACGGGCCCTGCGAAGAACATCCCTACGGCCGAATACAGCCATATCGGACCCGAGCGCCCACTTTACAACACAGCAGGGTACCAGCATCAGCCAGCCTCCTCCGGCCAGGATTCCCCATTATTTACACCACCGCACACAGCCAATCAGACAGCACGGCACACCCGAGAATGGTTGCAGCATGGCAACGACCCACTGGCCCAGATCGCCTCTGTGATGGCAGAGGCCCTTCGCTCTTCCAGAACGCAAGATAGCCCCCGCACATTAGAAGATGATTCAAGAATGGCTGCCCTCATTGCCAGGCAATCCACAGCAAAAGATTTGCCTACCTTCTCCGGAGACCCCCTGGAGTGGCCCACCTGGAAGGCGCAGTACGCTCAATCCACCGCCACCTGCCAAATGACTCCAAGCGAAAATCTCATTCGGCTGCAGCGCGCCCTCAAAGGCAAG
Source organism: Limnephilus rhombicus (assembly GCA_929108145.2). NCBI lineage: Eukaryota > Metazoa > Arthropoda > Insecta > Trichoptera > Limnephilidae > Limnephilus > Limnephilus rhombicus. Next base: position 21,684,756 of record OV815293.1, read on the forward strand.
GCACGAGATACCGTGGGTCCCCTACTAATGGATCCTGCGCAAGTCCCAGAGATCATCAGCGTCCTCGAGCAGCGATACGGCAGCGCTAACTCCATAGCAAAATTTATGCTAGACAAGGTTAAAAAACTACCTTACCTCACGACCGAGGTATCACTCGAGGACCTGGCAGATTTCTCCGGAACGGTACAAAACCTGGTGGCATCTCTCCGGATCCTGAAAACCGAAGGTTATCTCACCAATCCTGCATTAATGAATGACGTCACTGACAAAATGCCAAGTTCCCTGCGTCTGGCATGGCTAATCGAGATCCGCAAACAACACGCTCCAGCCACCATAACCCAGCTCGCTGCCTTTCTGAAAGAGGTGTCAAACGCAATTCCAAACAGTGGGATGGTGGACCACATACGATCTCGACCACGCCGTGAACAAATACATGCCGGGTACCAGGAGGAAGAAGAGAGTGATCGCATGCGACTTCTACCGAGCCATGAGCAAATACATGCCGGACATCAAGAAGAAATCAGGGATGGCCCAAAAGAAAAGATTGCCCCCATAAAACGCAAAGTAAACGAGGAACATACTTACCCTGGACCAAGCCGAAAAAGAAAAACTGCTGATGAAAGCTGCGCCCAATGTGGCGGCGATCATAAAACCCGCGAATGCAAAGAATTCGCAGCCAAAGATGTTGAACTCCGATGGGAAACTGTACGCACGGGAAGATTATGCCGCAAGTGCTTAGAAAAACACCACTCACGAAGCTGCAAAATAAACCAATGGTGCAAAGTAGGAGATTGCAGATCCCCACACCACCCCCTGCTACATAATCCCGAGTTCGTACGAAAAAGCGCCGTGGAAAATGTCAATTTGTGACGCCAGGACTCCGGACAGAGAGTACTATTAAAAATTGCGCCAGTCATATTAAGCGCTCCAAACAAAGAAGAAGTGTCAGTGTTCGCTCTCCTGGATGAAGGATCCACAGTAACACTTGTCGACGCTGACACCGCAATACAAGTCGGAGCAAACGGCCCAGTTCACGGACTGCGAATCCACGGCGCGAAAGGAATGTGCACCTCCGACAATCTCTCCCAACGAGTGAGACTAAGAATACGAGGTGCAGGCAACAGTAATACATTCCACATATCTGCCAGCACAATAAGCAACCTCAACCTGCCGGAGCAACAGACCCAAGGAAGGTCGGTCGTCCCGAAGCTGCTAATAGGCCAAGATAACGCTCACCTGATCGTGTCAAGGGAAGTTCGTGAATGCAATGATACTACGCGAATAGCATCACGCACCGCACTAGGATGGATCGCTCATGGGGGAGTCAACCCCAGAGATAATAACACGACCACCACTTTGGCACTACAACCAGAAACGGCCGCAGACATACAGTTGAGGGAGCTAGTAAAAACCAACTTCGCCATCGACTCCCTCGGAGTAACATCAGCCACCAGAGTCAATGCAAGCGAACAACAGGCAATTGCACTTATGAATGCAACTACCCGTCCTCTTCCTGTAGGAAGGTGGGAAACCGGTCTACTATGGCGCAAACCAGAAGCCACGTTACCTGACAATCGGCAGTGTGCGCTGAAACGACTTCTGTCCCTGGAGAAAAAGCTAGAAAAAGACAAAAATCTAGCAGTGGCCTACAACGACAAAATAAATCAACTTATCAACAAAGGCTATGCCAAGAAGTTATCAAGCCATGAAGCTTCCACCACCACACCTCGCAAATGGTACCTGCCCCACTTTGCAGTAATCAACCCAAATAAGCCAGGAAAAATCAGAGTGGTGTTCGATGCCGCAAGCCGATGCCGAGGAACCTCCCTCAACGACCAGCTGCTTACTGGTCCTGACCTGCTGTCCTCCCTCCTGGGGAATATAATACGCTTCCGGGAAGGAAACATCGCTATTGCTGCAGACATCAAAGAAATGTTCCTGCAAATAAAAATAAGGCGAGAAGATCAGTCGTCCCAGCTATTCCTGTGGAGGACATCACCCCATCACGAACCAGACACCTATCAAATGTCATCGATGATGTTCGGAGCCACCTGTTCCCCAAGCAGTGCCCAATTCGTCCGAAATAAAGTGGCTGAAACATACGAGCACGAGTACCCGGCCGCCGCAAAAGCCGTACGCACCAAGTTCTACATGGACGATTACCTAGATGCAGCAGACACACCCAATGAAGCTGCTGCACTCGCCCAAAGTGTAAGTGCCCTGCTCGCGAAAGGAGGGTTCCACTTGACAAATTGGGCGTCCAACAGCCCGGCGGCCCTAGCTAGCGTACCTATAGAAGACCGTGCCAGCTCCACGATACAAATCAGCAGCGGAGGTCCGGAAACAGAGCGAGTGCTTGGTTTAATCTGGGACCCCACCACAGACCGCTTCCTGTACTCATTTCGTGAGGCAATCTCCCACGACACGGCCACACAACCTACCAAGCGGCAACTATTATCTATAGTAATGAAGATCTTCGACCCAGTCGGCTTCGTTGCCTGCCTTACCATCAGATCTAAGATGCTACTGCAAGCAGTGTGGCGCTCAAGCGTCGGCTGGGATGAACCCATTGCCCCTGAACACGCCCAGAGATGGACAGACTGGCTAAATCTGTTGCACACGAACAGCATCTCAATCCCGAGACGTTGCCTCTACAACAAACTAAACAACGTAACACTACACCTTTTCTGCGATGCATCCGAGCAAGCTTGCTGTGCCGTGGCCTACTTCACCGAAAAAATAGATGGATCCTTACGAGTAACATTCCTTGCAAGTAAATGCAAGGTAGCGCCACTGAAGCCTCTCTCCATTCCACGCCTCGAGCTTCAAGCCGCCCTCATAGCAGCGAGACTAGCCCAGACGATCCAAAAAGAAAGCAAAGCCCTGATATCCCGCACCTGCTTCTGGACAGACTCCACAACCGTACTATGCTGGTTACGCACCGACCCACGCGCCTACTCAACCTTTGTGGCAAACCGATTGGGGGAAATAGACGAACTAACCAACATACCCGACTGGAAATGGGTACCCACAAAACTCAATCCCGCTGACATAGGAACACGAGACTTAGAGGTACCAGACTTAACACCAGAAGGAAGATGGTTTACTGGCCCAGCCTTTCTCACTTCCCCGGAGGGTGCGTGGCCAAAAGAACGGGCACCCGCCCACAGGCCTGACGACCTGACACTAGAAGTCAAACCTCACTACGTTGGCCTTGTGTCCACCAGGGGCGAAGCACTCCCATCAGTAGAGCGGTTCTCCTCATGGCACTGGCTGATTCGCTCCACAGCTTGGATCCTCCGATTTATCAGACGATGCAAGATGGGGCCCAATAAACCAGTAGAAGGCCCACTACTAGCCGATGAGATAAAAGCAGCAGAACACAGATGGATCAAAAGGTCCCAGGAAGACGCTTTCACAACTGATCTACACATCATCCGACAAGGTCAAAAACTGCCTGCTGGCAGCCGCCTCAACTCCCTGAACCCATTCTTTGGACCAGATGACCTACTACGAATGGGGACCCGACTACAAGCCTTGGAAAGAACAAAGAGTGTGGCCCGAACTCCCATAATACTGGACGGCGACGAACCCTACACTCGACTTCTTATCAGTCACTACCACAAAAAGGCGGATCATCCTAGTACTGAGAAAACAGTAGCAGAAATACGCAATCATTTCTTCATAATACGACTACGCACAACAAGCAGGAAGATAACGCACGCCTGCCCCACTTGCTTCATACGACGCAGCAAACCGACTCCACCTCTGATGGGCGCATTACCACCACCCCGCCTGATGCATCACGTCCGCCCATTCACACACTGTGGGCTTGACTATTTCGGCCCTATGGCTATCACGGTCGGTAGGCATCGAGAAAAACGATATGGAGCCATCTTCACCTGCCTCTCGACACGCGCCATTCACCTAGAACTAGCCGCTTCACTGACTGCTGACTCGGCCATCATGGCCCTACAAAGAATGACCGCCCGCAGAGGACAACCAGCAGCCATGTACTCGGACAACGGGACAAACTTTCACGGAGCTGACACCGAGATGAGGGACGCCCTGCTGTCAATAAGTCAAGACGCCAGAATGATTGACGCAATAGCTACCCAGGGCATCGAGTGGCACTTCATACCACCACTAAGTCCGCACATGGGGGGAGCTTGGGAAAGATTAGTACGATCAGTAAAGAAAGCCCTAAGCGCTACACTAAAGGAAAGAGCACCAAAAGAAGAAACGCTACGCACCGCACTTGCAGAAGCTGAGTTTGTGGTAAATAATCGTCCACTCACCCACATTTCAGTTGACCCACGTGATGAAGAACCTCTAACACCCAACCACTTTTTGCTAGGGTCAGCCGGGAAGCGCCCTCAATTATCCTTCTACGACAAAAAAGAAGAGGAAACATGCCTACGCCGCCAGTGGCGCATCGGACAACAACTTGCAGACACCTTCTGGAGGCGATGGCTGCGGGAATACCTACCTACCATGGCTGTCCGGCAAAAATGGCACCATCCAACTACACCAATTAAGAAGGATGACCTAGTGATCATCATGGACCCAGCACTGCCTCGAAACAGTTGGCCACGTGGCCGTATCATCGAAGCAATACCTGCAGCTGATGGACAAGTCAGAACTGCCCGGATCCAAACCAGCACTGGGATATACGTAAGGCCGGCAGTCAAAATCGCCGTCATTCTGCCTGCCACGCCAGCAACTGATGAAACTGTACACTCTGCGAAGACACCCGACTCAAAACTCAGACATCGGAAAAGGACACGCCCGACGAAGTAGCTGAGCACAGTCGAGACTGCACTGAGGGGAGTGTATGGAACGTGTCGTAGGAATCCGTGTGCATCTAACGAGTGCGCGAAAGCTTTTGACAACCATGGAAATTCAAGAATGGAATTTACGCTCCCACAGAGTACCATGCCGCCAGCACGACAATCTGAGAGCTGCTATTGGCTAGCGGAATTATGTGCATGTGGTGCCCCTTCCAAATGACTTGTCTACAACGCTATTATGTCCTTTAACTAACTAATCAATTGAAAACATAAATGAAATTGATAATGAATACATGCAGCAGCCTCATTGGACTGGAAAACACATCTGAATAACCACCTAATGCTTCCACAAGGGACTCCAGACAGCAATGATCAACGCCAAGGAAATGGCTGACTATTTACGTCACCCCCACCATGCGACCAGCCGAGCCACTATTGGTCAATTCTGAACAAAGGAAAAATCTGAATCGTAAATATTTACGACAGCGAATTCATCTTCCGAAAAATTTGGAGCTCAATTTCGAGAAATTGGGAATAATTTGGATCAAGAAATAAACATCATCACCTAAAAATGAGTATGTACTACAAAAACAACCCAAAAACTGACGTCTATCAGTGATTGTTGCACTTTAAGAAAAATATTTACTGTTTAAAATTGTACCTTATATCACATATGTATACTTGTACCTTTTCTTGTAAACACAATAAAAATGATGTGAAGCTTTGGGATCCTGAGTTGGTAAAATCTTGGCAAAAACTATCACACATAATTTTAACACAGCTGACTTCCAATCGTAGCGACCAGGGAAATTACCTAAAACAAGTACCTTAGAAAAATTAAGGAGGTTCTGTCCCCCAAAAGTCCGACCTGAGTTTGTCCTATAAAAATAGAAGTCAAACCGGTAGGAAGTCAGTTCAAAACTATCAGCCAAGAAGAAACAATACCTACTCAAGATACCAACAGTCTCCAAGTTCAAACCTCTTTTCAAGTGTTTTAATCAGTCTTAGATTCAGTTTACCTCTCCCAGTATCCCAGTAACCTAAAATCCTAAAAACCCCAGTCTCCCACAGTCTCCAAAGTGAAAAATATTTATTTTAATCCAGTACTCAAATCAGTTTTGCCATTATACCTAGAAGCATTTTTTGTCAAAGTAGTAAATTCATTTAAAAGACCAGTGGCATTCCAAAATCCACTGGCGTACCAAACTCCATTGGCGTGTCATTGTGGCCAGCTCCCTATTATATTTAGTTTATGTACAAACGTCTAGTACACTCAAGGATGCCATTGTTAAAACTGGACCAAATTGAAATAGGACCACAGGGGAAGACCAGCTTTCAAACAAAAAAGAATCATCAATATCGGTTCACCCAGTCGAAAGTTCTGAGGTAACAAACATAAAAAATACCGTCGAATTGATAAACTCTTCCCTTTTTGAAGTCGTTTAAAAATAAACTTGATTCTTCAATTTTAGTAAATTGAATAATTACTCCAATAACATTACAAAAATATAAGACCCGTTTTATTTATACCCATCGAACTAAAAAGGATAGCCATTCAAAGAATATGTTTATGAACGTGCCGCTAAATTATGACGACTGGACCTAGTTCAGTGACGTATGACGTAAATAAAGTATTATTAACTCACGAAATAATTGTGGTACCTATTTTACCTGATATTTGTCTGATAAGACAAGTCGGTTCCATTTTGAGGGTTAAAATTTCGTTGAACTTGAATAATGTTTATATTTCACATTACTTAGTTACATGTATCAACAGCCAAAATTAGTATGCTAAAGTGAGCTAAAGAAGGACGGGTGTATAAAAAAACATTTTCATTTATTTATTTATCTATTTATTTAAAAACAGAACAGTAGTTACATAGTTAAAAAAAAATTACAATTAATAAGTTTATTTCATGGTGGATCCTATAATGTGATTCATTGTAGTGTCTTATTTATGGTATACATATTAAGTAATTACCGGCTGATGTGTGTAGTGGGAATGTGTGTGAGTATGTGTGTATGTATGAGCGCATGTATGTACGCCCATTGAACAATTTATATTATTGACATTTATATATTTAACATCACAACTTCACACAATATATGCCTTTAGACATGTGGCATCTCTTCTAGTCAATTCACATTACATTGGACGAATAAATTAGTCCCAGCGAGAGCTCGTACGGACATCATCGACGTTCGTCCTCTTTTTTCTCAGTCGTCTTCTTTGAAAACGGAAAATACAGAAGATACCAGAAACTAGAATGATGACGTCACGTAAATCTCTGGCTGGGTATAATGTATCCTTTTTAGGTGATGCTTCATAAAGTAATTTAAAAAGATGTGATTTTTGCTTGAAAATTAATTAATTAATTTCAAGCGCATCTAAGTTTTCTATTTTTTTTTCTTTAATTAAAAACAATAGAAATATCTTTGCATCACACGTCACAACTAAGTAATCGTGTATAGCCTAGCGGGCCTCGTGATAAGTATTCCACCTAGTTCCAGCAGCATGGTAACACATGAAACAGCTCGCGTATCACGTGATCCCATCGCGAAGTGTAGAAGTGTGATTAGTGGCGACGTGTGATTTAAAAATATTTTTATAATTTTTAATAGGAAAAATAAAGTCATCGGACAGCAAAATGACATCACATTTTTTACTAGAAATATGCTCGGGAATCGCTGGTTAAATCCTTCGGGTATTTGCTGTCATGGCCTGTATTCATGGGAATGTTACGGAAGAAGCGTAAGTAAGCTCGGATATTGGCAACAGAGACAGAAATGTGTGGAATTGACTGGGATTGCCTTAGGAGTGGATGTTTTGACTACATTATTTATACATTTTTTTCTCACCGTTAAAAGTGCGTGTAATTTTAGGCGGCTTACTCCAAATAGTCTTTCTGAGAATTATTGCATCCCGGTGTGTTACCAGCAGAATACTAATAGGCCCTAGAAACATATTAATATCAGCCAGAATGTACAAGAGTTCGAGGCTGAAAATATATTAATATCAGCCAGAATGTACAAGAGTTCGAGGCTGAAAATATATTAATATCAGCCAGAATGTACAAGAGTTCGAGGCTGAAAATATATTAATATCAGCCAGAATGTACAAGAGTTCGAGGCTGAAAATATATTAATATCATCCAGAATGTACAAGAGTTCGAGGCTGAAAATATATTAATATCAGCCAGAATGTACAAGAGTTCGAGGCTGAAAATTTATTTTATTTATTTATTTATTAAATACATGAATTATCGAGAGTACATATAGTTTTTGTGATATTTCACCCTCCATGCTAATATATTAATATCAGCTAATATATTAATATCATATTAATCCTCCATGCTAATATATTAATATCAGCCAGAATGTACAAGAGTTCGAGGCTGAAAATATATTTAAAAGAACGATTACGTTAATTTCTTCAATTTGGGAGGCGGTACCGTCGCTCCGGGATCCATTTATTGGATAACCAACACCCCTGCCCCTGTTTGGTGCACGGGAGCCCGGGTTCATGGGGTTATATTTATCTAGGTCTTAGCGGGGGCTACTGGTTTAGTGAGACCTTTCTACCTCTCCAGCCGGACTCTCTCGTCCCATCGCTTTGCACTGCAGTGGGAGGGATGGATTCAAAAGTTTCGTCACTCCTCAACACACCAGATTCTTACCTACCTCGCATACCCTTTTCATTCTCGCCTTCCTTTCCCTAAAAATATCCTCCACAGAGCATTCCAAAAAATTACATAAGAACTGATTTAAAAAAAAAAAATGAAAACTTCTTTAGCACCATTGACTTTAACTCGATGAAACGAAAAGGCGACACTAATATGAGACAAAAGATATTACATCCACAGGATCTAGCCTGCGAGAGAATAAGGTAGAATAATCTGTCTCCTCTTTGTGCGGTGCTTCGTAGCTTCCCCACTCTTTTCTACCATAGTTTTCTTAAGTTTTCACTTCTACCACGTGTGAACTGCACACCTGTATTTTTTCTTAGGGCTTCCCGTGGGGAGGTGAAAAAAACTGTCTTTATCGCTTATTAACGGATTTTTCTTTTTATTTTCAGATACAATGGACGTCCAGTGTAGCAATGATTTATACGTCATCTCAATAATACAAATAATAATACAATTATAAGATATACGTAAAATAATACAATATTGGTCCAATTTCGTCAAAAAAGGCTTTAAAAATATTGTAACATAAAGATAAACATAATTTTTGTAAATAATATATTGTGTAATTCCATTTTAAATAATAAAGTGTAGTAAAGTGTTTAGAAAATAATAGCGTTTTGTAATATCGAAATGCTTGATGAGGTTACTATTTCAAAATAAGATTTCGGCGTAAATAAGTAATAATTATATTTTAACGTATTGATTTTCATATAAATGTGTAATGTGAGTTGAAAGAAGACACCAGTTGATAATTGAAAACTTATGCTATCAACAATAGCCTCGGTTGTAGGACCATTTGCCATACAATCACAATTCAACATTCACCCTACCGAGAAAACAGGAAATTTCACTTCAAATCTACAATTCGCTTACGAGAACTCTTCTGTATTGATACAGAATGGATCTGACCCGCTCCAACACGATTACGGCTATTCCAATCCGTTCAAGTACGAAGGAGGTAGTATTAGTTCGAACCCGTACCAACATAACCATGACAGAAATAGTTCAAACCCGTATCAACAAAACCCTGGCAAAAGTAATTCCGACCCGTTCCAACATAGCTTCGGCAAAAATGGATCCAATCCGTTCCAACATCAAGGCAGATATAGTTCGAACCCGTCTCTATACGAACAAGGGAACAGTTCCGATACGTCACAACACGAGTATGGCCGAAAGAGTTACAACTCTTTCCAAAATGATTCCTACAACCCATCGATGTTTGCTCCGACGGAAAGTGGAGCGAATGAAACGATGGCCACCCTTGCCAAAGCGATAGGGATCACCACAATCAGTTCAATCAACTCAATAAACGCATTCAACTCATCAATTCCAACTAACGCCACAAACTCAACGTTAGACATAGACTACCCTCAAATTCCTGCATATATTAGGACGACGTCTATGGTGTTCTGTATCATCATCATGTGTTTGGGAGTGGTGGGAAATGTGATGGTGCCAATTGTGATAATGAAGACAAAGGACATGAGGAATTCTACCAACATCTTCCTGATGAACCTGAGCATAGCAGATTTAATGGTGCTTCTGGTCTGCACTCCAACGGTTCTGGTGGAAGTGAACACGAGACCAGAGACTTGGGTGCTTGGGAAGGAGATGTGTAAGTAACTTTGATTTATTACACAATTTTGTTTTGACTTTTGATGTTTTCAAAATGTACCTACCTCAAAAAGGGGTTATTTGGAAACAGGAGGTTATTCGAAAAAAAAAAACTTTTTGTCCATCACTACTTTTAAGTCAAGTGAAAGAATTATGCAATAACAAATTGCAATTATTTCATTTATCTATAATGGCTATTTCAAAAGATTGTCTGATGTCTGCTTGCATCGCTGTTATGTTTTTGATAGTTTCGCGTCAATCAAAAATTTCATCGTCGAACTTTCAACTGTACCACGAAATCGCTTCAGGTAAGTAGCAATCTTGTTTTTTCATCTTATGTCAAGTTATTTGTGTTCTTAAATTAGACTTGAAATTGAAACGTTGCTTGAAAATGGCTTTAGCCGTGTTTAGTGACCAGATCTGAATAGCCAGGTACTTCCCAACCTTCCTCTTCCCCACCTCCTTCCCCTCCCCACTAGCTTAAGCCTCACAACATACCCCAATTGGGGATGCCATAGTCTCACTGGCTCCAGACGGGAGCAGTTGAGATTCTTGTGCGGTATTCACTGTAAAAAAAAAAGACTTACGAATGTCAGAACCGTTTTAAGTTATGTTTTTGTTGCTTGTTGTTTTTTTACAATGAGGCCATTTGGAACGGTAAATGGGGTTTTTGGAATTTTGGGAAGATATAAAAGTGGTGACCGGACAACTCAAAATGAAATCAACTCAGAAACTCCTTTGAAAAGTTATTAAAAGTGGTTAAAAATGGTTAAATAGGTTACGTTGGGTTAGGGTTATGGGCTATTTTAAAATTATTTTTTTCTTATCTTTTAATGAACTTTGAAGGAGGTGTTGAGTAGACTTGATTCCAAGTTAGCATGGAACCCGGAAAGTAATGAACTGGATTTTAAAGATATCGCTATCGCTATAATAATTTACAAATAAGGACAGCATTTTATAAGGGTGATTTTGCATCAGTAAAAAGTATAAAGGAAAAAATCAATAAAACACTTCATCGGGGAAGTTCAGAAAGAAAGAAATAATGAAATAGTTCTACTCGAACCAAATTCAACCTGGATAGTGTATTGGATAAATATCAACATTTTTATTATTTTTAATTTATAAACTAACGTTTAGACAAGATTTTTATGCATAGCACAAAGGGTAACAATTATTATAAGCAATAATTATCAGCCTGAAACACTCATCAACATTGAAAAATCTTCCGAGAGAAGATACTTGCCGCCAACGGGACTTTAACCCGTGTCCTTCTGATTGCCGGTCAGCTGCTCTTGACCACTGAGCTATGGGGGCTTATCAAATACCCAATCTCAAAATCTTGTCTAAACGTTAGTTTATAAATTAAAAATAATAATTAATATTTGACAAGTTTACGTATTTCCCCAATAAATGTAGTCATAATTTGTCTCGACGCCACCTAGCGAGGGATTTAACACTTACAATGTCTCTCTCGCAAAAATAAAGTTGGTTGTTTTCAGGTGGAAAAAATATAATAAGCAGTAATTGTTGAATGAAACACTTGTATGTATTGAATTATTTGGCGGGTATTTGATAAGCCCCCATAGCTCAGTGGTCAAGAGCAGCTGACCGGCAATCAGAAGGACACGGGTTCAAGTCCCGTTGGCGGCAAGTATCTTTTCTCGGAAGATTTTTCAATGTTGATGAGTGTTTCAGGCTGATAATTATTGCTTATAATAATTGTTATCTACATTTTTATTTTTATCTGCGATGAATATTTTTTTATTGGAAAAACTAATGAGTAAAACCTAAAATTGTAATATTTAATCATTGAAGACAATATTAGCGACTCTCAAACGAAAATTTAAAGCAGAAAAATATACGGTCGCACCGTGGAATTGAACGCAGGACCTCACTCAGCCTTGCCGAGGCTCTGCTCTAATCACTGACCTAAATCGATCCTATCACCTTCGGTCATATTTAACTGAATCACACTGCAACTACCACACCACACCAATCACACACCAACGTTGTCTATTTTCTTAACGCATATTTTTATTGGCTGCTGTCTTAATGCGTGAAAAGATATTACAGAATTACGGTGCATATGAAAAATAAAAGACGTAGAGTGAATTTAATTTATTAGTTGTGAATTTTTTTTTTTAAATTTATATTGCCCCGATTGTGTTAAAACTGTAAACCGAAACTGATTGGCTTAATATTTAAACAAACAAAAAAATTGTATAAGTACATTTTTTTTGGTTGTTAATAATATTTTTATCTGTCTCAGCATGGCGTCGCGTTTTTATCCATTACGATCAGAAAATTAGATTTGTAACAATTTGTTTATTTATTTGTATCTTAACAAAGAATTTTGTATCTAAACCACCGCGTGTTTCTTCATAAGTGTCTTTCCATACCGTGTTAATATTTTACATTATTAAAAAAATTACAACGCGAAGAATGCTTTCTTTTTAAAACCATGCATTTTTATCTATGACTAATTTGATAAATATCTAACTTTATCTACGTTTTTCTACAATTTTTTTGTAAAGAATGCCTAGGGGCTATTCATTTATTACGTAAGACGATTTAGGGGGGAGGGGGGTTGACTATGTCATATTTTTTCTTACAAGGGGGTGGGAGGGAGTCTCGATAGTTCTTATGTAAGATCACAAAAATGCGCAAAGTTAAAATTATTAATACCTTTGTAAGTACAAATAAACATTTCTAAAAATTGTTACTTTGAAAAATAAACCAACCGTGTATTCATTTTTTTCTTTAGATTCTTACGTAATAAATATTTAACAGGGGGGAGGGGGTCGGCCTATTCTTATTTTTTCGTATTTTTTTTTTTTTTTTTTACATTAACTCCACACAGGAGGCCCTGAGGAAAATAATTTCCCTCAGGGCCTATGTCATCTGGGATGCTGTGTGGAGGGTCTTTTTGAGGAGAGGAAGGAATGAACATTGGTCTTGAAGAGACCCATGTTGTAGGAAGGAGGAAACACAGAGGCCGACAAATCATTCCACAGTTGAGCTGTTGAACACAAGAACGAGTCGAAGAAACGACCCGTTCTCATGTGACAAATGTCAACCGTGTACAAATGTTGGGCACGCGTTTGGCTTGTTTCCCGACTATGCACCGGTGCCGAAGGGATCAATGATGCTAGTTCCTCGGAGCATCTTCCATTGTAATACCGGTAGAACAAGGATAGCATTCCCACCCGACGCCTGTGCTCTAAAGATTGCAATCCGTCTGTTAAGATGGGAGAATCTATCAAACGGACCGCCCGTTTCTGCACAGAGTCGAGGGTCTTTTTCAGGTATTTTGGAGCTCCAGACCAGAGATGGCTGCCAAATTCAACCGTGGGGCGTACTTGTGATTTGTACAAGGTTAGCAGTTGTGTACTATTAAAGTATCTGCAGGCCCTGTACAGTACGCCCAGCTTTTGGGAGGCTAACTTTACTCTGGCTTCGATGGAGCCCCCATACCTGAGCTGGTCACTTAGGGTTACACCAAGCATATCAATGGAGGGCCTGTTCGGAAGATTGCTTCCGTTGAAAGAGACTAGATTTTCATTTCGATCCCTTTTAGACGTAATCAGACAAGATTGGGTCTTTGAAACATTAAATTCAACGAGATTATTTTTACCCCAAGAGAAAACACTCTCGAGGTAACCGTCCATTCTTTGCTTCAAAGCCCTACGAGCTGTTGGAGTTTGTGAGCCCTTTGGGGGCTTGTCAAACAAAAAGCTATCATGAACTGTACTGTCATCCGCATAACAGTGAATTGGTGCACATGACAAAAGGTCGTTGATGTGCAACAAAAACAAAGTCGGAGACAGAACCGATCCCTGCGGGACGCCAGCATTTATCGAGTGTGAGGAAGAGGTGAAACCATAATAATAGGGGGGGAGGGGATCGAAAACCAATAAATGAAAACATCGACTAAACATTTTCCCATTTAAAAGACGTAAAAATTATATGTGAATTTTTGAAAAAGCACTTTTCAAAGCTTTTAATTTAGTGAATTTATTACACCATCCCTTTCCACACTTCCTGTCGGTATTAATTCGCCAACAGTAACGAAATGCCTAAAAGCGGAGATGAAAACGAAAAATTCGTATGTCGCGCTGTTCCGTGAAATTCTTCTCATAAATAATGGTAATCGTCCAAACGGTTTGTAGGCCGTATTCGTATATTCTATTTGTGGCATTTATACATTATTGAAACTGGAGGCTTTATACGAGTATCTTTTAAATGAAATACATTTAAGATGGTTTAGATGCATAAAAATTGTGCAACGAGTATGTGTATTAACTAGCTATGGTCATGAGAAACATAAAGTCGTTTACAAATCAGAATGTGCGCTTTTACAATTTCGCAAAAGGCAATAAACGTACATTCCTTATCGCTTTAATACTGCAGCTCTTTCTTACACATTAAATAATTATGAGACACCCAAAATAGTGACTGTTTTGCGTGTCTCAAAATTAGTGAGGAATTGCGTTTCATTTTCTTTATTTGCGCGATAATGATTTTATGTTTCCTTTGGGGGGAGCAGACATACGCTTACCATTTGTCTCGTTATCGACTATTGTTATTTAGTGTGTAAGAAAAAGCTGCAGCATTATATGTTTAAGAACAAAAGCAAAACCATCAGTGTAATGTAGATGACATTCAGGATTGCATACGTCATAGCTCATGTCTCATATTCGAGGATGACATGAAACTGATGATGGAAATCGAATCAGATGACGATTATTCCAAACTGCAGGCAGACCTCGATTCAATCATGAAATGGTCGTTAGAAAATAAACCTAATTTCAATATTAAATAATGCGTCGTTACGACTTATAGTCGTTCACAAAATCCGTTATTATACCCGTATAGAATGAATGGAGAAGTACTAACACGCGTAAACATCATCAAGGATCTTGGGGTGACCTTTGATCCCAGGCTAACATTTTCAAATCATATAGTGCAGCTTACTTCGGCTTGCTCCAAAATGCTTGGTTTTGTAATTAGAACTTGCAAACAATTCAGTAACATAGAAGCAATGACCGCCATATTCAACGGAGTGGTCAGAAGCAAGCTGGAGTACGCTAGTACTGTTTGGATGCCATATCAACTTAAATACATAAATATGATTGAACAAATTAAAAAAAAAATCCTAAGGTATGTTTACATGCGATCTTACGGAATATATCCGAAATTCATGCATCACGTGGAACTGCTAAAGGAGACAAATTATCAAAGCCTAGAGACCAGGCGTAATGCCGGACTCATGGTATTCGAATTAAAGTTAATAAAAAACCTTATTGATTGTCCATATCTCCTGTCATGCTATGGCTTATTCACTCCTGACAAATACTATCGAACTCGTAGCCACGCCCTATTCTACATACCGCAGGGTCGGACAGATGTCATGGCTCAACACAGCATGACAAGAGGTATGGCATTGCTTAATGCCCTACCAGCGGATATAGATGTGTTTGATATCACCGTACCATGTTTTAAAAAAACTATATACATGTATTGTTAGTTATAAGAAAATTAAAATTGTAACGTAATTGGACCTGTCTGTCGTACAATAAAAAAATAAAATAAAAAGTATATAAAAAAATATATGACATTTTTTGAATTTTTGGAATTCGCTCACACTTCAATATTATTATTGTAACTATATTCCATACTTTAAAAATTATCGTCACGGAAAGTAGTATTGGTAGGGGTCTACGGAGACGTCACGGTGCGGTGTGTGAAAGAGATGCAAGAAAACGATGACTTTTTTCCTTTGGAGGAAACAGAACTACGTACATCATACGTCTCATCTTTTGAAAGAGCTGTAGCATTATTGCGTTAAGGAACTTTTATCTGCCCATCTACGGAAAAATAGCGCGATAGTAAGATAGTTAACAATGAGTCTTACTGTCAAGGCTTGATTCAGAACCCTTTTTGCAAATTTAGCAAAATACTAAGTTTAGAGATCGTGCTTTCGGAGTATCTGGGCTTGTAATAGACTCCCTCCGGAATTAAGATGCATAACAAGCCCAACTGAATTTACTGAATTTAGGTCCAAACTAAAAACCTACCTTTTTGGGCTCTCATACACTTAATTTAACTATATCTCTCTGAGAGTATCATACTTGTATTGCCTATGATATGTTTTAATCACACTTTTCTTATTGAATTAAAATTACTCGAATCCTTACACATCAATATGTCTCTTGTCGAATTATATTTAGGAAGATCAAATTCTTGTGCTACTGTAACGCCCACCATTAAATTTTGCTTTTTCTTTACAAAATACACTCAATAAAGAATAAATTATACATTAATATTAAAATATTTTTTAGGATTACATAACATCTGTTCACAATAATTATGTCCTCTGCGTGCGAATTCTAGCTAAATTTCTTTAAATATACAATAAACAGTGTTAATTTCAAGTATGGTCCTGTATTCATTCATTTTTAGGCAGCATCGCGTTCATTGGTCAAAACATTGTACATATATTTTCGTATCGGTGATCAATGAAGCGGTGGATGCAATTTTTAGCCATAAGTTGTTTTTAATCGTTTGTTTGGCTTGTAGTTTTTTTAGATTTTAGAAATGCATTGTAAGTTTGTACAGCGCCCTTTAGGTGATTTTTAACAAAAACGGCGATATATAAATCATCCAAATATTATTATTATTATTAAAAACGCCTAAAAGTGTAGACGCAAAATGAAAAATGTTAATTTCCTTTATTCATTATTCTTAGTTTTCACAAAACAAAAATAGTGACCTTCAAGAAAGTTAGACCAGATTCACGAGTGCCTAATAGTATTTCGAGTATGTCGGGATTATTCGCATGCTTATAATAACTCAGGATTTCTAGGAAAATATAAAAATCATGTGGCCGATTGCTTCTCCTCCATTCAACATCTCATTTCTTCAAGTCTGAACTCAACTCCAATCTTCCATATAATTTTGAAATTTGCACATTTGAATAAAATATATAAATTCACCTTTCCTTTTGAAGGGTGAAAGCCAGAAATAACTGAAGAAAAAAATACGGGGCCGTGGATTCTACTCGCATGCTTCAAGCAGCAAGTTTTGCATGTTATGAACGTAGGAATACTGAACATTGTTAAAAATATAGTTTATTTAGTTCACTCGTAGCACTCTGTACACTTGAGAATTGGATTTTATAAATGTAGTCAATTTAAAACTGAAGAACACACCATTGTTCAAGAAAATCTACTGTTTCGGTTTTCGTGCATATCTAAAAAAAAGTCGGCGTCAACTCTCATAAACCACCATTAACTACTAAGTGCAAATGAGAGGGAATTTACATGAAAAAATCACATGTACTCGTATAGACAATCAGCATTCTGAGTAACGAACGCATGGAAATAGAATAACCCTCATTTTAACGAGATCTTGCGTATTCCGATTAAAGATAGGCCCGACGTATAAACGCGGTTAGACATTAACAGCCAAGGAAGATTTTAGAGTGGTTGTAAAACTTTCACTCGTTCTGATTTTTTTTTACTTGTTCTTTCGTATCCCTTTTTAATGCTTCAGTATTTTTTTATAGGCAAGGGATTCTTATTCATCGACTGTGAAAGACCAGAAGGAAATTACCTACAATAAAAAAATATCTGTTTTGTGTTAAATTCGGTTCCATGCCAACTCAGAATGAAACCAACTCAGAAACACCCCAGAAAGGTCATTAAGAGCTATGAAAATATAATTTTAAAATAGTCGGTAAACCTAACCTAACATAACCAATTTAACCATTTTTTTTATCATCACTCTTAATGACCTTTCTGAGGTGCTTCTGAGTTCATTTTATTCTGAGTTGTCCGGTCACCGTTAAATTCACCCTTATTTACATTTATTTTAAACATCATTTCTTTTATTTTGTTTGATTTTGCAGTAAATGCTTTATTTTTATTGTTTTTATTTTACAATACACATAATAAACCATTATAGTTGCAAAATAAATGCAATTTTTATTGGATTAACTCTTGTTATAATGACTTTTGAAGGTTACACCTATCAATGTAGTATATCATTAAAGAAGAAAACAATACTAATAAATCTACCTAAACGAAAATATGAAAACGAACAACACACAGATAAATAAAAAGGTAACGCTTGCAACTTGGACTCGAACCCAGGAAAGACAAGATATCCTGGGTTCGAGTCTCAAAAAGACACACTCACAACCGAGATTAGTATTTTTGATTATTTTTTACATTAGCTCCACACAGGAGGTCTTGAAGAAAATAAGTCCCCTCAGGGCCTGTGTCATCGTTGGAGATGCTGTATGGAGGGGATTTTTAGGAAAGAAAGGAGACGAAGTTCTGGGAAGGAAAAGGGTAAGTGGGGTGGGTAGAAATCTGGGGATCAGTGTCCAGGAATGACGGACGTATGAATCCGTCCTTCCCACTCGGTGCAAGGCGATGTTCCAAAAGAGAGTAATAATAATCATTAATAATTGGCTAATTTACATAGCGCCGTTTTCGTGAAAAATAAATTAGCAATTCCCGATCCGGCCTGCCATGCATCTGGTTGGCAGACGCATGCGCCGCCAAAACTCGGACAAACTTCAACCCATGAACCCGGCACCCTTGCTAAGTCACCAAACGTAGCGCACCACTTGGGGTGACCTATGGCAGAGATGTTGGTTATCCAATATATGATTCCCGGGGCGGCGGTACCGGTATTTGCCTCCCAAATTTTGATGATTTGGTCTCTGATTCAGACATAAGTAACAGGAGCCTATGAAAAGCTTGAGGTAAAAGTACCCAAGAAGAAAAGCGTAATCCCCTTTGGTTTGTTATTCAGATAAAAGTAACAGGAGATCATTACACGCGTTAGGTGAATGTACTCAAGAAAAGGCAGTAAACATAATAATATAAGGTTCCGAGTTTTAAGGTTTGATCACCCTGGTGACTAGATAACGCGCGTTTTCATCACGTGACAAAATATCCCCGACAAAATAACCCCGACAAAATATCCTACGGACAAAACATCGCCCCAACAAAATATCTACTAAAATTTAACCTAACCTGACCTGACAAAAATGGGACATAAATAATACAGGCATCCTATAAAGACAATAGATTATTTATTTATTAACGCCACTTTTCGAGGCTTTTACATAATGAATGGTAAGAAATACACAGTATTTATTGCACTAAACTGCCTCTGTGACAATATTTTATATTTGTTTAAAGATTAATTGAAGATGTCCACTGACTTGGCAAAACTGTTTCCCTCTATTGATATTCTGGACAAAGAGGAACACATGTGGTAGTTAGTTCCAGAATTTCCGTAATGAAATATATCCTGACTTCTAGTATTACGTAGTGGAATCCGGAAGCTTATCAATTCAAGCAATACCAGACTATCAACTTTTTTTTTACATTAGCTCCACACAGGAGGCCCTGAGGAAAACAAAATCCCCCTCAGGGCCTTCGTCATCTTTGGGGATGCTGTGTAAGAGTCTTTTTAAGGAAAGGAAGGAGAGAATAAGTTCTGGGAAGGAATAAGGTATGAGGGGTGGGTAGGAGTCTGGGGTGCAACATGTCCAGGAATGACGGATGCAAGAATCCGTCTCACTGACGTGCAAGGCGATCGGTCGAAAGAGTCTGGCTGGAAAGGTCAAAAGATCTCCCTCAACCAGTCTCTCCTGATCCAGCCTGCCACACAGTAGGTGGGCAAACACATCCGTCGCCAGACATGGACTAATCTGTATTTCTTATCTATTATTTGTTTTATATATAGGTGTATATAAAAAAAAATATTTATACAGGGTGTTAAGGGATGTACTTGAATTACTTTAACCAGTGATTCCTGACATTATTTGGAGTAAAAAATGTATATGAAATTTTGGTCTCCGGTGACTTTTTTTGACGACTTTTTTTTTTTTTTCAAAATTTTTTTCTTCAAAATCAAACAAAAAAAAAATTCTTCCGCATGTCGTCACTGGTCACTCAGCCGGGTGTCCGATGAACCCTTTACCCCGCCTCCAACTGTTCAACAACTACCATTTTTATATGTTTTTGTAGAAAAAAAAAAAAAAAACATCAAAAATGTCACCGGAGACCAAAATTTCATTTACATTTTTTAATCTAAATAATGTCAGGAATCACTGGTTAAAGTAAGTCAAGTACGTCCCTTAACACCCTGTATATGTAAATATGATTTTTTCTTATTTACTGTAAATTATCTTTTTTTGTTTTTTATGTAAAAAAAAATATTTTTCCTTTGGTAAACTGTGGTTAACATGCGTTTATACGCCTTTTTAACTCGAGATTTGCTCTTAAAAAGGGTGTTAAACGTATTTTAATAGAAAAAAAGTATTTAATGTATGGCCGGTCAGTGGTTGAGTGGGCATAGCGCTTGAGTCCCACCCGAGCGTCGCGTGTTCGATTCCTCGGCTGGCTAAGTCCACCATCACAACACAAGCAACATTATCGGCTTTCTGTGGTGGTAGTAGGAGATTTTCAAATATTGTTGGGTTATTCGTAACCCGGGAATGTTTGCCTTTCTTTGATAAAAAAAAATGTAATTGATTCCATTATATTAAATTAAAAAAAAAAATCGCACTCCATGAACCCGGGCACACCTGCTAAGTCCCCAAACGTAGCGAAACACCTGGGGTGACCTATGGCAGAGGTGTTGGTTATCCAATAAATGGTTCCCGGGATAATAAGATTATTGCTCCAAAATAGTAAAATGGGACAAAAATAATACAAATAACAGTAATTTATTGTCTTTACAAGATGTCTGTATTATTTTTGTTACATTTTTTGTTAGGTTGGGTTAAGTTTTAGTTGAAATTTTGTTGGGAGATGTTTTGTGGGAGGATATTTTGTCGGAGGATATTTTGTCGGGGAATTTTGTCGCGGTATGAAAAGTCGCAGAACCTGGTGACTAGACCAATTAACCCAGCAGCGTCTGGCGCAGTCTATTTATTATTTTATTTTCATACGACGATTTCTCGTAAGTGATAAAGGGGTGATTTATTAAGCGCTTTTGTAGGTAGGTTTTAACCTTCACAGAAATGAGGTGGGTAAATTGCGAGGCGGCTGTACAAATTGGCGGGACATGTCTACCATGTTTTTATGATGGTACAGGGGAAAACTTGTTCACAAATTGTTTTTCCAGTTAAACATATGGTATACGCTTAAGTTAATAATAATTTAAGTTAGTTTATAAATATATATGTATATCTGGGGGTAAATGCTGTAAATGTGTCAGTTTTTGGTAACTTGATTTTGGTACCAGAAAGTACTTTAAAACTCCAAGGCTGGCCACACACATCAGGTTTTTCCATGCATGATCCACAATTGTTTTATATAGATTGCCGGATATATGCTGCAATACAATTTTTTGCCACATAATAGCACGTACATATTGATTGATTTATATACGGAATGTGTTATTGTTTTTATTATAAACTGCATTGTCTGATCAGACAATCGGATGGAAAAATCTGATGGATGCGCCAAGCCTAAAACGTCCCTTATTTGAATGCTGTGAAAACCTACATAGATACTTTGCAACAAAACTGCAATGCACTTCCAATGGCCATTAGACAAAACACAATTTATCTTAAATATAAATCTGGCACCAAGTCCTAAGTCTAAATGTTAACTGCCAAAACAGATCCATCATCAAATATATTATCAAAACCAACTTATCAGTAAGTATTTTTTCAATGGTTCGATGATGATTCTGTTACTTTAAAAGTAATATTGTGTTATTATTTATATTTTTATTATATGTGTTATTGCTTTTTATTATAAACTGCTCACGTTTTAAAGCACCTGTTCTCGACACAGGTTTTGATTGTGAGACAGGTATAGTTCATCACAAATTGTAAGTCTAGAAATAATTTACAAATTTGACGCACTTCTAGCATTAAGCCCCAAATACATACTTCCGACAGTCATATTCTTGCAAAACGTCACTCGTTTACTCGTTAAGTTTCTGAAGGTATTATCAGACAAAGAAAAAGGTAAATATATTTTATAAATTCCTCTACACTCACCATTGTTTAGTTTCATTTACATTACAAAGTATATCAGTGAATATCGATATAATAATCGTACATATAATTACTTGAATATTCAAACTCACATATTTTTTCAAAATTTGTTATTGGCGTATCATTGTACATATAGCTTATTAAAATGGTATTTCGAAGTCGCCCCACTCCGAAAGGCTACTTTGATTCCATTTTTTTGACCAGACTAAACAATTAAAAAATATATATTATGATAGTAAATATGTGCAATAAATATTGCATACAATTTTACGACACAATTTTTTTTTAATAAATAAAATTATTTAATTAAAAAGTTGAAAATTGATCAAAGCCACCCCATTTTCGATACTTAAAACGGGTCATTCTTTGAATTTCATGCTTTTTTTTGAAAAAAATAAAGAAATTTTCTGATTTCGAAATAACACATCCTCTGTGGCTCTTTCATAATTAATCATAGATATTAAAAATTCTGCTTTTTTTCAATAGTATTTATTACGGTCTCATATTTGTAATAACTTATTTGCAAAATCCGAAAATAGTGATTAAAGGTTGGCATTTTTCAATAAAGCGGAATTTAATAACACTGTTGCCGGTTTCGACATAAAAGTAATTGATAACGTTGTTCGAAAAAATACATATTTTTTTAACATTCGTGATTTATCAACTTTTTGGTGGTTTGTCAGGTTTGGAAATGAAAAAATTCAAAAATTCTGCAGATTACGTAATTTAAAAATTACATAATTTAATATTTGCTTTAGTTGTACGTGTCACTTTTCTCAGCTAAAGAAATCTCCGCTAAAAATCTACCTAGGATTTATATGATTTGAGATTTTCTTGTCCAAAAGTATTAAAGTAATTTATTTTTCAATTAATATCATTGTTGCGCTACCTCCTACCTAATACATACTCGTATTAAGCACTTGTTCGCAGCATCCTGGAATATAGCTCCATCATTTGAGCCCCCTCTGAACATTTTTTTACGTTAATCTCCGGAACTATTCTCTCATCATACCCCAATTGGGGATGCCATAGTTCCACTTGCTCTCGCTGTCGGGATAGTTGGAACTTTTGTGCCATATTAAACTATCTAAGACAATCGTAGATAGTATTTTATTTTCGGGTTATTGTGCCTTGTTGCGCTACCTCCTTCTTTAGCCAACGTTTCGGATAGCATTAGACTGTACATCGTCGTATCATCGGCTGATGCGTAATCATTATACGTCTGCCCTTGATGGTGGATACTATAATACTGTCTGAAACGTTGACTAAGTTGTCCGAAACACGGTATCATAACCCAAAAATAAATATCGACGCTATATAGGATTGTATGAGGTGGTTTAATATAGCACAAGATTTTCAACTGCTCCCGACTGCCAGAGCAAGTGGAACTATGGCATCCTCAATTAGGTATGGTGTGAGGCTGAAGGAAGCGGGGAAGGGAAGGAGTTGAGAAAGAGGAAGGTTGCGATATATCGGACTAGATGTGGTCATCAAACGTGGTAAAAGTCATTATTATTTTTAATTGATAAACTAACGTTTAAGACAAGAATTTTATGCATAGCACAAAGGGTAACAATTATTATAAGCAATAATTATCAGCCTGAAACACCCATCTACATTGAAAAAATCATACATGCCGCCAACGGGACTTGAACCCGTGTCTTTCTGACTGCCGGTCAGGTGCTCTACCACTGAGCTACGTCGGCTTATCTAATACCCGACAGATAATTCAATATATACTAGCGTTTCATTCAACAATTACTGCTTATTACATTTTTCCACCTGAAAACAACCAAGAATCAGGTGGAAAAATGTAATAAGCAGTAATTGTTGAATGAAACACTAGTATATATTGAATTATTTGGCAGGTATTAGATAAGCCGACATAGCGCAGTGGTAGAGCACCTGAACGGCAATCAGAAGGACACGGGTTCAAGTCCCGTTGGCGGCATGAATCTTTTCTCTGAAGATTTTTTCAATGTAGATGAGTGTTTCAGGCTGATAATTATTGCTTATAATAAGTGGTAAAAGTCATTTCAAGCAATGTCTCTTTTTTCATTAGCGGTCTTTCACCAGAGCTATACTGATAGTATCTACAATATGTACAATATTGTAGTTACCATCGATAGAATAATATAATCTACAACTTTGTCTTGCAAAATTTAAAAAAAGTTCCCAAAATCCAAAATTTTTAACTATTTATAATATTTCCACGCTAGTAGACATCAATTTATTTAGGTCTTTATCAATTACTTACCTAAGATTCTATTTATATTACAAATTATATTATCTTAATACAAGCTCCACACTGCTCGCGAAGTTCCTCGACGAAATATTCGGGAAGGTTGACCGAAGTTCGAAGTACGTCACTACACACTCGTTCAACTTCGCGAGAAACTCATTCGCGCGGTGGTGCCGTCACGACTCGGACGTCATGGATGTTCAAGTCTGCTGCCGTTGCAATGTGCACGCTCGCGTATTATAATTTACCTACACTGCATACCACGTCAGCTCGAAGACATTTCATATACCTAGCTCCTAAAATATATGCTAAAAATATAAATATGCTATTATTATAATTAATTATATTTATTCTAAAATGTTGCAATTCAATTTAATTTGTACAACTTATAATTTAATTTATCAACCATTACAAATGTATAATTTCCAATCTGTAAACTTCACCCGCATAACACAGGGACATCCCTAGCATGGCGGATGAGATAACACAAAAAACTAAACAATGTACAATATTCTTATAACAAATTAATAAATAAATAAATAACTATGTGCATATTTATAAAAAAAGGAGGAAAAGAAGATGGTGGATGATTGCAGTTGCAATGCACCGGAACAGAATTAGGTTAGTTTAGTCAATTAAACTATGAAAAGAGAACTACCGGAATAAATAAATAAATTGGTACAAAAGGATTGTGTTTTTTTAATTTATTGTATTTTTTACAGCTAAAAAATAATTACTAGCACGGACGTGCGCTCGCGACGACGTATTGAAGCGAACTGAAGTCCGAGTAGCAGTGTTGCCAGCCGTGTCTTGTAAAAATTCACCTAAAATATATAAAAAAGTAACCTTTTTGTGTGAAAAATAACCTTCATATTTATTCCAGTGGTATGGGGTTGTCCAATCACGTGGTGTTTATAGCAAATTTTGGTGATATGTGGTGAGGTTTTAGACTAACCCCCCCCCCCCCCCCCCAAAATCACGTTTTTTTTTAGTACAAAGTATTTTGAAATTTTCAGAATATTATCACGAAATATAAATACACGTGATATCTCATTATACCCCCCCCCTCGTGATATCATGACATAAGCCACTTGGATTATTTTTCAGTAGAGCGAGTTTTTTGTTTCGAATATACCGGTATGAAAAATCTGTTATATTTTCTACCTGCGCGATTCCTTGCGCGTAAAGAATCACAAGCCATAATACATAACATTCTATAATTTAATACTCTTAGCTGTTTTATTTTTAAGTTTAAAAATGCTTATGTTCGCTTTTTTTAAACTAAAAGTAGAAATTGTCCGTTTATGAAACGCATGAACTTATAATTGTCCGTTTTTGATACAAAGTCTGAAATAAAAGGGTGTTCAAGTTCATTTTTAAGAAGTTTATTTTTTAATAACATAATAATAAATTGTAACAACCAAAATTACCCACTTAATAAGCCGTTTCCGGTACAAATACAATATAAACGCCGTAAACTCAATATTTTAGAGCAGTTGGGAATTAATTTACACAATAGTGTGAAAGAGAAAGATGTAAAGTTTTGCAATATGTGTATAGTCTATGGTTTTGCATGCCGTTAGCCAACATGAAAAAAAAAATACAAAAGGGGGCTCCGTTTGACGATGGTTCTAATTCCGTAGGGAATTAATTCTACGAATTCCGAAAAATCACCTTAAAGTAACCTTTTGAGTAGTGTAACCTGAAAGAAACCTTTCGGAGTTAAAAATCACCTAAAAGGTTACAAAAGTAATTTTCTGGCAACGCTGCCGAGTAGTGTAGAGAGGCATTTCGTGTAGGCACATCGTGCAACTTCGAGTCCTTTGACTCGGGCGCAAAAACCGACAAAAAATGGAGGTCGCCCGAGGCGAGCCAAGGTTGGACGAAATAAGACGAAGTGCCCCTCCGCACTATCGTATTCGGCTAACCTCGTTCAACTTCGCGAGTAGTGTGGAGCTAGAGTAAGACTAATAGTTACTAACAAATATTACACTATATTTCACCATTAATTACGGCAATTAATAATGTTCGTGACAACTTACAAGGATCATCAACTGTATGACGAAATATTAATTTAATTACGGAGGCTTCGCGGGTAATATTCTTAAACTGAGCCGAACGGTATAGTATTATGTATTATATATTATATAAGGACACATCCCTGTGGTTTTGAATAAACCCAGGATATTATGGGACATGTTTCGCGAACAAGTTGTTGGTTTACTTTTAATATGTTACAAGGAACAAGGCGCCCGTTTGTTCTAACCCTAAAATGATGTAAACAGATTTTGTAATAATTTGATAGATGGGATTAATGTTTGAATTTGATGGAATGCTTTAATTTATGTCAAGAGATGTCACTCATTCAAGGCATCTACTTACCGACATTTATAATTATTACTATCTCTGTGGAGTGGAGTGTCTGTTTGTAGAGGGCGAGCAGCTTGGGTTTGATTTGTATTCAAATTTACAGTTTTTTTATGAGATTGGTGAAATTTTTCATATTCGACCTTTAAAACAGAGCAAGGTCTACATTAGCATGTAGCAGTTACAATTTGGGAGGCGGAAATGGGTACCGCCGCCCCGGGAACCTTTATTGGATAACCAACACCTCTGCCATAGGTCACCCCAAGTGGTTCGCTACGTTTGGTGATTTAGCAGGGGTGCCCGGGTTCATGGGGTGAGGTTTGTCTAGGTCTTGGAGGCGGATGACTGGGACATACTGAACCCCAGATTCCTACCCACCCCTTAAACCCTTTTCCTTCCCAGAACTCTCCTCTCCTTCCCTTTTCCTTAAAAAAAACCCTCCACACAGCATCCTCAAAGATGACATAGGCCCTGAGAGAAATTATTTTCCTCCTGTGTGGAGCTCATGTAAAAAAAAAAAAATGTAGCCCGGGCAACGCCAGGGACTTTAGCTAGCGTAATGTAATTACGCTGATTGTTTTTCCAAAGTTTAATACATCCCAAATTGGAGTAGGCATGTTGTGGGGTTGAAGGTAGTTGGGTTGAAAATGAGATGATTAAGGGTGGGGGTTAGAAAGTTACCGAAATTACATAAGTACATTTATAACAGAATTTTAACGACATACCTATATATAATGGAGTTATGCATGTTAGTGCGATCATCTCCAGAAAAGTTTCCACAAAAAAACTCTACACATAAACACGCTACAAGGTTTACAGAAAATTTGTTAATACCAAACAAAACAATTTTCCAAAAAGGACCCTTTTACATGGCCATTAAAGTATACAACAACCTTCCACATGATGTTAAACATATACAAGATACACTCAGATTTAAGTCATCACTAAAAACATTCCTTCTAAACAGGTCTCATTACACATTAAGTGAATACCTCACATAGGTACAACTGTTTTTATATTTATATTTATATAATAAAATAAAACAAATTCACTTTGTATTACACCACTTTTATATTTATATTTCATTTGTGTTCATATCTGCATAACATGTTAGGTTAACTGGAAGAAATAGGATATAGGTATCTTTAACTCGACTTTACATGACATAAAACGAAAACTCAGTAAGCAACATGACTCAAACTAGATAGTTTAATCCCTATATATTCCCGTCCTTTGCCTCTTAATCCTAATTCTATATTCCTCCTCCCCCCTCCCCTTTCATATATTGTAAAAAAAAAAAAAAAATTTAAGAAAACACACTTATAATGTCACACTTTATTAATCATTCACTATCATCAGTGGAAAGTTCATAATTGGCATAATTAACTATCTTACATTGTTTTATTGTGTAATATCAGATCTGCTGTCAGCTTTCCCTAAAATAAATAAATAAATAAACATGAACTTCATACAGGAGGCCCCGACGAAAATAATTTCCCTTCTTCGGGGATGCGGTGTGTAGAGTCCTTTTGAGGAGAGGAAGAAATGAAAATGTGAACCTCCCCCTTATCCGTGTTTTTTTTTTACATTAGCTCCGCACGGAAGGCTCTGAGGAAAAAAAATACCTCAGGGACTATGTCATTTTTGGGGAAGCTGTGTGGAGGGTCTTTTTAGGGAAAGGAAGGAGATAACTTCTTCTGGGAAGGAAAAGGTATGAATCCATCCCTCCCAATGCGATGCAATGCGTTTGGTCGAGAGAGTCCGGTTGGAGAGCTCTAGGTTAGGCCTACGTCAGCAAATTTCACGCAGTGAGTGGGCAAGCGCTTTGGCCGCCAAGACCTAGACAACGTCACCCCATGAACCCAGACACCCGTGCTAAGTTCTTTTCAGTAAGTCACGTTAAGTGTCCCAAATGATCTGATTGTTTTTTTTTGTATTTGCCCAAGGTCCATAGGTCACGAGTTTCTAATGCCATTTTTGTCCATACTTTCGTAGTAAAAGTTCATAATTAGGTATTTAATGATTATGAATGAATGAATATTCACATTTTATTATTGCCAACTTTATGTGGTAGTTTATCAACATATAAACGAATCCTATTTACTTCCAGTTTAATGACGCACACGCCGTATGTTATGTAATAAATAAAAGTTTTTATATCATATTGTAAACGCTTTATTAGACTTGTTTAATACCTTCTGTGAATGCCAACTCGAGCGAAAATAAATAAATGAGCATCATAATTTTTTGCGTATTTCAAAATTCTCCCCGACTTCCATTGATTATTTTTTTGTTAAAAGTTTCTACATACAAGTTTTTACGTGAATACCCACGCGCTGTTCTGAACTCTCGGAACTCAGTGAGACTCTTGAAAGTGGGTAAGGAGATAGGGAGGAGGTAGGTTGGGAAGTACCTTGCCATTCAGATGTGGTCACCACACAGTGCAAAAGCCAATTTATGCAACGTTTCGTTTCTGTGTGGTGGTCTTTCATCGGAGCAAATCTGAATAATATCTAAAGAAAATCTATCTATCGCATATATATGTAGGTCTCCTTCCAGTTCTTTAACATCTAAGAGGAGATTATAGGGATTTATTTTTGGGGTATTAAGCCGTGTTGCGCTACCTCCTTCTTTAGCCAAAGTTTTGGACAGCATTATGTGTCCATTATAAGGGCAATGTGCCGTGATCTGTCAATCTGATTACACATCTGCTTTGATGATGGACACTGTAATGCTGTTCTAAACGTTGGCTAAAGATGGAGGTAGCGCAACACGGCACAGTAATATAAATTTCCCAAAAATAAATACCTATAATACTTTTGGCCGTGAAATCTCAAATCATGTGTCCAGGATAAGATGTTCGTCGTCATATTGTCTAACCACTTCTGTTTAGGTCTCATAACACCCCTTTATGCGTATTAGAAAGTAACCTCTTTGGTGGTCAGCTATATTTCACCCTAGCAACATGTCTGTAAATTCTTTGCCTTTTGTAAACTGGCCTTTTAGATTTATGATTTTAAAGTAAATTCCCAAGTAAACTTTAATTACAAGGTATCAGTTGTGCATGAAGAGACACTGGACAACTGTACACACCAACCCACATTGTTGCCTGTCTTGCACGTTACAATTTCGGTTTGTCTTTTGTGGCGTCGAAATATATGTTCGTAAAAATGCTTCTAAATTTTTTTAAGAGGTTTTAGTTGAAGGGTAACAATCGCTGTGACAGTATTTTCCTTAGTTATTCACACTAATCTCTAATACGGTCTCCGTGGTCGAGGAGTAAGGCTCTCAACTAGCAATTCGGATTCAAATTCGTGAGTTCAAACCAGGCGAAAGTAATATATATATATATATATATATATAGTATATTTTGGGCACGTCGCAGAATCGGTATAGCCCTGGATTTTTAGAATATAGCCTTCACCATTCAGAATGAAAATGTTGCCAAAAATGTTTTTAGTCGTGTTCAGTTACTTCCACACCTCTCCACTATCTTCGGCCTTACAACCTACTCCATTGGGGATGCCATCGTCTAAATGGCTCCAAATGGTTGGGATCAGTTGGGACTCTTGTGCGGAATTCACATAAAAAATTATGTTATCAATTTGTTGAAAGCTGAAGAGACACTGGATAACCTTGCATGCTTTTATATGTCTACATTGTTGTCTCTCTTTCACACTCCTCTCTTACAACAGTCGCACGTTCGTTGCTTAAGTCCTGCCCATCGGAACTGTTTAAGTTTTTCTCAAGCCAACACATCTTCAATTTTATCTTCTCCAAACACTCCACATTTTATGGACTCTCTTGACAATCATTTCGATTTAATTCCTCATCATTCCATTAAATCTTCTCGTTACAATATTTTTTTGCTTGCGGGTTTTCAACCCCGCTTTCAAAGCACTTGATCCAGTTTCCTAACTTCATATTGGTACCTCTGCTTTTCAAATGTTACCCTAGGGTTAACGTCGCCCTTAACCTTCACAAGGCGTAGGGCTTCCTCACAATATTACGCTAGTCACGTCTCTCAGGCCCTTGCGGGTACCTACGGCGTTTTGGGGAGAATAGGGCGTCTCAAACCCCTAGAACTTATAATATGGTAACATTGGTTGTCACACAGACAAATTTTAGGGGATCTCTAATATGTTAGTAGGTTTGAAAAGCATTTAACTCTAACGGGTTGGTTGGATCTTATATGGATTGTTGAGTCGTGTTAATCGAGTTCAGAACTTTTATTTCACCATCTTGAGCGAACGTGTCCATCGTCAAATTGAACTTGGGACCTTATTGTGAATTAACAGGTTTTCACTTTTCAAACTACATTAAATTTTGGGATAAAATACTTTTTTCTATGCAGGTATCAAAAGCACATACCTAACCAACTCGGTATCTACTTTAGTAATTACATAATTTTGATCGAGTTTTCTTACACTCATTTTTTGACAGAAATGGATTCTTTAAAACTCAATAACTTATTTTATTTTCATTTGAAAAGTTTTATTTTTTTTATTTATTTTTTTATTGAAAAATATAATAAGGTTACAGTTTTACAACATAATATATACATCAATATTTCAATCACTCTCCTAATAAAGCAGCTGCTTGTGTTTAGAAGAGGACAACTAAAAAAAATTACATTTGTTTAAATTAAGACAAAAAATATTAGTGATTTTATGAGAAAATACAGATAAAAGTAATAAAAATAAAGGTTAGTTAATAAATGATTTAAAGTATTGATAAAGCAAAAAAATATTTCTAAATCAATACATATTTCTAAATATAATATACAATAAGTTAAGTTATGAGGTGGTACTAGAATATTTTAATTTAATTTTTTTAAATATTTTTCGTAGCTTTCTTCCGATCGCACATCAGAGGTAATTTATTTTCTATATACATTTGTTACTTAAATTTTTTAAATTTTTAACTACCAGTTTCGACTTTCGACTCATCCGTGTCATTCACTAGCAAACTTAAAACTAACTTAAAAATTCTATGCAAGTACAGGTCATAGCTTCAACAAAGGAAAAACCTGGTTTGAACATTCCAAAATAAATAAATAAATTTTTGCGCTTTAGAAACCTTAGAAATATACCAAAAAAATAATCAATAATTAATTTAGGTAATAAAATAATAGCCCGTACTAATCACGGGTTCATGGGGTGAGGATTGTCCGGGTCTTGGCGGCGGACGCGACTGCCTACCAGCTGCATGGCAGACCGGATCGGGAGAGAATGTTGAGGGAGTCCCTTTGACTTCTCCAGCCGTACTCTCTCGGAACATAGCCTTGCACCGCAGTGGGAGGGATGGATTCTTACATTTGACACATTGACCCTCAGATTCCTACCCACCTTTCATACCTTTTTCCTTCCCAGAACTTCGTCCCTTCCTTTCCTAAAATGACCCTCCACACAGCATCCCCAAAGATGACATAAGCCTCTTGTGTGGAGCTAATGTAAAAAAAGGCATAAGTCTCATAAAATGTTACAAATTTAGCTTATCTCTATATATATCATAAATAAGTTTGTTTTCATAGTTTGCAAGACTTCCGCAGATAAGCATGTGTTAATTGTGTTCTTCGGTGTAGTCTTATCGGCATGTTAAGTATCTGTATGTTAAAAGCTGATCCCCTTTTAAGTGTAAATTATGCAAAGTGCTATAATAACCTAGTACTTACCCACACCCACTTTGACGTACCAAATGTACAACAAATATATTCCAAAAATATATTATTGAAGCTCTTCAAAAATAATGAATCCTCTACTAGACCGTGTATGCATAACACTAGATCGAATAAAAATGATATAAAAAATATTCCAAGTTATAAAACCACATTTGGACAAAGAAACTATACATACTTTGCAACAAAACTCCATAACATCCTCCCCCAAGACATAAAACTAATAAAAAATCCAATTGAATACAAATCAAGAATAAAAATATGGCTTAAAGAGGTCAATGAGAAAACCCTAGCGAAGACGCTAAAAACGACATAGAAGACAAATGAACTATATTTGAATAACTTTAGTCCTCCTCGGCACAGGACCCCCTAGTGAGGAGGACTAAGAAATACAATATTTTGTACTTAATTTCACATTTCATTTTGTATGTAAAATTTTTGTATATAGTCGCTATAATAAAAAAAAAAAAAAAAAAAAAAAAAAAAGTTAGTGGATACTTTTAGCTAAAGCCTTATTTGGCTGTCGTGGATTTGCTTAATCGCATAATTACATTGTTCATATTCCACATAAAATAATGATAGTTGGTTAGACGTGTCATTACATAAATTATTTTGATTATATTTCGCGGATGTGTAATTGTGTCTAACGTGTAAATATTGTATCTGTTAATTTGACAGCTGTATTAAAACACAGCTGTAACATGTGGTTTGCATAAGTGAAACATTTTGATATCCAATCAAAATTTGTGTGTCTGAAACATTGCCACAATTCGACAATTTAAATATTCATAAAACTGATTACAATAGAGTAATTTCTTGTTAATAAACTACCCAATTCTACAGAGCAAAAATTTTTCGTGTTTGAATTGGGGAGACTGCCGCTAGGTATAGAATAAGGTAAAGAAAGTGTATTATTTTAAAAAGTATGACATAAATCAAGTCTACAACATACAAAAACTTTATGCAAAAAATATTTTATTTAAAATTTAAAAAAAAACATATCAGAATACTCCACTGTCCAACATAGATACACAACCAGGGCAATAAACCAAAATGTTCTAACTACAGCCAGTTTGAAAACATCTTTTGGACAAAGAAATATGGAATGCAATGCGACAAAACTATACAACGCTCTACCAACTCAAACAAAAAAAATAACAGAAATAAATAAATTTAAAACAAAAGTAAAAATATGGTTGAGAGAACAAAGTGAAAATGAACTATCAAACATACTGAAGACCATATGTAAAGACAACTGGATACTAAATACAAATGTGGAAAAACTACAGGCCGCCTCAGAACAGGAAACCCTAGTGAGGAGGACTGTCAAAAAAAACTTTATAATACCTTAATATAATATAATTTATAAATACATTATGTACAAATTTTGCTATAAATACTAATAAAAAAAAAAAAAACTTATAAGCTAAGATAAGAAGCCTACATAATGACCTTGAATAACGTAACATAAATATTATTAATGAATCAATTTTAAACATGTTAGAGGTGTGTTGTCGTTTTACAGATTATAAAAAAAAATTACCAATATATTTTACGGCCTATAGATGCTTTAAAAACGCATTGCTAAAATTTCGAGACTTACACTTTTTTACGTTAGTTCCAAATAGGGCATACGTCATCTTTGAGGATGCGGAGAGTCTTTTGAGGAAAGGAAGGAGATGAAGTTCTGGGAATGAAAAAAATATGAGGGGTGGGTAGGAATCTGACGGTCAGCGTCTCCAGGAGTGACGGACGTATGAATCCATCCCTCCCACTGCGGCGCAAGGTGATGTTCCGAGAGAGTCCTGCTGAAGAGGTCAAAAGATCTCTTTCAATCAGTCTTTCCCGATCCCGCTTACAACGCAGATGCATTCACCACCAATACCGGATAAAGCTCACCCTATGATGTAGGGCACCCCTGCTAATTTCCAAACCACTTGGGATGACCTATGGCCTATGGCAGAGGTGTTGGTTATCTAATAAATTGTTCCCGGGGCGACACTAACCATACCAGCCTCTCAAATTTTTAAAATTGTAGCGGTGAACACACGTGTAGGGGTGAACCAAATCTTTAGAAATAAGTGATGGGAGACTTTTCCATTTCTTGATCACAAAATGAATTTCTCTGTCGTACCGTATCCGAGCGTTTAATTAGGCAATTTGCGAATTAAATTGTTTTGATTAAGCCAATTACTAACTGTATCAATTCATCCGAAACAATTTCCAATCACTCATTATTCTTAAAATAAATCTATTTTGTTTATCGGCAGTAGATATCCGCGCAGACAGCTAAGCGGTCAGCTTTCAGCGTTCACTGGCGTTCACCTAGCGTTCGTCCGGTTGCGTTCTACGCGAGTTCTAACACACACAGCACACGGTCAAATATTCTGCGTTCCATTTTCCCAAAAACTTTCTCACAGTTTTCAAAATATGAACTGACCATCGAGGTCGTACCTACGATTTAACGCCTTTAGACTTCTTCTTTAAGAGCTATCTTAAATCGCAGTTCTATGCGAATAAACCGCAAACAATTGAAACCCTCAAAGTCAACATAACAAACGCTATCCAGCAAATTCAACGAAATTTGAAAATTGGACTTTGGACCTCCCGAATACGTGCCACCAAGCAAAGTGTGCCGCGGCGGACATTTGAAACACGTTATATTCCACACTTATTGGCACAAAATATGCTTGCAAATAAAATAAAAAATTGAGTGGATATCTCTCCCACAAATTGTTTTATTTATTTATTTATTTCAAAACATACGGCACAACATGTGCCATTGACATAATTATATTTATATATATTATAATACAATAACATAAGAAAGTGACATATAAATGTAAAGTTAAATATAAAAACAAAAGGTAAAAAAAGGAGTTAATTAATTAGTAAATAGAATTATGATGTATAAAATGAAAGTATAAAGTAAAAGTGTAAACTATAAAATATAAAGTTTAATGTAAAAGTAAAAAGTTAAGATAAAAAGTTGAAAGGCAGGAAATAATATATACTATAAGTTACCTTTGTAAATAATATAAAGTACAAAAGTTATAAATATAAAAAAAGTATGACAAGTAAACAGTAAGAAATGCTCTTAGGAGCCAAATATTGAAGATTTATTATGATTACGTGGTAGTGCTAGCAGATAAATTTTGTCTGATGCATCTTTTGTATGATGACAGACTTTTGGCATGATCGATATGAGCAAATTCATTACCTAAAGTGTGTAAACGATGTATTATTGAATTTTGTTCTGCATTACTGAGAGTGTTGTTGCAATAATAAGGTGTTTTGAGTCGAGTTGTTCTACTAGGTACAAGATAATTTATTAACGATACCAATTCAGGGGAGTCAAACCAGTTATTGTTTATTTTAAATAAAAAAATAAGATCATTGAGTATTCTTCTATCTTTTAATGATAAGAGTCGCATTTTTTGTAATAGAGAATCATAGTTTATGTCATCCGCGGGAATTCCTAATTTGAAATTAATTGATCTGAGAAATTTGCGTTGGATTTTTTCAATGAAGTTTGCGTGGCTTTTGTAGAGAGAGTTCCATATGGGGGAATTATATTCCAAATGACTCCTAACCAGAGTTGTATATAGTAATTTAAATGTATGAATGTTTTTGAAATCTTTACATAGTCTTAGAATGAAGCCCAGCATTTTCATAGCTTTATTAGTAATGATATCAATGTGGTTGATAAATAGTAGTTTAGTGTCGAAGGTTATTCCGAGGTCCCTTATTACAGGTACTGACATTAAACTGTGATTGTTAAGTGAATAACTGTATCTGATGGGGTTTTTTATTCTAAAGAAACTCATGATTTGACATTTTTTAATGTTAAGTGTAAGTTTGTTAATAGTACACCATTCTGCGAATTTTACAAAATTGGATTGAAGGGACAAGCAGTCGTATATATTTTTAATGATTTTATAAATTTTCATGTCATCAGCAAATAATAATATGTTAACATCAGAGAATATGGAAGTGATATCCATTATAAATAGTATAAACAATATTGGACCAAGGTGCGAACCCTGAGGCACACCACTAGTTGCTTCAAATTCGTAAGACAAGTGTTCTTTAATAGAGACAGTTAGTACACGTTTTGATAAATAATTTCTAATCCAGCATAATAATTTACCACTTATTCCTAGTTTAGACAATTTATTTATAAGAATTTTAATGCAAACCTTATCAAAGGCTTTACTAAATCCGTATAAATTGAGTCAACTTGTTCTCTATTAGCAAGAGCACCTGCGATAAAATTTTCGTACAGTGTAAGGTTAGTTAAAGTAGATCGTCCAGAGATAGAACCATGTTGAAATGATGAGATATTAAATTTTATGCAAGAACATACTTTTTGAAGAATTAACTTTTCAAAAATTTTTGGTATCGACGATTGTATGCATATTGGTCTGTAATTTTCAACTAAAGAGTTGTCTCCGCTTTTAAATATTGGAGTGAGAAAGCTATTTTTCCATATTTGCGGGAACTTGCCTGATAAAAGTGATTGATTAAATAGTAGGTGCAGTGGATAAGAGACACTAGCCCCACAGTTTTTAAGAAATACGGGGGGAATTTTATCTGGCCCTGAGCAAGATTTAGGTTCCAGTAGTTTGATACATACTGCAATTTCTTTAATCTCAATATGTATCTGAGATAGTTGTAAATTTATATCTGACTCGAAGTTTGGAATGTCTTCATCAGGGATATCTGTTTCATACACATCCTTAAAAAAGTCTGCTCCAAATTTTAATTTATATATTTTAAACTTGAGCGTCCTCATCGAAAGACCCTGTAGATCTGTTTCCAGAATTGTCCCATCTCATTTACTTGACATTATTATCCCATTCGATAAGAGATCTTAGTGCCCTAACTAAGTTAGTGTCCCTTTCTTTAACCTGTCAATTACGTTTATCTTACACTCAAATCAGCCACTACATTATGCAAATATTCCAATTCACCAACCACCCAAGCCGCCCTCTATCCATTTTATCCGAACTTTCCCTAAATTTGCATTA
The DNA here is from genome assembly GCA_929108145.2 of Limnephilus rhombicus. Lineage (NCBI taxonomy): Eukaryota > Metazoa > Arthropoda > Insecta > Trichoptera > Limnephilidae > Limnephilus > Limnephilus rhombicus. The sequence continues at coordinate 21,722,196 of OV815293.1, forward strand.
TTATTTCGGATTGAAGGCTCTATTGTGAAACAAGGGTTTCGTATTAATAAAACACTTAACTCTGTCAACACATAAATGTACGTTCTTGTTTGATGAGACCCAAAGATATGTGTGTGCCATAATTGCGAATTCTGCGAACATAATAAAGCATTTGTGGTTCCGAGAATTTATTATTTTTCTTTGCGCCTCTCACAATTTCTTTACAAGGGTCTACTCTGATATTTTTAGAATCCACTTTGCTATGTTTTTAGATAACAAACGTAGCATAATAATAAGTGACTTTAACTATGGAATAATAAGGGCAATCCGAAGTTTTTTGTTATACTGTATAAGAGTCCCAATTATCTTTAGAACTACGTCATCCCGTCTCTGAGATGAAGAGTGAGACAGAAGGAAGTAAGAGAGGTGAAGTAGAATGGACAGATAAAGATTTGTGCATTTTGTACGAAGTTAACTTCACGTCAGATTGTGAATGTGGAAAAATCGGTAAAAATATAGTAATTGGGCTTTTTGCAAGTATTTAAAGGTCGGTCGTTAGTTTACTATTAAACGAAACAAATACTTTCTATAAACATCTGCATTTATTTAAACTATCAACAGGTTTCGGATGAATGCCCCAAACATCACGATTAGATATAAATTACACAATAATGTCCTCTGCGTGCGAGCTCTATCTAAATTTCTTTAAATGGACAATATATAGTGTTAATTTCAAGCGACCTCCCAGGTAAGTATGGTCCTATTTTTCATAAAATTTTAGGCAGCATCGCGTTCATTGGTCAAAATATTGTACACATATTTTCGTATCGGTGATCAATGAACTGATGTATGCAATTTTTAGCCATAAGTTGTTTATAATTTATTGTTTGCCTAGCTTGTAGTTTTTTAGAATTTAGAAATGTATTATAAGTTTGTACAGAGCCCTTGAGGTGATTTTTCACAAAAACTGCGCTATATAAATCATCCAAATATTATTATTATTAAATTATCCAGAAATGTGGGAAGAAATAATTCAAGTGGGAAATCATTAAGTATGTAGTAAAGTAGGATAAAATACAGAAAGAAGGTAAATTTACGTGATAAACAGTACAGAGGATAAAGCGCCCTGCTTATCACATTTTACTTTTGTATTTTCGTAATCCCTCAGGCCTCGGCCATATTCTGTCAAAAGGTCAAAATGTTTCCGCTTTACAATAAAATCCAAGTAAATGGAATATTTCTGAACGTATCCAAAAATTTAAAAAAAAATCAGCTTTTGAAAGGCGGTGAAACGCGCTTTCGTATTTTATTATTAGAAATAAATATGTAATTTTTATAGCGTGAAAAAATAAAAAGGAAACATAAAGAAGTTTTAAAAATGACGGACTTTACGTTTTTCTAACTAAAAATTCTGATAACTAAAAAATTAAAAACATATACATATTTTATTAAACAAGTATTTTTTGAAGGATATCATCGCCTCATTTCTTGTTGTTTCATGTAAAAATAATTAATAAAAAAATCACAAAGTATCTCAATTTTTTTCAATTTGCGGTTGGAAAATTTGGTTTCATGAAAGTGTACGTTTTAATTCTTTTGTTGTTATTTTTACATTTGAATATAACGCGTAATGTTTTCTCTTTCTAATCATCATCATCATCATCATCACCATTGGCTCTACAACCCCTGGTGGGTCTTGGGTGGGTCTCTTCAAGCTCTAAAATAGATATGCCTTTGAGGACGTTGTCGCTCCATCTTAGTCTTGGTCTTCCCGGGCTCCTTCGCCCTATTGGTCTTGAATTCAGCCGGGACTTTGGTGCTTGATGCTCGGTCATTCTCTCCACATGACCCAGCCACCGAAATCTTCCCAGTTTTATAAATTTTGCGACGTTTAGCTCCTTAAACAAAGTATAGAGATCATTGTTATAACGTCTGCACCAAAATCCATTTTCTAGAACCGGTCCGAAGATGGGCCTCAAAATTTTCCTTTCAAAAACGTCCAGTGCTCGCTCATTCCTCTTAGTTAGTACCCAAGTCTCAGCTGCGTACGTAAGTATAAGTGATAAGTGATTTGTACACTAATATCTTCGTGTTTCTGGACAGCAGTCTGGATTTTAATTGGTTTTGTAGGCGGAAATAACAGCGATTTGCGTTCACTATGCGCTTCTGGATCTCCTCTGTGGTATTATTGTCGTTTGTTACCAGGAAGCCTAGGTATGTGAATCTTGGTACCGTTTCGAAATTTTGGTTTGCACATTAGAGAGTTGGGATTTGTTGGGTGCATCCAAAGGCCATGTATTTGGTCTTTTGCTGGTTTACTACGACACCCATATTTTTGGCAGAACTTTCAAGATTTATGAAGGCGTTACGTAAAGCATCTGGAGTTTTCGCGATTATGTCGATATCATCAGCGTAAGCCAATAGTTGCACGGAGTAGCAGTTATGAGTTTTTCTCTTTCTAATACCAAAGTTTAAATCATATTTTTCACTACGGGCAATAATATTTTTCACACTTTAGCAAGGGAGATACATCAGTTTCTATGAGACCTAATGAGTTGTTCCCAAAGTCGAACAAATTAGCCTGAGGAGTTAAGTAAAGAATGAAGTAATCACTCGATAGATTTTTCCACATTTCAAGGTTTCCTCATCCATGTAGGTAAACTCTAAAAATATTTTATTTGCTTATAAATGATAGCCAAAAACTGTGTCCCAGAAAATTGGCATAAAAAATTATAACAAACCTTCCACCGAAAGGTCACTCGTATATCCTATACATCTCTCTCTTCTACAATTTCCCTCAAACGCTGTTTTAACAACAACAGCGATGCATCCTAGAATCCAATAAGGGAGCTTACGGTTTCTTCGATCATTATCCCTGCGTTTTCCCTAGGATTTTATTGTAGTCTGGTGGTAAAAAAGCACCCTGATGTAAAGTCAAGTCAGCGAAGAAAAGAATAAACGTTGCAAGGTTTGGCGGGAAAATGAGATATTCAGTTGAAATAATACGAGCAATATGGCGGATTTGGCGGGAGGAAACGGAAGTCCTATAAATAGAACCTTTTATACCGGGTGACTGAAATATTACGGTCCTGCCACTGAGAGATCCAGGATAACCTCACTTTATCCTGGATTTTTAAAAGAAGAAGGATAGATTAAAATTGATATTTCGGCGGTGTTCGTGTTATATTCTGTATTCCGGTAAATCGGTGTCTAGAGGCAAATTTGAATATTAGCGAAAGTATTGACTAAATAAATGTTTTATTGTTATCTCATTCTCTCGCAGTCTAAATCCTATAGACGTATGTGTTTGTCTCTTTTTAGTGTCGCTCGCTTCCGTTTCATCGAGTTTCAAATCACAACAGTGCTAAAAAAGTTTTCACTTCAAAAAATGGCTTAAAAAGTATCGCCGAGTCCTACAGACCCCACCAGCCATAACTAGTGGTGTAATTTCACCAAGCTTGCAAAGGGCTAAGTGATGAAAATGTTTGTAATAAAATTTATTTCCTTCCTTGCTTCACGGAGAACTAAAACTTCACCTAAAAGTCGATATTTACACAAAGCCACGAGAGAAGTATTTGTATCAGGAATTTATCTTTATGTTTTGCTGTGAATAATTTCTATTTGTAAACATTTTGATTGTGCAGACTTTAATTACTTCGTTTTGCTTAAGAAAATATTCCATTTCGTTGGAGTCGAGATATGAAATAGTAATGGCAGCTATAAGATTTGAACACGTGGCGGACCGCCCTAACCGCACGTCTACCACAAGCCATCTGCATTGTGCAATGAAACATTTCCGCGCATTCCAGTCTTCGCGGCGTCGCGGCGTCGCGCGTCGCGTCGGCGCCGTTACTTTTGAGGTGGAAAGAACTTGCATAGTTTTAAAACAGTTGAAATATACCTATCTTCGAGTTAAAATTAAGGAGCCAAAGAAGTGCCTTCAATGCATGTTTTAATGGAAGCCGATGGCGCCACTGATTTTTTAAAATTTTAAATCAACAATTTATTTATTGATCTTTGGGAAATCAAGGGTTGAATTTAATCTTTGTTTTAATTATCGATTGAATTTTTCAATTTAAAGAACAGAATTGTGCAAAACAAAATATTATAATATAATCAGAAGACATTAAACAAATTTAGAGATTTTTTTTTACATGAGCCCTGAGGAAAATAATTTCCCTCAGGGCCTATGTCATCTTTTGGGATGCTGTGTGGAGGGTTTTTTAAGGAAAGGAAGGAGAGGAGAGTTCTGGGAAGGAAAAGGTTTTAAGGGGTGGGTAGGAATCTGGGGTTCAATGTGTCTAGTCATCTGGTCATCCTGGTCATCCGCCTCCAAGACCTAGACAAACCTCACCCCATGAACCCGGGCACCCCTACTAAATCACCAAACGTAGCGAACCACTTGGGGTGACCTATGGCAGAGGTGTTGGTTTTCCAATAAAGGTTCCCGGGGCGGCGGTACCCATTCCCGCCTCCCAAATTGAGAGATGTTAGACATTAAAAATTAACAAATTAAATTCACAGTATAAAAGTTACACACAATATGTCAGAAAAACACTATTTTGTGGTCTTATTATGTTTATTCAACTAGCAATTTGAAATGTCCATTTTTGATAAAATGTTATGTAATTTTAGTCTCTTTCAACAACAATTTGTTTGAACAAAAAATTTAAAAAATTTTTGTCTGTTTTTTTTTTTGTTGACAGTTAATTTTGCATTAATCCGCATTTGAATAGGACAGAACATCGCGAGGAGCGCGCAGGTACATTAAATTGATTATCATTTAGCAACTCCGGGTATTCAATATTGTTGTTAAATAATTGATACAGGAATAATGCATCTATGTGATGCAAAGATATTGTAATGTGTGATGCCTTCTTCCACTCAATGAATCAATATTAAAGAAGAAGCTGCCTCTTCATGATTATTAAATCTTTTAAAAAGACCTGTAACAAAGGTATTTTAATGATGTTATTTGAATTGCTTCGATTTTATTAAAGTGCAATTTATAAAATGGAGACCAAACAACTGATGCAAACTCTATGATGACTACGTACAGATGCAAAATAAAGTTGCTTAAAAATGTTGATGCTATTAAAAAGTTTTGTATTTCTAAAGATAAAACCTCACATTTTAGCAGCTTTATTCGTGATTTGTTGTTTACTATATGATATTCTAAGTTTAAAAATATCTAAGAATGTTGCGAGATTATTATTTAAAACAGAAAATTAAATAAATAAGTTTTCTGTTATATTCATGCCTCTCAGGAACATCCTGTATTATGAAAATGTGTGGGAGACTTTACATTGTATATTATTTCTGCGGTGTTCTGACTTTGGGGTTTTATTATGAAAGATAAGTGGGTGAGAGATCTATGGATAAAATAATTAAATTCTTTTATTTGTTTAATGTCCGTTTGTCCGGTTTGTGTTGTCATAAATCAAAATCTAATGGATTTGTTTACATGCTGGTACACCAAATTGTTCAGGAAAAAAGGAGGTCATACATGCTTACAAATTATAACTATTTCAAGGCTAAGCATTCATACATGCTCAGCCTTTTTAAAAAAAATAGTTATAATAAAACGCACTAGGAATATTTTCCTCATTTTAAAACAGTCAATATGCTATTTATAACAACAATATTAACAATAGCCTAAAATTTCAATTTTTATATTAATCTTTACTTCTAGACTAGAATTTCGGGCGTTTTTTGACGGACGATAAAAATATTTTAACTATACATTATTTTATAATTTATTTATTTATATTTTAAGAAATCACAAACAAAAATTCTAAAATATATATATTTATATTTCACGAAGTTACACGCTGTTGAAGTAGAGGGGGAAAAAAGAACGTAAATGAAACAATTTAACTTTGTTTGAACCACTTTTATACTTGAGTAAATCCGACCGGTTTCAGAACGAACGTTCCTTCTTCAGGGCAAATGTATATGTAAATGTATATTTGCCCTGAAGAAGGAACATTCGTTCTGAAACCGGTCGGAGTTACTCAAGTATAAAGGTGGTTCAAACAAAGTTAAATTGTTTCATTTATCTATAATGGATAACCACAAAGTTATAGCTACATTCAAAAGTATAAAAAAGTGTCCATCTTACGATTTCCACCCTTCTGGTAATCTGAAAAATTAAAAAAGGTAGATTTTCTATTAGTACAAATTTCATTATGGTAGGAACCAGGAAAAATAAAAAACAAACATCGTAAAATGGTGGCTACTCAAAAAAATTATGTTTTTCAGTGGTTTTTTAATTTTTCCGAAGTTTTAAAAATAGTAGAAATTGAAAATTTTGATTTTTGTTGGTTCCTACCATAGAAAGATATATAAAGAAAATTCATATCAAATTTCAAGAAAATTGGTCAATTAGAACTTGATATTTTGTGACAAATGTTTCGAAAAAAGTAATTTCGAGAAAAACGCATTTTATATTTAGATTCATTAATTTTTGGGGATCGCTGGCAACGGTTAATATGCACTTTTTTTTGAAAAAACCTTTTGATTCACCTTAATTACATTAAAAGGCAACTATTTGCATTGGGGGAAGTGGAAAATATTTCATTGTAAATTTCATTACGTAAAATTAAAATTAGCTTTCGTCTTGTGAGATTGTACGCCAGAATCACAAACCATGTTACACAAACCTAGCGTAGCCGCTAAACTACTTGAAAACTGGGATGTTTTTCATGCCTTGACGCGAGTAGGCGTTATAAAGGGGGGCACTAACCGTTGCACTTTCTTTTGTATCACAAACCATGTTACACAAAAATATTTTCCACTTCCCCCAATGCAAATAGTTGTCTTTTAATGTAATTAAGGTGAATCAAAAGATTTTTTTAAAAAAAAGTGCGTATTAACCGTTGCCAGCGATCCCCAAAATTAACCTTAGATTCTAGTTAGATTCCTTCTAAACGGGTCACACTAAAACGGCTATAACTTTAAAAATAATTCGAATTTCGATAAATTATTTTCAGAAGATATTCTTGAATACCTTAACTAACGAAATATTTTTTTTACATAACTAGAATACCCCCTTAAAGCGATGCAATGCTAAGTAACTAATGAAAAATCTTTTTGTTTGTTTGAAAATTTGATCGATTAGAAATAATATAGATTCTTTAATTTAATTAAATACTACAGGTAGAACACAAGTACATATTTCTATCCATGGTTAAGGTAAACCGCGAGAAGAAAATTCACAAGACCAATCCTAGATCTTCCCGAAAAAGCTCTGAATAAAGATGCACTGTATAAACTAACATTAAAATATTCTGCATTTGCACTAGAAATATCTCGAAATATCCTCTCTCAAAGCCAAGTTTATTTTATTACGAAAAGCATCTTCCACTCTAGACCGAAGTGCATAAACATATTGACCATCCGAATGTATTCCTCGAATTAATTATTATTGTAGGTAATAAACAAATTCAGGTCTTCCAAAGAGATTCATGGTATTTTCATACCGACATCTGGTAACTAAGCTATGAATTCCTATGCACTTATGAGAAACGGCTGCGCGGAATTCTTCGTACAAAACTTTATTTTGGATTTGAGGTCAAAATTCCCAACACACTGGATTATAATTTTTTTGATCAAAAGGTATTGCTAAAATATAATACGGATATGTATATACATAATTTTATTTATTTTTGTTTTGAATGATGATATATAGGTAATTAAAGAAATACGTTTTGCAATCCAAAATTGTCTATTATCAAAAAAATCTTATTGAGTCTTGGCACATTAACATTCACACAATCCTTTCCTCATTCACATTCACACAATCCTTGCCTCATTCACATTCACACAATCCTTGCCTCATTCACATTCACACAATCCTTGCCTCATTCACATTCACACAACCCTTGCCTCATTCACATTCACACAATCCTTGCCTCATTCACATTCACACAATCCTTGCCTCATTCACATTCACACAATCCTTGCCTCATTCACATTCACACAATCCTTGCCTTATTCACATTCACACAATCCTTGCCTCATTCACATTCACACAATCCTTGCCTCATTCACATTCACACAATACTTGCCTCATTCACATTCACACAATCCTTGCCTCATTCACATTCATTATATCGCCTCTACATTCTGACTCTTGTATTATTCTGACTCTTGACATGGCCCGACTCAAGTATCTGATTCATTTGATCGTGTCTCTTCCTCGGGCGCCCCTACTTCTTCTACCATTCATTGCCTCATTCGCATTCATACATCGCCGCATACATTCTGATTATTCTATTATTCTTACTCTTGACATGGCCCTACTCGAGTATCTGATTCACTTGATCATATCATCTCTTCCTCAGGCGTCCCCCTACTTCTTCTACCATTCACATATCGTCGGGTATATAGATACCAAAGTCGCGAATCCGTAAAAATATCTATATTGAAATAAATTTATATTTTTGCTTAACCAGCTTAAATAAATCTGTAGTTTACACGTAATAATGTGAAATAAAACTAATAAAAAATAAATGGCAGACTCCGTTTAAAATGAAAAGAGTATTTTAATTTTAATTTTTTAAACTTTATGAGTAAAATCTCAAATTATAATCCTACTAATATTATAAAGGTGAAAGTTTGTATGGATGTATGTTTGTTACTCTTTCACCCAAAAACTACTGAACAGATTTTAAAAATTCTTTCACTAATAGAAAGCTAAATTATTTTCGAGATCTATAGGTCATACATATTGGTAAGCTCTGGCGTTATGAAATTATTTATCATACGTTTTCTGTCGCTAACAAAATCGATTTATTGCAAGCGCCAATTGTCGCCTTGGAAACGATGTTTTTTTAAATTAGGTTACTATGGACATCCCTTTGTTGTTAAAATTCAAATATGTATAAAATACTAATTCCTACTTTACAGAATGGATTTTAATGAAACTTTACAATAATATGAACATATAGGCTCAGAGCTCTGGCATTACGAAATTTGTATGAAAAAATTGCAATAGGTGGCACGATTAGTAAAAGATATCTATAATTCTTTTATCGATTCAAATTATTAGGGAAGTAGGTACTTCGAATAAATTCGCTTAAATATTTTCTAAAATAGAATTTTTATTTAAGAATCTTTGTTTTGCAAAATGTCATTCTCAAATTTTGACATAATGTCACACATCAATTATTGTTTTAATTGGACAGGTATCGCATTTTTAAAGTATAAAACTGCCGTACTGGATTTTTTTGGTAGAATATAAAAACAAGAATAATAATTCGTACTTAATAACTATCTATAAAAATGAATCACCAAAATGTATGTATGCGCATAAACCCGAACGACTGAACCAAATTGGATAATTCTTTTTTTTGTTCGTTTTTTTTTGTTGTATAAAACGACCGTTGAGTTCTGGCATTATGAATTTTGTATAAGAAATTATAGCAGGTGGCATGCGAGCAGTTTGAAACTGAATGTATCGGGAATGAATGTGTGGAATGCGAGAGGTGAGTGGGGGGAGTGGGGAGGGGGGAAGGGAGGGGGAGGAGGGTGTGGGGGAAGGGGGTTAGGGGAGGGAGAGGGGGAGGGATATGGGGGAGGGTAGGAAGGGGAAAGGGATGAGAAGGTTGTGGGGAGGGGTGGGGTGGGGGGAAGGAGGTTGATGGGGGGGAGTGGGGGAGGGGTGGGTGGAGGGGGAAGGAGGTTGATGGGGGGAGTGGAGTGGGGAGAGGGAATGTGGAGGAGGCTGAGTGGAAATCCCCTAATGCCATGCGAGCAAAGCCGCGGGAAAAATCTAGTATTTAAATAAATGAAGACAATATTAGCGAAACTCAATCGAAAATCTGGAGGCAGAAAAATCAGAAAAAGATATTAGCTTCGCTGGGTCACGAACCCAGAACTCTTTGCTTACATTTCGTGTCCCAGCGGAGCTAATATCTTTTTCTGATTTTTCTGTCTCCAGATTTTCGATTGAGTTTCGCTAATATTGTCTTCATTTAATTAAATATTATAATTTGAGATTTTACACAAAAAGTTTAAAAAATTAAAATAAATATTCATCCTAGACTTGCAAAAAAGTCAACAGATGTCGCGTATTAAAAATAAAATGGATAAAAAATTATCCAGACACTATCTTGATAGCATTTAGTTCGAGTTGAATCTTGCAATCATATATAAAGATAGCAGCCAATAATATGTGCGTTAAGAAAATGAAGATAATGTTGGTAGTTATTAGTCGAAGTATGGTACAGTTAAAAGTGACCGAATTTGATATGGGTTCCGTAGCTCAATCGGTAGAGCTTTTGCCATGTAAGCAAAGGGTCCTGGGTTCGCGTCCTAGCGGAGCCAATATCTTTTTCTGATTTTTCTGTCTCCAGATTTTCGATTGAGTTTCGCTAATATTGTCTTCATTTAATTTAAAAAAAGAGTATTTTTTACTTGAAACTGGAAAAAATGCAGATTCGCAACTTTGGCATTGAACCGACGACGTATCGTAGAAAATCATTTAATTAATTATATCTATCATCGAACAAGATTAAAGCAAGGATCATACTGAGCAGACGCAACGCGACGCAACGTTCCTGTCCCGTTCACACTGGCCGACGTACGTACGCGTCGCTGTGACCACGTGACAAGGGGTCTCTGGTTGTGCGCAGGCGCGTTTGATTTGACACATTTGACATTTATTTTTTAGGTTATGTTTATGTGATTCTCTTCTCAGCAGATGACAGCTTTGCCATGTCTTGAAAGTGAATTTGAAGATGATTTGCTACGATTATTATTATTAAATCAATATTCTCGTAAAAAGAAAAAAGTGAGAAGTATTTGGTCCACAACATTAACAAACAAAGACAAATGTTCGGAGAGTTCCATACTTTAGTAGAATCTAGTTAACTAATCTAATTAACTAGAATCTGATGACGGACGATTCTTCATGTATTTCCGTATGAGTAAAGTGGTATTTGAAGAGCTTCACAGCATAATTGAATATGACATAAAAAAAGAAAACACGAAAGTCCATTCGGATCAGAGAAAGACTGGCAGTGTGTCTATGTCATGTTTGATTGTCATTCATGATATAATATTGAAAGTCATGCCATGAATGGCTGAAATTTCCTCCCAAGCTGCACTGCGTATGCAGAATCTCTATAATCCTGTAATTTGATTTTATATATAACTTCGTGCCTTCCAATGTAGTCCAAGGCAGTTTCAATGAACTGTTCGTCATCCATTTTTGAATAATATCTGTCAAAAAACGAAAAAACAACCACAGATATTGCGAAACATAACGTTAGATGCTTAGATAACACCAGAAAGATGTAAAATCATCTCGTAGTAGGCGTGACCATACCCCCTCCACCTTCCACATGGCCCACGCCGATCTGGCTGCGGCAGATCCGCGTCGCGTAGGGGGCGTCGGTTTGCGTTGCGTGGGGCTAGTGTGATTCTAAAGCACCCGTTTCCATAGAAAATGTATGGATGGTAAGTAGTCCAGATATGGAAATGATGACGTCTACCTACGTCGCGTGGCATGGCGTGGGCCTAGTATGTTCCCAGCTTTGTTCCTTTACCTGTTTTGATTTGTATTTTCACGGGATTGTATGTTGTATGTACTTTAACAGCCTTTCACAGCCTAAATCTGTATTTGTGTTGGAAACGGAATGATTTATTGTGGAATGTTTCTGAAAGTCTCATTTTCTTTTCCTTTCTTCTCCGACACGAAATAAATTATGTGTTTTGGCTGTGAGCTGTCGGGTTATACGAACAAAATACTAAGGAAATTGATACTTTATTTATGGCTCAATTTATTAACCGGTGCAAATCGTTAGAGCTAAGTACACCAAATAACCTTCTCACTCAATCAAGCAAACTACCCTAACCTAACCTAACTTTCGCCCAGTTAAAACAGAAAGGATAGTCTCAACGTACAACAATATATCTTTTTTCGTTATTTGTTTTTGGGGTGTTATGCCGTGTTGCGCTACCTCCTTCTTTAGCCAACGTTTCGGACATCGTTGCAATGTCCATCATCAGGGCAAATCCGGTAGATGTGTAATTTTTAGTCGTGAAGTGTGTGCTTATTTACTTCGAAGCGATACCGTGTCGCCAGCACCACTTACTTTCACCAGTACAAAATACTCGTGACAAGCAAACAATATGTCTATTTAACACAAAATTTATTATAATAGTGCATTGTGTACCTACGCTATATCGATGGTACTTAAAGTGACGTCGGGTTAAACGGGTGACGTCAAAGTTACCCTAAGTCGCTTTAGGTATCCCTTCGTAAAAATGATATTGAAGCATATTACACTAATGTTTAATGTCCTGATTAATTTTTACAGCAAAACACTCCACATGTGCATTTATGAGAGAAAGCATCCAGATGTATCATCCCAAAATCTAATACTAAGCACATTCAAAATTCCTATCTTTATCTAGGCAAAATCTATTGTAACAACCTCCCATTAAAATTAAAAACTATCGAAAATATGCAGGAATTTAAACCCAAATTAAAAAAAATACCTTAAACTGCTATAAAAGTCCCAAATATGTTAACTTTTTAAATCTTATTTCTTAGTTTCTATATCTTTAAGTCTACTATTGTATAAATCTTGCGTTCTTTCTTACATATCCTTTACTTACTAATTACTATAATTTTAGTTACTAACTTACACGATTCATTAATTTATAATGATTTTTTCATTTATATTATTATGATTTTTTAAACTTTACATAATTTTTATTTTTAAATTTATACATGATTTTCTAACCTTACTTATTATTTACAATAGCCGTTATTACTAACTTACACGATCTTTTAATTTACTAATTGAGCTAGATTTCCCTCACCAAACACAAGAGCATTGTCTCTTTATGGTGAGGAAAGGCAATTTTTTGTTTCTTTGTTAAAACCTTATGTAACTATGTAACTGATGTAACTTTATATGTATTTTTAATCAGCATTGCCAAAAATAATAAATAATAATAAAAGAATAATGATATACACTCAAGAACGGGTTGATAGCAGAGTGCGTTCGCTTACACAACAGTATGCGTATATTTACCCCGTTTCTGTTTCAAGTGTACGCAATCGACATTAATTTTTTTTAAATTTCAGCGATATTTTAATAAATTAAAAAATAAAGATTTTTTTAAAATTTTTAATTTTTATGAGTAAAAACCTCAAATTGTAATATTTAATTAAATGAAGACAATATTAGCAAAACTCAATCGAAAATCTGAAGATAAAAAATCAGAAAAAGATATTGGCACCTCTGGGACTTGAACCCAGGACCATTCGCTTTTCGGGCGACAGCTCTAACCACTGAGCTGACGTGACTCTATCATTTTGTCTGGGTCATTTTTAAATTCAGTTTTTCAGTTTCAGTGCCGGCAACCCGGGCGTTTATTTATTTTTCATTTATTTACAAAGTTTTATTTTACCCACCTCACTAGACATAGTCTGTTCCGAGGTAGGTAAATAACATTTTATATTTATTAAAAACGATATGAATCAGAGTGGATTTAATATTATAAAAAGATAAATAGTAGTATAAAAAGATGTATCATACTTCGACTAAGAACTACCAACATTATCTCCATTTTTCTTAATGTCTATTTTATTGGCAGCTATCTTCATGTATGATTGCAAGATTCAAATCCGAACGAAATGCTTCTAGTGTCTGGATACATTTTTATCCGTTTTATTATTAATAGGCGACATCAGCAGCAACTTTTCAGCAAGTATAGAGCTGTCGCCCGGAAAGCGAAAGGTCCTTGGTTCGAGTCCCAGAGGTGCCAATATCTTTTTCTGATTTTTCTGTCTCCAGATTTTCGATTGAGCTTCGCTAATATTGGGCCGTATTCATAAAACTAAAGGATATCCTTGTAAAAGGTTTTGAGTTGAAGAAAAAGGTAGGAGTATAGGCATTTCCTTTTTTTCGTATTCATAATGATTACCTTATACTTGCAAGAATATCCTCCGAGAATAAGTAAAAGGTTGTCGGCATATTGGACGAGATACTGTTGCTTGACTTACATCCAGTTCTTGACCAATGCCTTTCTGATACCCAGGGTCACTGAGATAGCGTAAAAATATCTGCATTTTTAGGACGGATGATAACGCACCTCATCGAGTTTCAGCATTATTTATTCCCAAAAATCTGTTGGCAAACCATTGCACATTTTCCTCTTCAAATCGGTATAATTCTTTGTAATCACGAACAGGTGATGATAAACGCTGCTTGTAGTGTTTAAAATCTCTCTCAGTTCCACAACATCTGTCATCTCTACAACTGATCACTACACTATTGAGTCTGCTACTGACCACACTCGAAATTATTGAAGGATTTACTTTTTATTTAGAGTAAAAGGTGACGTTTATGAATAACCAAATGATTTTTGTGAAGGATTTGCTCATATTCTTATAACTATAAGGTTTTACTCGGAATATCATGAATGCGAGCTGGAGGATTTCCTTTATATTTTACAAGTATGAGCATAACCCTTTTTTATGAATATGGTCCATTGTCTTCATGAAAAAATATCAAGAGCATCCGGTCACCGTAAATAATTGTTTACCGCAATAACTGTTTGTTTCCGATTATAAATAAATAAAAAAATACGATGCCCGTCATGACAGGCAGAGTTTTAATTTACGATAATACATTCTCAATCTCCATAGGTCAATCGATAATTCATCAAATTTATTACCCATTGAAATAATTGATATATGTAATTAAATTAGTATAGCCATTTAATTAACACCCATTGTCATTAAATACATAATAAAAGTCTGTTAAAGATGAAGACACTAAAAATCTTCAATTAAGTGTAATACGAAATTAAAAATACATCTAAAACCCGATATATAAACTAAATTATGCATTAATTTATTTATTTATATCTATATATTACAGTTTACACCTTATTGTTAACATTTTTACATATGTAATATATTTTGAAAACATTTTTACATATTAATATTACATTTCATTATGTTGTGTGTTAGGTAGGTTTGAGAAGGTGAAACTGTTGGTTGGTAATATTGTATGTTTAGTGAACACCTCACTAGGAGAACCTGTGCTGAGCTGTTTACGTGTTTATGATTAAGTGTGGCAGGTACAGGTATTTATGTGTTGTAGTAGAAAGTTAGTAATATAAATAGTTGGTAAATTCTTGATAGACATGTTTATTTATTTTACACTTGTTATAGTTTGGTTATGTTTGGTTAGGGATTAAAGTATTTTGAATAAAGTAAATATCTTGATTTTTGATCCAGGCTGTGATATGTTTTTTGTGGATGTTTGTAGATGTATTTGCAATTAGTTGTTGTTTCAGAGTAATGGGCATATAATTAAAAAGTTTGGTTGCATAATACTGAAAATGTCTTTGTCCGTGTGTGGTGTGTGTTATTGGTATGTTCAGGGTTATATTTGTTAATGACCTGGTTTTTATTATTATTTTGGGTTGAATTGGAATATGGAGTTTGTTTTGGAGGAAGTATATAGCAGAGCAGATTTGGCATAAAGTTGTTTTATTGACATGACTTCTAGTGTTTTCTATGTACAAGAGTCCCAACTGCTACCAACCATCCAACTATGCCATAGTTTCACTATGGCATCCTTAATTGGGATATGTTGTGGGAAAGGGAAGGAGACGGGTGAGAGGAAGATGGCAAAGTACCTGACTATTTAGATCTGGTCACCAAACACGGCTAAAGCCATTTCAAGCAACATTTCAATTATGAATTGTGTTCTTACACCAGGGTGATTTCTATCTAGTAGTATCTTCTACTCCTTACATTATCTCAAAATAATTAAATTGTGAAAAAATATAAATAAATCCAACAAAATTTTATTACGCCCGCCGGGATTTGGAACCGTGACCTCCGGATTGTTAGTCGAGAGTCTTACCTAACCTAACCTCACCTAACCTAACCGAAAAATGAACTTTGAATTCCCCGTTTTGTTATTGAATTGAAAACTTATTTAGCACCGTCGTGATTTTGAAAATCGATGAAACTAAAAAGAAACAAATGCACACATCTATTTGATTTAGCCTGCGAGAGAATGAGATAGTATAATCGGTCTCCTCTTTGTGGGGTGCTTCCTAGCCTCCCCACTGTTATCTACTTCAGTTTTCTGAAGGTTTCACTTACACCGCGTGTTCACTGCACACCTGTATTTTTTATTTTATTAGATATTTCTGGCTAATAGTTAAATAATTTTTGTCAACTCATTTCCACAAAACCACGAGGTGAAATAAAAAAAAATGTGGTAGTCGGGGGTTTTGAAGTATTTTCGGGTTATTCGTAATTTTTGTCCGTTTTTCAGTGAAAACCTTTATTAAATTAGGGAGAACGCCCTCGATAAGAAGATTAATTTCACAAAAAATCAAAAAAGACGTTTAATCATGTTTAAATTAATTGGATACGTAGAAGAAATAGATCCAAAGTGTCAGGAATTAAAAAGTTTCTTACAATCGTAAGTTATCGCTTTCCTGAGAGAGGAATATGGGAATCATTAACTAGTGATGTCCGTAATCGATACACACAGGAACATTTTGAAGTGATCGATTTTAAACATTTTTATATTAGCCGGCATTGAGCCAACTTACAATTTTAAATTTATTTTTAAGTTAATGAGTTAAACCCTTCGACCAAGATCAAATGAAGACAATATTAGCGAAACTCTATAAAAAATCTGAAAACAGAAAAATCAGAAAACGATACGGTCACATCTAGGACTCGAACCCAAGACCTACGCTTTGCCGAGGCGGACCTCTATCAACTGAGCTAATGTGTCCATATCCTTTTCGGTCATACTGACTTATAATCAAGCTATAATGTAAAAACCTTAAAAAACAATAATTTCGTTTGTACGTTATGTTAAAAAAAA
Source organism: Limnephilus rhombicus (assembly GCA_929108145.2). Taxonomy (NCBI): domain Eukaryota; kingdom Metazoa; phylum Arthropoda; class Insecta; order Trichoptera; family Limnephilidae; genus Limnephilus; species Limnephilus rhombicus. The sequence continues at coordinate 21,739,058 of OV815293.1, forward strand.
ACTTATTTTATTCAGAACATAGGTTGTTAAGGGACGTACTTGACTTACTTTAACCAGAGATTCCTAACATTATTTGCAGTAAAAAATGTAATTAAAATTTTGTTTTTTTTTTTTTAAATGCTCCTATTGGTTGAGATATGAAACGGAAATTACGCGAGGTCTGAGCTCATTGATCGCTTTGATTATGACCTCACTTTTCAAGTATTGGTTGAGATTGTTTTGGTAAAGTATCGCTGCTACTGCGTGTAAACTGCACTCGAATTTTTTGTTTGAAGAAAAAAAAAACACAAAAGTCACCGGAGACCTAAATTTCGTTTAAATTTTTTACTCAAAATAATGTCAGGAATCAAGGAAGTCAAGTATTACCCACGTCCTCTACACCCTGTATAAATAATTAATGCAACAGTTTTTAGAACAGCTTGTGGTGTGAAATGGTCAGGATAGTTGCCTTGCAAGCAAGTTGAACAGGTTTTGATTCACGTCCGTGGTAATCTTTTTTTAAATACCTTTTTTAATATATGTAAAAATATATATCGAGATTTTTCACGACTCTGCTCTGCGCTAATAATTAAAATAATGATAAAAGAGGCATATTTTAATTTGTAGAGTGCGTAAAGGTCGTTATCTTTTTTGTAATTAGAAAAGGGAGTATGTTTAAACCCATTTTTTTCAAAGAGCAACACCATTTATTTTTATCTTGTGATGAAAAAGGTAGACCGAAGGTACACGAAATTATCATAATTTTAAATTGCTTATTTTTAACTGACTTAGTCTCATAAAGTGTGATATAATACGACACCCTATTTGAAAAAAACATGGAACTTTGTTGATTCACCACATAAAATGACTTATGGAATATATTTTAATGGAGTTATGGAAACAAAAGGCATTACGTGATACGTGATAATTGTACTTGTAAGGGTTACGTGCTTTGCAGCACACATTGGCTATTAAATGTGTGATCATTAGGTTGTAATAGGTCTATGTTATTGAGGTATTTCATATAAAACGGAATGCGGAACGCCACTTGTGTTTTTTAACCGAGTCTCTTCAAGTGAACTTATTTTTCGGCTGAAATTAACCCCCGCACAGCATTCCCAAATATTACATTATTAGTCGCGGGGGTAATCTCTCAGTAACTTCCTTTTAATTTTGTTTTTTTGGGGTTGCCGTGTTTTTAGAAAAGGAAGAAATGGAAGTTCTGATAAGGAAAATGTATGCAGTGTGGTTAGAAATCTAGGGGTCAGTGTATCCAGGAGTGATGAACGTATTAATCCATCCCTCCCACTGCGGTGCAAGGCGAGGTTCCGAGAGAGTCGAGCAGGAGAGGTCAAAAATTCTCCCACAACCAGTCTCTCCCGAATCGGTCTGCCACGTAGTAGGTTGGCAGGCGCAACTGCCGCCAATACCCGGACAAACCTCACCCTGCTAAGTCACCAAACATACCAAACCAATTTGGGGTGTCCTATGGTTGGTAATCCAATAAATGGTTAATAAATAATATAATAAATGGTTCCCGGGGCGGAGACACCCATACCGGCCTCCCAAATTGTAAGAAACTTACAAAAAAGTACAATATTTTCTTGTTCAATATGCTTCTATTCCTTCCAAATCGCCACCTTCTTTTTTAACACGGTCAAATATGATTTCAGCACACATACGCCTCAGGATTTTATTTCTAAAGATTTCAGTAATTAACTTTTCCGTAACTAGGAAAGGAATTAAACATGCGACGTGCGGCATGCAATTAAATTAAAAATCAGAAATAAGCCAAGTATATCTGTTGATTTTAAGTTGGGCTTGGTTGGAATGTCGAGCTTAGCGCGGCTTGGAACATAATCCGTATGTAGGCCTGCATATCACCAGTATTAAACGGATTGTCAACGATTTTAATATGGAATGTGTTAATTTTTCTTTGAAAAACTAAACTATCTACGTGAGTGCTATATCTATGCTTTCTGTTTGAATTTGCAGTTTATTTCATGAACTTAAAATATTTTTATGGAGGTTGATTTTTAATGAGTTATAAAGTTCTTCACTCCAATCAGCATCGTGCTGTATGCAATGTTATAAGTGCTTCCTGGAGTCGTGCCCTATACATGAAATTAACCGCTCAAACCAAACTGTCTTGAAACTTTTAAAATTCCTTATAAGACCACCTTAGTTTGATTATCATTTAAAAATAACATTGACACTCCTCATCGCTGGATGAATAAAATAATCCACACTCATAAAATTAATGATGTGAAAGTATTCAACATTACTTGACATGTGACTGCTAGCGCCTCAGCGTCTAAAAAAATTAACAAGTGCAGTTCACACGCGGTAGATGCTAAACTTTACCAGAAAAATTTCAACCAATAGGAGCCTTGAAATGTGAGGTCATAATCAAAGCGGCAAATGAGCGCAGTGTAGGTAATGTATCATTTCCGTTTCATATCTCAACCAACAGAAGCCTTGAAGAGTGACATATAATATAATATTTTTTTCAAAAACTATTTCTTCAAAATCAAACAACAAAAAAATCTTCTGTATGTCGTCACTGGTCACTCAGCCGAGTAACCGACCAACCCCTAATACCGCCTCCAACTGTTAAACAACTACCATTTTTTTAATGTTTTTGTAAAAAAAAAACACACACACACACCAAAAATGTCACCGGAGACCAAAATTTTATTTTCATTTTTTACTCCAATTTTTACTGTCAGGAATCACTGGTTAAAGTAAGTCAAGTACGTCCCTTAACACCCTGTACAGTATAGGTGCATAGTATCTGTATTTGCGGCACGTTCTAGAGTGAAAGATACTCCCAGTATCGCTCTGGTGTAAAACCACCATTCAGAATTGAAACGTTGCTTGAAATGGCTTTAGCCGTGTTTGGTGACCAGATCTAGATAGCTACCTAGCTATTCCCCTACTTCCCACCTACTTCCCCAACTTCCCCTACACACTACCTTCAGCCTCACAATATACCCCAATTGGGGATGTCATAGTCTCACTGGCTCCAGACGGGAGCAGTTGGGACTCTTGTGCGGTATTAATATAAAAATATATATATAAAATACATGAAATTAACCACTGAAAACAAATTGCCTGGAAACTTATCTTACTAAATTCCTTATCAGATTTATTAGTTTGATTATTAATTAATAACATCGATACTACTCATCGTTCTATGAATATAATAATAGTCCAGTCAAGTTAAACATGAAAAGGGGGTTGTGCTTGCAAAAAGTCCGGTCATTCTGAATTTTTTATATGTTGTTAGGACCTAAACCAGTAATAAAAAAAATAATTTGCAACTTCTAAAATGGTGTGCGAGCGGCGGTGGACCCAAAAAACCAAGAAATTTTCGGATTTTTTTCAGTTTTTGCTCAATATCTCAGTGAAGGAAGGGTCTGACCGGTATAGTTATAATATATACTTTTAAAGTAGACTAAATTTTCTATAATTAGAGACCAAAGCAAGCTATATACAGCCATTGGTTTTCAAGATACAGTTCTTCGAAAATAGGCCATTTTTTCAAAAAAGTGAAATTTTTTCAAAATGGTCACTTAAACACGTATCCCACGTTAAATATTATATGAAATAAAATTGTAGTAAATTTAATTAGCTTTCATTTAAAACTAGATTGATATCTGTAGACCTAACGGTTCTCTCAAGAACGCCAGATAACCAAAAACAGTCATAGGCGGGTTTTGGGGGGAAATGCAAATAAACTGTTCTCAAGTCTTTTTATGGTTTTATTTATCAAACAGTTAAATTTTTTTTTGCTATTGTTAACACATTTTTGTTAAAAAAAAAGAAAAGATAATACATCTATCGCGAATTACGTCATCTTCAAACATTGTTTTATATCCCTAAATACTAAAATGCTTGTACAAACATCATGGTACTGTACTGTAAGGACAAGTTATATGTACACAAAAAATAAAACTAATATAAATCATGTAGGTATTGTGTCTTGGTTGCCAAATCATGTCTTTCTTTTTATCTTAGATGGGCCAGGATTAGGCTTGCACGAAGAAGGTGTCTCGATATCTGCGATGGACGCTGGGAGAGGCGCCCAGTCTGTAGTTGGGTCATCTTCATCGTCCGAGCATTTCAGCTCCACATCCGGGACGTTATTGCACAATTTTCCACCGCATGACTGACAGAAGACTGAGCAGTGGAGCCCAGCCTTTCTGCACGAGAAGCTCCCAGAGCATCCTTTCTTGCATTTACATGAAATTTTTCGCAGAAGGGCAGGAGGTGCGGGATCTATCGTGGTGGGAATGGGGGTGAGTCCTTGAGAAGACAGCTTCCACCCCCATTCAGTGGGATTCAAGTTGATTCCTCGCCACTTCTTTACTTGGAGGTAGCACCTTGTTGCATGGTGGCCTGCGGCATCTTCCGTCGGTGGCAAACGGGCGAGGTTTATGCTTGTTGAAGTGACAAACGTCTTATACCTCAGGAAATCCAAAGTATCCCTCGCGATATCACCCCCATATAGAGCCACAAAGAACTTGATGCCTGCTTCACTTATGGCTTGTGGGGTTGAGTCTGGCCGAAGGAAGACCTCCACTTGCTCAGCAAGTGGTTCACTCTTGCTCAGAAGTGTGGCGATTTTGGTCTTTCCTTGGCCAAACGGTGCTGAGGTGGTATCGCACCCGGTAAACGCGTGGGTGAGTAGAACCGTTCCTGGTAATCGCCGGGAGCCCTGGTGATTGTAGGAGGTCGTAGAGTAGTGACAGCAACCAGCTTCACCCTTGGTGCTCTTCTGAAGATAGACGTTTGTCTCTTCAGCACCTAAACCATTGAGAAGAACGAGCAGGTCGACGTCTTCTCCCACTATGACGACCCGATCGGCTACTGCTCTTTTTGAAAGCGCCATCATGACGATCTCTCGATCCGCATCTTCGGCAACAGCCACTTCTACTCCATCCTTCTGAAAGGCGTCACAGAGAAGAGTTATAAGGTGTCTCTTATTGTTCTCATTGTGAGGATTCATCTCGTAAAATCGCCGAAGTTTCAAGCTGCACAGCTGCTGAATAAGAACAGGAGAACCCCAGCGCAGCGCACATATTTACCAGATGTTTGGATCCATATTTTCGGTAAAAGTAGGTACCAATTCCAATCAGAAGGGAGGAAACAAAAGATCGGGGTCGTACAGCAGCTATCAGAGCATGAGAAAATGACACACACTTCTTCTTCCATCTTTCAAAGAGGCCACGCTTGTTTTTGAGAACAACAGTCTAAAAAAATAGCCGTACTGACTCAGGGATGACAGAATTGACATTGTTAAAGAAATCGTCCGAGGGGGGATACTGACTGGTGTCATACACTTGTGTGCGGATAGCCTTCACAACTCTCAACCGCTCTTACTACGCGTCGCCTTTTTGTTCCTTGTACCTTGCACAAAATTGGCGGTGTTTTTGAAGCAGACGAGTGTCCCTTTGTTGGAGCCCGTCTCCACTATGACTATGTCATCGCCAGAACGTTTTTCGAGGTGAGTTTTCGCTATTCTGACATCAGGGATACAATCACCCTTTATTTGCTGCAGAAGGTGTGATAAATAAAACTGACACTCATCACTGATTTCCATTAGGTAATCGTACACACACTCCATTGCTTCTTCAGTATTACTAGCTGGACGATAACCTCTCTTATTCCCAGTAGCAGATGGTAATTGAAACAGGCTCCTGTAGCACACTCTGTGGTACGTCCCGTCTGCAGCAACCAGGTCGTCAGTGGCGAGGAGGCGCTCCTCAATGACCCTTCCCCAATCGTCACCTCGGCGTTTAGCTGCATCTAAAACAGTTTGCCTTATGCCCAACTTCTCAACTGTATATACCACATTCCTTCTTGCCAATGGTAGTTTGCTTTGCTGCTGGAGAAATTCTTCAGCGATAGCATCACCACACAAAAAGCAAATCCCTTTCACGGTAGGAGCCAGTCTACTTGATAATCTTGTCCATGAAGTCTTCGGTTGGGAAGCAGAGTCTCCTTCTCGATGAACTGAGGCTTCAACATTACGCACAGCTGTATATCTCTTCCTGCATGCATCATGAACGCTGACTTGGTTGCAATTTTGGAGGAAATTTTTATTTTCTGCGAGGCCACGTTTTTGACTTACTTCAATTAGTGCTCGAATTCCTCGGTCTTTGATGATCACAACAGGACCTGTGTCGAGGTCCTCACTACACACGAAACACACGCCCGGACGGATAGACATTTCGCAACACACTGAGAGCTGCCCTGAAAGGGCCTGGTGCTGGTAAGGAGGTCGAGGGGGGGGGGGGGGGGGACAATGAAAACATTTTGCTGAAATATTAATTGTTCTTTTAAATCTGAGTTAAATAAGTTTCCCAGTTATTGTATTGTTTAAATTTGACTTAAGGTCGATAATTATGCCATAAAATAAACCCATGATGACTCATGGGTATAGGTACTAATGGGTACTTGAAATTTGAAATGGTCGTAATTATATTATTACCCTAGGATAAACCCACGATGACTAATGGAATTACTTCACAGCACAATAAAACCATAAAAAGACGTGAGAACAGTTTATTTGCATTTACCCCCAAAACCCACCTATGACTGTTTTTGGTTATCTGGCGTTCTTGAGAGAACCGTTAGGTCTACAGATATCACAAAATAAGTGACCATTTCGAAAAAATTTCACTTTTGGATAAAATGGCCTATTTTAGAAGAACTGTATCTTGGAAACCAATGGCTGTATATAGCTCGCTTTGATCTCAAATTGTAGCAAATTTAGTCTACTTTAAAAGTATGTATTATAACTATACCGGTCAGACTCTTCTTTCACTGAGATATTGAAAAAACTGAAAAAAATCCGAAAATTTCTTGATTTTTTGGGTCCACCGCCGCTTGCACAGCACTTTCGAAGTTGCATTTTTTTTATTACTGGTTTAGGTCCTAACAACATATAAAAAATTCAGAATGACCGGACCTTTTGCAAGCACGGATGTACATCTTGACTGGGCTATAATTCATACTTATAAAATTAGGCAATTTACTTTAATTTCGGTGATGGGGAAGTATCGAATAGTATTAATAGGGTAGCGTCTACGTGGTTGAATTTCAGAACCCGGCTGCTAGTGCATGTCTGACGCCACATATAACATCTGCGTACGTGAAATTTCAAACAAAATTAGCATTGTAATTCGGTTTCAAATTCAGGAATTCGTCAAGAAATGTAGCCACTTCCGTCAGCAGGTTGCATGGGGACGTGTCTCCCTATGTAGTACTATGAATTTGTGAATTTGAGTATCTGCTCGGATTTGGAAAGATTTGGCGGTAATACTTTATGATATCAAGCGGCTATAATATATTAAATATGACGTTATTGTTTGTCCCGGTGACTAGCTATCACTGGATGACAGTGGATCCGAGGAACGGACTATTTTTGGAACCAGTTCCTATCGGATTTTAACCAACACCAACTGCGCAAAGCCAAACCAAAAGCCGCCCGCAGGGCCTAACAGCGAAAACTTGTGGAGCAGGTTTTTAACTGCTAGTTCAAAATTATTTGTCATGCGAAAAAGAAACTTTTCCCTTACTTATCTAGGCTTGAGCTAAAGATTTAGCCGGCCTAAATTCGAGCGAGGAATGCCGTACACAGCGAGGAAACGGACTGGCTAGTACACCGGGCCATAGTCCGTTCAGAAACGCATTTAATTTTGTAAAACTGTTTACATAACCAGATTCAGAAGGGATAGAATAATACCAAAACACCATTTGATTACTCTAAACATAGAACAGAGTATATTTACTGGTGGGAGAATAACATATCTTCAATCAGATTAACGTGAGAGATGACTAATACGTAATACGTGGCTGAAATTATAACTGCCGGATTTTTTTTGTTTGTTTTCGGTTAATCTACGTCTGAATATAATTTCTGTCTATTCGGAGAGCAAAGCATTCGATAAATAAATGTTTTTGACGTTATCAAGAACGCAGTAACTAATGTAATTTATTATTATTACTTTTATTCTAGAAAAAAATATAATGGGTGAAGTAATTCATTGTATTCACAATGATTTGTTAAAGTTGTACAGGACGTTTGGGATACGAAACGAAACGAAAAGAAGAAGATGGAGAGATACGAAATTACGAATGTTAGAGGAGAGCGCTGACATTTACATCGACAAAATCGATTTAAAATAGAGCAAAAATCCCGCGGGCATTATCTTAAAGAGCATTTAAATAAACACTGTGAATTTTTTCATACATATAACTTGTAAAATAACTGAAACAAACGTGTTAATAATAATTTTTGGAGCATACTTTGCGATTTTTTTCTATCGAGGGAATTTTATATAATTTGCGTTTCGGCGGGGGCAAAGTCTAGATATTATCTTCAAGATTAACATATATTTTTTAAGAGCTTTAAAACTTACCGTGTTTAAGGGAAATACGTAATAAATCGGTACAAATCCTGGTTGCGGGCCCTTTTATTTACAAGCCGCCGCTACCTGAATTTCTACCGATTTCCTATATAGCTTGTACTTAGAACCTACAAAGACTTTAAAAATGTAAAAACCATAAAAATGCTTTATTTTGTATACGTATGCAGTTCTCTGGAGTACGCCTCTCAAATCTGGAACCCCAAGTATATATGTCACATAGATAGGATTGAGAAAGTGCAAAACCGATTTCTACGATACCTTGATTTTCGGAGCTATCGTCCTCATCTGAGCCACGAAGAGTCAGCCGCGTTCTTCAGGATATCGTCCTTGGAAAGTCGAAGAAATTTGGCAGATGTACTATTCTTACAAAAAATAGCCACCTCTACGATAGATTGCCCGGAATTACTAGAAAGAATTCAACTAAGAGTGCCCATCAGACAAACCAGACAAAACCACGCATTAAACATTCCTCAATACAACACTCAATTTGGGAGGCGGGAATGGGTACCGCCGCCCCGGGAACCTTCATTGGATAACCAACACCTCTGCCATAGATCACCCCAAGTGGTTCGCTACGTTTGGTGATTTAGCAGGGGTGCCCGGGTTCATGGGGTGAGGTTTGTCTAGGTCTTGGAGGCGGATGACCAAGACACACTGAACCCCAGATTCCTACCCACCCCTCTATACAAAATACATTCATTCATCGCGCTTCACATACCTTAAACATTTCATTCAGTGAATTCGACTTATTTAACACAGTACCTAACGTTTTCAAAACTAAAATGAATAAATAACATTTACACATACATACCATTATTTACACAGAAAGGATCCATCCCTTTCCACTCCCTTCCACCATCCCATCCACATAACATAATTTAACTATTTTTCTCGATTTTTCTCTATACCTACTCACTAAACAATTAACATACTTCAGCGAAAACCTATTATTGGTTAAATTTCTGTACATATTTCATCAAACATTATTTATAATTGTAACTGTTGGTTTTCCTAATAAAATAAAATAAAATAAAATCTTCCTTAAACATTTGAAGTTTTTAGCTCTTAAAAAAAAAATATATATTATTTTTGAAGATAATATCTAGACGCGTTCCACGCCGAAAAGCAAATTATATGAAATCCCCTCGATAGAAAAAATCGCAAAATATTCTCTGAAAATTATTATAAATACCTTTTTTTAGTTATTTTACAAGTTATAGTTCTGAAAAAAAAATCACAATGATACTTAAATGATACTTAAGACGCCTTAAACGAGTCGTGTTTTATTAAACATTTTCACTATTTTCGCATCGATTTTATCTCTTTAAATATGAGCGCGCTCCTCTAACATTCGTAATTACATATCTCTCCATCTTCTTCTTTTTGAGCGTGGATGCGGCGCCTCAAGTATGAACATCTATTGAGTTTCGATTTTGTTTTCGTGATTGCAGATCTTGGAAGTTGAAATTGACCCACTTCCCGGCATCCGAACGCGCAGAAACTTTGCAGATAGACTCGTTGGACAGTTAGACACAAGCCCGCAAAAACATACGCTTTTCTCTGAAATTGACTAATAGTGGGATGGCCCGAAAAAGGATGTTTTATAGTAAAAAAAACTTGGTATTTATTACTCAAAAGTAAATTTTGGCACCTTATTCCAGGGAGTATGATAAACCATTTATTCATTTGTTGGTAGAAATTCCTTCAGCCGTGTTTAGTGACTATATCTGAACAGTCAGATACTTCCTCCTCCATTTTTTTACTTATTTACGTCAGCTTCTCTACATTCACCATTTTATGAAAGCCATAGTTTTAATGGTTCCAGGGAATATAATCCAGGAAAATATTTTCCCTCAGAGCCTATGCCGTATTTGGGGATGCTGTATGGAGAGTTTTTTTAAGGAAAAAAATCTGAGGATCAATGTGTCTAGGAGTGATGGGGTATAAATCCACCCCTCCCACTGCAGTGCAAGGTGATGGGTCGAAGAGTCCTGCTGGAGAAGTCAAAGGTATACCTAACCCAGTCTATCCCGATTCTTCCAATCTTACAATAGGGTAGGCAGACTTATCCGCCACCAAGACCTACAACCCATGAACGCGGACACCCCTGCTAAGCCATCAAATGTTGCTAATCTCTTGGGGTGACCTGTGGCAAATTTGTTGGTTGTCCAATCAATGGTTACTTGGGTTTTGAATCCCAATAAAAATAAATATTATACAATTACATACTAGTAAGTAACTCCATTTTATATGGGAATTGTTACATTTCCCTAAGGCGATGCACAACTAAGGAAGGGTTGTTTCAAAAAAATTTAACAATTCATTAAATATTTGAAGTTAATTTTGTGTAAGTTCTTTGTAATTCTTCAGAAAATTATAAATTTTATAAATTTTAGATTTTTGATGTTTAAATTTTATACATTTTCGATTTTAAATTTTAGAAATTTTAACATATAAACTTCAATAAAACAATTAAATTAAATTAAACTCAAAACACTCCTTCTAGCCATGTTTTTTCCTTGAATAAATCAAAACAGGTGACAGGTGTTAAACGTGTTAAACCTTATCGCCATCTTCATGAGGAGTGCTTTTTACATGATACACCGCTTTAAATTATAATGTAGTCAGTCTTTTTTTAATGTGAATACCTCACAAGAGTCCCAGCTGTTCCCGCCTGGAGCCAGTGAGAATATGGCATCAATTGAGGTATGTTGTGAGACTGAAGGTAGTGGGGAGGGGAAGGAGATGAGGAGAGAAAAGTGGGGAAGTACCTGGCTATACATATCGGGTCACCAAACATGGCTAAAGCCAATTTAAGCATTCTTTCAAACAAGGGCGGCTGGTCGCACAGTGTGTTCGTGTGCAGCAATTATAATGGCTAAATTTACTTTACTTACTTACTGAAGACTATAAAATCTCTAATTTAATTTCTCTAATTTAAATCTTTAAAATCTCTATTGTAATCATTTCAAAATATTAGTTACCAATATAAGGCTACGAATATTATCAGGGAGAACGCGCGGCCGCCGAGCGCCCTCGTATCGGCCGTGTGCATTCGCTTCGCAAGCGGACCAAATCATTGTATGGGATATTTAAAACATCGGAAGCGCGACGATTTCGCTATTTGTACCAGAATTTGGCTCGAATCCGTGTGCCACCCGCAACCGACATAATTCGATTCTTTCCGAAGTTTACCGATTGACCATGAACCATGACCCGAGGTGACACGAATACAGTCGAATTTCGGCGAAGATCATATTATGTAGATCTGTCTAGCTTGCGTCTAGCGGCGCGGCGTTATATTGATCCGTGACGTGATAATTGTCATTGTTTTGTATTTTTTTTTTGTATTGATTATGTTAAATATTAATAACATAATTTGTTAATAAATAATTTTATTACCAAAATGAGTGCAACCAGTGTTGAATATATTATGCCGGCGCACGACACGAGTTCAAAGAAGTGATCACTTCTTTGAAGACTTTGCTCATACATTTGGTCACATATTGTTGTATCTGCCAGATATGTGTTCAAAGATTTGAACACTCCTTTGAGCTCAAGTTTTCAAATAGACTTCACAAAACATGGACGACGATTTTTTTTACATGAGCTCCACACAGGAGGCCCTGAGGAAAATAGTTTCCCTCAGGGCCATATGTCATATTTGGGGATGCTGGGTGGAGGTTTTTTAAGGAAAGGAAGGAGAGGAGAGTTCTGGGAAGGAAAAGGGTTTAAGGGGTGGGTAGGAATCTGTGGTTCAGTGTGTCCTGGTCATCCGCCTCCAAGACCCAGACAAACCTCACCCCATGAACCCGGGCACCCCTGCTAAATCACCAAACGTAGTGAACCACTTGGGGTGACCTATATGGCAGAGGTGTTGGTTATCCAATCAAGGTCCTCGGGGCGGCGGTACCCATTACCGCTTCCCAAATTTGGTCGTCCGTTTCGAAGTTTATGCCCTTGACTTTTCGGATCCCGTATTCTGGCTCTCCTTGCATCAACTCTATAAACTCGAAAATGCTCTCATTATTCTACTCCATCATTAGTTCCTTTGGTTGTTTACGCACGACATCTCTACACGGCGACGCTCGCGCAACTGGGCTTCGCGCAGTGTGGCAGGCACACAAACATTTGGACTTTGATCCCTTTGATGTGTGCTTAAAAACCGACACGGAACGGCAAAGCGCACTTAAGTGATCAAATATGTGACAACAGTATCAAATGCCCGTGCCACACATGTGGACACTTATTTGATCACTTCTTTGAAGACTTTGCGCACACATTTAGTCACATATTGTTGTATCTGCCAGATATGTGTTCAAAGATTTGATCACTCCTTTGAGCTCACAGTTTTCAAATAGACTTCACACAACATGAACGACGATTTGGTCGACACAGTTTGCTTATATTATTTATGTGCGTCTAATTATTTATTACATGTGCAAATAAATAAACGAAAATGTTATTTCGATTTTTATGCCCTTATATCTGGCTTTACTTGCATCAACTCTATAAACTCGAAAACGCTTTCATTATTCCACTCCATCAAAGGCTGGCCGCATACACACGTTTTCCGTGTTCGATTTCCTAATGCGGAATTTTGATTTGGAATCGTTCGTTTTTCTTCATTCGGAATGTATTGATACTCATCAGTACAGATAGTGATTGCGTGGTGAACGCACGACTATGGAGGACGACGATTAATTAGCGCGGTGCGGGTGCGATACTGAATAGAAATTTTCGAACGTGTGCAAACAAAATGTATGCAAGCGCTGCGTTCCGCATGACGTCATTAGGTTTTTTTCCAGTAGGTTTCTCCTAACGCGCCGGCTTGCATTCGAAACGTACGTACGGAATTTGTTCCATTCGGAAAAAAAGCGAACGTGTGCGTCAGTTAGTGTATTTTCTACTGATTCCATGCATTCGGATGTCCGAATACGGAAAACGAATTCGGAAATCGAATACGGAAAACGTGTGTATGCGGCCAGCCTTAGTTCGTTTGGCTGTTTACGCGCGACAAGTCTCCACGGCGACGCTCGCGCAACTGGGCTTCGCGCAGTGTTGCAGGCACGCAAACATTTGAACTTTCATCCCTTTGATGTGCGCTAAAAAACCGACACTGAACGGCAAAGCGCACTTAAGTGATCACTTATGTGACAACAGTATCTATCAAATGCCTGTGCCACACATGTGAACACTTATTTGATCACTTCTTTGAACTCATGTCTGGCGCCTGCATTAGAGGAAATAACAGTTAGTTTGAAAATAAATTAATAATTAAAAATTCCAAATTAATCATTTCTTTGTCGTAAGTAGATACGGATTGTCAGTGAACCACCACATTCTCAGGGCAGCGGCCGCCACTGCTTTCAAATCTGAATGGTGGTATTACACCAGGGCGATACTAAGTGTATCTTCCACTCTGAAACGTGCCGCAAATATACTATATATTATTTTAAAATTAATTAATTGTGAAATAACACAAATTAATCAAATGAAATTTATTAACTTTAAAAAAATGCGGATTCCTAGTAAGTGCCAAATCGTCGTTATTCTAGTCACGAATCAAATAAAGTGAAATACATTATATTTTTCTTAGAAGAGTGAACCACTTGTCGTAGAATTATTGAATAATCATAATAAAATAAATTAATTAAATATTAACTAGGAATTTTGGCGCAACAGCGACCTTAAGCGATGTTCCCGTGATAACAAAAAAAAATAGATGGTAGATGCCAGGTTTTATCGGCCGTTAACCCTAAATTAATATGTTTTCGTATTTAAGGTTTTTTACGGTGTGTATTGTTAAGATAATGAAGATAGGCAAATTTATTGTTATCGTAATCTAATGTAGGTAGATTGATGTATGTTTATCTGACTCGGCGAAAGCGTTGGGATTTACAGAAGGCGCGGTAGGAACAAAAGCACTAAGCAGGGCGGAAACCGTAAAAGGCGACAGTAATTGCTTATCAATTATCATTGTCCGAAAAAGTCCAAAAATGACTAAAACTACACGTACGGATTTAAAAAAAAGGTAAATATACCTTTTTTTTAAAATTTGATACATTAACTTTGGCTACAGGACAACTCAGAATCATGCAACTTCATTACCTCCTTTAAAAAGTCATTAAAAGTTATGAAAAAAATATATTTAAAAAATTGGTTAAATTGGTTACGTTAGGTTATGGACTTTTTTCCCATTTTTCTTCTCATAACTTTTAATGACTTTTCAAAGGGATGTTGAAATTGCATGATTCTTATTTGAAGTATAACCAGTAACTTAACATATTTTATTATACATTATTTGATATTGAAACCGCCAATGAAATTCACAATTCCCTTCCTGTAGATATCGATTGAGTCGCCAACTGTTTTTTTTTCAGTTTCTCCATGAGCGGATGGCCGAAATATTAAAATACGTACTCATGTTTTAATTGAAATTTTTTGAATTATCTCGACAATTTTCATCCCGAAAGTTTTTCAAAAACTTTAAACGACAATCTACTTGGTAGGTAGTTGAAGATTGACGAATACGTGCAAGGTGCCGCCCCGATCGACCCATTTAAATGGCTTCAGCGGAAATCCGGGCCTGTAAAAAAGAAATACATTTATGTTGAAATTCCATAGCTAAATGCACGTTTGTGTTTATTCATCGAAAAGTTAATGTTTTCTTACTAGACGAGGGTTCAAACTCAATAAACAAACTACATCTGAAACCAAAATATGTTTTTTTATGACCTGTGGTCGTGGAATATAATTATCTACATTTAGCATACAAAAGCAATATAGTAATTAAACCACCGAACGGAGAAAATTCATAGATCTGGGTTCCGCGACTTTTCATCTCGCGACAAAATATCCTCCGACAAAATATCCTTTGACAAAATAACCTCCGGCAAAATATCCTACGACAAAATATCCTCCGACAAAATATCCTCCGACAAAATATCTTCCTACAAAATATCCTCCGACAAAATATCCTACGACAAAATATCCTCCGACAAAATATCCTACGGACAAAATATCTTCCTGCAAAATATCCTCCGATAAAATATCCTACGGACCAAATATCTACTAAAACCTAACCTTATCTAACTTAACCTAACCTAACCTAACCTAACCTAACCTAACCTAACTGAACCTAACCTAACCTAAAAAAAATGAGACATAAAATATAAAGACATCCAAATTATTGTTATCTGTATTATTTTAGTCCCATTTTATTATTTTTGAATAATAATTTATTGTCTTTACAGGGTGTCTGTATTATTTTTGTCCCATTTTTTGTTAGTTTAAGTTAGGTTAGGTTAAGCTTTAGTAGATATTTTGTCGGGGATATTTTGTCACGGGATGAAAATGCGCGTTATCCTAGATGTGTGATCTGTATCGATTTGGAATAATACCACTGTTGCCAATTCCTAGGCAGGCTAGGAATGGCTGCTTCCAGGCCAGGAATGGCTGCTTCCAGGCCAGGAATGGCTGCTTCCAGGCCAGAAATGGCTGCTGGCTGCCAGGAATTCCTGCTTCTTCTTCTTTGTGTGCCGTATCAGGTCCCCCCGATGTTGGCGATCACTCTTGAGAATATCTCTCTGTCTTGCGCAGCCCGGAATAGCTCCTCCACACTTCTAATACCGGTCCATTCTCGTATATTACGCAGCCAAGACATTTGTCTCCTACCAGGCCCTCGGCGACCCTCTATCTAAATTAAATTAAATTGCTAACATGTTCAAAAAGGATTTTTGATTTTTGAAATTGCATGATCATTTTTACCGGAAGTAAAGAAAAATTGAGCTTACTACGGGTAAACGGACAGGCCCACAATACACTTCTATTCGTTTATCTCTTCAGTGGGTTGACTGAAAGAAGAACTATTGTTGGGTTCGTATACTAGGTTAAAATCATTGCCAAGCGACCAAATAAATATCAGTACTTAACAAAGAGGACGCCAGTCTTTTAAAAATCTTGACTCGTTTTTAGGTACCTATCATCATTATCATCATTATCATTATCATCATCATTACATAGTATAAAATGAAGTCGCTCAAAATGGATGTGCGGGTTAATCTTTTCATCGGGATGGAAGCAGGTAAGTTGGGTTTGGTATCTGTTCTTGACATGAGTGCGGCATTTGACACGGTAGATCATAGTATTTTATTAAATGTGCTTGAAACCGAATTTGGCGTTCGAGGTGATGTTCTCCAATGGATGAAATCATACCTGTCTGGACGAGTAGCCTCAGTAATTTTCAATAATTGTACTTCACCTGAAACTCCCATAGAATGTGGAGTTCCCCAGGGTTCTGTCTTGGGTCCCATTCTTTTCATTCTCTATACGAATCGCCTCGAGAAACTAATTCAATCAGCTGGCTTTGAATCACAAGGATATGCAGACGATCGTTTCATTTTCAAGTTTTGTTCCCCGGATGAAAAAGACGTCCTTAAAAACGATGTGGTTAGTTTCATTAACAGTCTCAAGTTGGATGTCTGTCAATAAACTCAAACTTAATCCGACCAAGACGGAATTTATTTGGATAGCTTCTCCTGGAAGGCAAGCCCTCATCGACTCTAATCCAATCCATATTCAGGGCACAGATATAATTCCTTCTACAGAAATAAAGTTTCTAGGTTTCACTATAGACAATAGTCTTTCTCTAGAATCACAAATTTCAAAATCTGTAAGTTCAGGCTTTTTCCATCTAAGGCAGATAAAATCAATCAGGCGTTGCCTTCCCTCTGATGGAGCAAAGTCGCACATAAATTCGTTCGTTGTCTCACGTATGGACTATTGTAATAGTGCGTATGCTGGCTTGCCTAAAAAACAATTCAATAGAATCCAGTCCGTTTTTAATGCTGCGGCGAGAATGATTTTTGGTGAATCTAAGTATTGCCGTATAACCCCGCTTCTAAAGGATCTTCATTGGCTTCGATGCCCTGAAAGAATAGAGTTCAAGATCTGCTTAATGACCTTCAAAGCATTGCAAGGAATGGCGCCAGCCTATATATCGGAACTATGTGTCCGACAAAACTTAAGCGATAGGCAGCTTACTCTAAGGTCAGCAGATCGAGATGTTACTAATCGTTTAATCGAACTCTCTAGGTCAAATCGAGCCATTTACTATGATCGATCTTTTCGTGTAACTGGCCCGCTCATTTGGAACAAACTTCCCTCAGCTCTTACTAATATCCAGAACTTGGCTGAATTCAAAAGAACTTTAAAAACAAACTTATTTAAAAAATCATACCTTTCATGAATTTTAACTCCTTTTCAATATACTTTAATAAGCCATGTTCCTCAAGTTTCTGGTAATTGTTTGGTTTCGATTACCTCCTTACTATAGTTTTATGTGCACTCTGAATTTGTATTATTTCTAAATGTTAACTGCCTCCTGTTCTATATAATTTAGTTTAAATGATTCTTGTTGAATGGCACCGTGATGGTTTATCATTATATATTGTCCTGTGCCAAAACAGCACTCACTATTGTTGTTAATATTGTTCTTTAGGAATTGCTTTGTATATTTTTGTATATTCGTTATTTCACATTATTTAATTAATTTTTTAAGGACTCGTGAGGAACACTGTAGGTTAATTTTAAGTTTATTATAATTAAGCGCACTTGAAGTGAAACATCACAAAACTGCGCTATATAAATACTACGTTATTATTATAATTATTATTAATCTTTTAAACTACGCAACGGATTTTCATATGGTTTTCACCAATAGATAGAGTGATTTAAGAGAAATGTTTATATGTATAAAACATGCTTATCATAGTAGAGAAAAGCCGAGAAATTCAAATATTCAATTCAGGCAGCGGGCAGCGGGCAGCTGGCAAGCGGGTGGTGTGGATTTTATAAAGGTTGGGTAATGGCGTTGTGTTTCGTTAGCCACAGCAACGTGTGACCGGGTTTGCTAGTATTATATGATTTAACTTCTTTTTTTTTAAGCGGAGACGGTTTACCATTAGTTCCCGTGAGTACTTTCTCCCATTTTACATCAAACCTTTAACAATAACCCAGACCCTTTAATAAAGTTCACCAGAGTTGTCATTGGATATGTGGTTAAGTCTTCTGGTTCTACAATGTGTCTCCCCAGGTTTCTGAGCCTAGTTCCCACCAGACCAGGACATTGGCACCACAAGTGAATTGGAGTCTCTTCATCCTCTTCACATTTTCTACATCTATTGGTGCTTTCCACTCCCAACAGCTGCACGTGTCCATAAAATTATTTTATTTTTTTTACAATTGGAATATCCCATGATAATGATAATTTATACCACTGTAATTAAAACAAAAATTACTTGTCTGCAGTTCACACGCGGTAGAAGTGAAACATTCAGAAAACTAAAATAGACAAGAAGCACCGCACAAAGAGCAGGCTGATTGTAAATATATACATTTTTTTTATTATTGCAAAAAAAAATTTTGTAATTTTTTATGTCTTTGGTAATAATTTAATAAAGGCACATTACGTAAGAGATATTTATACATTTTACATCTCTCACCATTGCTGAATTGTAACGCCCGCATGTAGTCTTGAAAAATACTTTTTCTATGCAAATTATATTTTGACGTAAATATTATTCTTGCTCATAAATTTTTACCAACTCCCAAACATATCTCATGTAAGCAGGTACTCATAAGGGGTGGATTGGGAATTGTAGTTGCCCTACACATCTTTCTAAAGACCTGCTGCTTAAGAAAATATGCGCCGCAGGCTTTTTATATATTATTGATCAAGAGTTGTCTTTATTTATTTTTACTTGCAGACCCGGCCACGCGTTGCTGTGGCTAACGAAACACAACGCCATTACCCAACCTTTATAAAATCCACACCACAAGCTTGCCGGCTGCCCGCTGCCTGAATTGAATATTTGAATTTATCGGCCTTTCTCTACTATAATAAGCATGTATTATACAAATAAACCTCCCTCTTGAATCACTATCATCTATTGGTGAAAACCGCATGAAAATCCGTTGCGTAGTTTAAAAGATCAATGCACACATACATTTTGAGCGACTTCATTTTATACTATGTAATGATGATGATGATAATGATAATGATGATGATATGGTCTTACATGCAGTTTACAGAGATGATACTCGTAAATGCAAGTAATACAAAAACGTTCCTAATATATAAAACATGGTAGTTATAAGAGTATAAAATAATTGGCCAATGTATTTAAATGGATAAGTAGTATTGTTTTGTGAACACCTCACTAGGAGAACCTGTGCTGAGTGTTGAGGTGTTCGCTTGTTTTATGCAGTTACCCATTCATTTTATTATTTTAGCAAAAAGCACCTACTCCTTTTTGCGGGACATTCTTCCCTCCGAGGCATCC
The DNA here is from genome assembly GCA_929108145.2 of Limnephilus rhombicus. Classification (NCBI taxonomy): domain Eukaryota; kingdom Metazoa; phylum Arthropoda; class Insecta; order Trichoptera; family Limnephilidae; genus Limnephilus; species Limnephilus rhombicus. The sequence goes on from OV815293.1 coordinate 21,758,820, forward strand.
CATTGACGGGGAAATGGCATATTTTGATTGAACGCATAGACGCCATAGACAAGCGCTAAGTAATACAAAAACGTTCCTAATATTATAATAACTTTGCGGAATTGAGAGTTATGGAAAGTAAAATCGAAAGCCTGTATTGTAAATTTTTTTATTTTTTTATTTAATAATGTTATTATTAATTATTATTTTTAATTGTTAAACTAACGTTTTTAAGACAAGATTTTTACGCATAGCACAAAGGGTAACAATTATTATAAGCAATAATTATCAGCCTGAAACACTCATCCACATTGAAAAAATCTTCCGAGAAAAAATACATGACGCCAACGGTACTTGAACCCGTGAACAGTGTCTCTGTCGCAAAAATAAAGTTGTTTGTTTTCAGGTGGAAAAAATATAATAAGCAGTAATTGTTGAATGAAACACTAGTATATATTGAATCATTTGGCGGGTATAAGATAAGCCGCCATAGCTCATTTGGGAGAGCTGCTGACCGGCAATCAGAAGGGCACGGGTTCAAGTCCCGTTGGCGTCATGTATTTTTTCTCGGAAGATTTTTTCAATGTGGATGAATGTTTCAGGCTGATAATTATTGCTTATAATAATGTTATTATTACCTAAGTTCCGCAAGTATTTTAGTTTTGTTACAGCTGTTTCGGCTAACAAGGCTATTTTCAAACAGTGGTTAAACCACTTTGAGACGACTTATTTATACGATACTAAATATTTTTTTTTTTCAAATTGTCTAAATTGATTTATTACCGGTTAAATCAATTTGCTGAGAAAATAATCAAGACGGATTCTCTTATCATGTGGAGTACTTCGAAATCTGTTTTCCCCGCACTAAATGTCAATGTTTTCTTAATTTTTTAAAATGGCGTTACTGCTATGACTTAAGTACGTTACATTGTTTAGGTTTTGTAAACATAGTATCTTCGGTCTCAATTTATTATCAACATTTATTTGTAACACCAGAAAACATGCAGTCTTGTCCGTCCCTGAAGCATTAAAAGTAGACGAAAGTGACGACGTTACTTATAAAATAGTGTGTATTATTTGTCTAAACAGCGATGTATCACCATTCATCAACGCTATCTGTTGAGTAGATAGCGGTGATACAGTTTTTGCCACTTCGCCACTATTCCGCCTTATCATATATATTAAAGCTACACCAATCTGACACTCTTAACGGAGAAAGGGTATGCTGACAGCGAAGATAATAGAATCTCGTATGTTATAAAGTTCAGTTTTGCTCTCGTTTTTTACATTTTGGTACTTTGGTTTTCCTATAAATTTTGTTTCCATGCGGTCAGTCATATCATATTATACTATAACATAATTTTATCATAAGTCGGAGCTGGATAGTGAATAAACAATATTAAAGAATAATATAAGGCAATGGCAGATAAAGGAGAATGATTTTGATTTCTTTATCTGGGGAAGTGCTAAATTAAAAAATCTTATTATTATATTATATATTTTTTTACTATTGTATTAAATTAACGGGAAAAACCTCAAATTGTAATATTTAATCATTGAAGAAAATAAAACAAAAATTTGAAACAGAAAATACAGAAAAGATCAGTCACATCTAGGAATTGAATCCAGAAACTCTTCCTTGCTGGTAAAGTGCTCTAACCTCTGAGCAAATTCGACCATATCATTTTTAATTGTATCATCCTTCTTTTGAATAATTAATTTTTTACTTAAATCGGTCAGTGACTGAGTTTGCATCGCGTTTGGGTCCCACCCGGGAGTGGCGTGTTCTATTCAAGCAACATTGTCCTGTGGTGGTAGGTAGTGGGATATTTTCAAATATTGTCAGGTTATTCGTAACCCGGGAATGTTCGTATTTCTTAAAAAAAAAATTAAAGCGTTCAAAAATAAAAATGTGACGATTATCCTGATAATATTTGAATTCCTTCTACTACCATCATAATGAGCGGAAAATGATTCATTATTTTTTTTTATTAATAAAAATAAAAATAAAATGAAAACGAAAATAATGTTATTAATATATCCTTCTTTTGAATAATTAATTTTTTACTTAAATCGGTCAGTGACTGAGTTTGCATCGCGTCTGGGTCCCACCCGGGAGTGGCGTGTTCTATTCAAGCAACATTGTCCTGTGGTGGTAGGTAGTGGGATATTTTCAAATATTGTCAGGTTATTCGTAACCCGGGAATGTTCGTATTTCTTAAAAAAAAAAAATTAAAGCGTTCAAAAATAAAAATGCGACGATTATCCTGATAATATTTGAATTCCTTCTACTACCATCATAATGAGCGGAAAATGATTCATTAATTTTTTTAATTAATAAAAATAAAAATAAAATGAAAACGAAAATAATGTTATTAATATATAAAACAAAGTCGGGTTAGTTACACTATTTATAACTCGAGAACGGCTGGGATGATTTTGATGATCTTTGATTTGTTGGATTTGTCTCCGCCCCGGATAGTATAATAACTATTAAAACATCACAAAAGTTAACGAAATAAATAGTTATAAAGAAAATTATTTTCCCCATACATTTTGTATGGAACGAACTCTCCTATTTTGAAAGAACTGCAGCAATATTGTGAGGGGTATAATATTGAACTGTGCATGAATTCCAAACATTCAAAAACGTCATATGTCAATGCGTTGATTGTTGTGCATTTGTTTTTAATCATATAATGCTGCCCTTCTTTCTTACACACTCAATGTCAATAGTCGAAAATGAGACAAATGGTGAACGTATGTCTGCACACCTCCAAAGGAAAAATACAATAATTATAATAAATCTCTGAAATGAAACGCATTTTTTACATAAGCTCCACACAGGAGGCCCTGAGGAAAATAATTTCTCTCAATACCTATGTCATCTTAGGGGATGCTGTGTGGAGGATCTTTTTAAGGAATGGGGAGGATAGAAAGTTCTGGGAAGGAAAAAGGTATGAGGGGTGGGTAGGAATCTGGGGGTCATTGTGTCCGGGAGTGACGGACGAATGAATCCATCCCTCCAACTGTGGTGGAAGGCAATGGGTTGAGAGAGTCCGGCTGGAAAGGTCAAAGGCCTCCTCAACCAGTCTCTCTCGATCCGGCCCGCCACGAAGCAGGTGGGCAGGCGCATCAACTGCCAAGACACGGACATAAGTCACCTCATGAACCCGGGCACCCCTGCTAAATCACCAAACGTAGCGAACCACTTGGGGTGATCTTTGGCAGTGTTGGTTATTCAATAAATGGTTCCCGGGGCGGCGGCACCCGTATCCGCCTCCCGAATTCCCGTAAGTAATTGTAAAAGTAAGAAAATCACAAAAATATAAATCCGTACACAAAGCCATCTCTGATACTGATAAACAAAACACGGACAGTTGCGCATTGATAATTGCTTCATTGCGTAATTTTTAACTTAATACAAAAACTGAATTTAATTCAACAGCTATTGATTCTGGGGCGGTACGAAGTTCGTCGGGTCAGCTAGTAAACAATAAAGGAATAATAGTTTTGATTTAAGTACATTGTAAAGTTAATTTGATTTTAAACAATTTAAGTGTACGGTGGAAAATCAACCCTTTGAAACAACAAGGTTCTATCTGTTTCAGTAACGTCATGCGATAGTGATCTCTATAGTAGCTTACTAAAGATCCCATTAACGCATGACGTTAGGGCATTTTAAGATTTGCAGATAAGCCCGAGCAAAGAGTTGGTAGGAAAAGGAATGCGTATTTTGATTTGAAATTTTTTTATATCACCAAAGAAGTAGATAACAATAATAATCTAAACGAAAATATGAAAGAGAACAAGACACAGAAAATAGAAAAAGATAACGGTCGCAACTGGGAACCCAGAACCTTTCGTCTAACCAGGACGTGCGCTTTTACCAATTCCGCCATTGCCACCTTCTGTCAAACCGTCATATTAGTCAATCTCATTTTACAAATTTTAGAATAAACAATATTATCTACAACGATTTTTCTTCTTCTTTTTTCCATTTTATCTCTTTCTATTGTTATGTGTATTGTTCTCTTTCATATTTTCGTTTAGATTATTATTATTATCTTCTTCTTCAATGATATATTACTAACTAACTAACCAACCATCACGCCGTTTCTCCGCAGGGGTAGGCAGAGAGGACGGACCGCCAAACAACTCGGTCTTGGCACACACTCTTTGCCTCACTCACATTCATACATCGTCTCATACGTTCTCTTCTATTATTCTGACTTTTGACGTGGCCCGACTCAAGTATCTGATTCACTTGATCGTGCCATGTCTTCCTCGGGCGTCCCCGACTTCTTCTACCATTCACATTCGCGTCGTATATTCTTCTTACATTGATGGAAATAACCTTCATAAGTTATAAAAAGAGAGTTTTTCTGATAAAAAATTGAATTATTTATATTTTTATTTCTATGTGAATACCTCACGAGAGTCCCAGCTGCTCCCGTCCGTAGACAGTGTGATTATGGCATCCCCAATTGGGGTATGTTGTAAGGCTGAAGGTATTGAGGAGGGGAACAAGATGAGTAAGGGAAAAATAGGGAAGTTTTTTTTTTTTTTTACATTAACTCCACACAGGAGGCCCCGAGGAAAATAATTTCCCTCAGGGCCTATGTCATCTGGGATGCTGTGCGGAGGGTCTTTTTGAGGAGAGGAAGGAATGAACATTGGTCTTGAAGAGACCCATGTTGTGGGAAGGAGGAAACACAGAGGCCGGCAAATCATTCCACAGCCGAGCTGTTGAACACAAGAACGAGTCGAAGAAACGACCCGTTCTCATGTGACAAATGTCAACCGTGTACAAATGTTGGGCACGCGTTTGGCGTGTTTCCCGACTATGCACCGGTGCCGAAGGGATCAATGATGCTAGTTCCTCGGAGCATCTTCCATTGTAATACCGGTAGAACAAGGATAGCATTCCCACCCGACGCCTGTGCTCTAAACATTGCAATCCGTCTGTTAAGATGGGAGAATCTTTTAAACGGACCGCCCGTTTTTGCACAGAGTCGAGGGTATTTTTCAGGTATTTTGGAGCTCCAGACCAGAGGTGGCTGCCAAATTCAACCGTGGGGCGCACTTGTGATTTGTACAGGCTTAGCAGTTGTGTACTATTAAAGTATCTGCGGGCCCTGTACAGTACGCCTAGTTTTTGGGAGGCTAACTATACTCTGGCTTCGATGGAGCCCCCATACCTGAGCTGGTCACTAAGGGTTACACCAAGCATATCAATGGAGGGCCTGTTCGGAAGATTGCTTCCGTTGAAGGATACTAGATATTCAGTACTCGGCTATTCAGATATGGTCACCAAACACAGTTAAAACCACTTCAAGGATCATTTCAATTGTGAATTGTTGTATATAAAATTTTAAAAAATAATAGGTAATTTTCCAAATTAAATTTTAAACTCGAATTTTAAAGTAAGGACACCGAAAGTGCCGTATTAGATTTTTACAATATCGTAAATGACATTATTCGCAAAGATATCCCCGAAAAAAAAAATTAACTCTAATTTAGAAAGGTTTCCCTCCTGGTTCACTTTACCACTTATTAAAATTGTAAAAGAGAAATTAAAATATCACAAGAAATGGAAAAAATACAACTGAAAATAAAACTGGCAAAAAATACAACTGGCTGACTACCAATCATTTTCAGTACTGAGAAACAGTCAAAAGAAGATCTCTCTTGAGTGTTACGAAAACTTCATTATGACGGCAGAATATTCAATAAAAAAGGGCAGCAAGCAATTCTGGTCATTTGTTAATTCAAAGCAATCATCTTCTGATTTACCAAAGCAAATGTATCTTGGCGATATTTCCTGCAATGATGGACAAACCATATACGACCATTTTAGTGATTATTTTAGATCAGTTTTTGTAGAAAATTCCAACCCTCGCCTCAATCTTATAAACTCTGAGAATGATGACGACAACTCTAATGTACATGTACATTTACACACTATCAACTTCAATCAATCATGTGTACTTAATTATTTAAAAATACTTGACCCGAATAAAAGTGCGGGATCTGAATTTATTCCACCCATATTTTATGGCTTATCCTCTCTCCTTGCTATTCAAAATGTCATTTGAAGAGGGCAACTTCCCCAACGCCTGGAAACAAGCACTCATTACACCAATTCACAAAAATGGGGACAAAAATAACATCACCAACTACAGGCCCATCTCAATATTCAATTCGAAAACGATATAACGCGTAGCAAGCCTTTTACAAATCCTTTTTATTTACCACATTTCTTAGATTTAAGAAATATATGAGGCTTATGAGTTTTTCAGTAATACCTTTCATGTGTAGGTCCCATCTAAGATTTTCATCAATTATTACTCCGATATATTTTATGTTTTGTGTTTTTTCTATGACTGGACACTCTGGACAGTGACAAAAATAAATTTATTAAAAAATGCATGGATAACTATCATTTAGGCTCCGAACCCTTTGTAGCGGTCAATATTTTTGTCTTTCTATCCATCGCCAAATCTAATTCATTTTAGACCAATAGTGGAGATTGCGTCTTTGTTTCAACATCCAAAAATGTTCAGATTCTGTGAAACAACTTGCCCTTTATAGTATTTTCATAAATGCTTATTAAGTTTGACGGGACTTACAAAAAAATAAACTCCAACAGGCTTTTAAGGAACTAAATAAATAAAAATAAAACATGATTATCAATATAAATTTATTTAAAAAAAAAAACAGCATAAAAAAACTAAAATACATATATATAAAATTAATTAATAATAGTACAAAAATGTGGCCAAGAGAAATTAAATGTGAGAAAGTTGCTAACATAATTGGGACAATTTAAATGTACCAGCCTACTACGCAAGTTTTAGCTCAACCAATAACTGCAACATACCCCCAGAACAAGTTCCCTAGGGAGAAATAGAGGGTTCGCTTCCAAGTGTCTTCGTGAATCTTCCGCGTGAGTTGCGGTGTTGTACCCTTTTCCTTCTCTTTTTAAATATTCCCATTCTTTATCTCATTTATCTGCGATATTGTCTTTAATATTCTCTTCTTCTAACACAGCAGCATGATGGATTGACCCAAAGATATTGAAATATAAGGATTGACCACACCTTTCTCCACAGCTTCTGGTCTGATTAAGTCATTAGGTAAAGATTCAATCCATGTACTTTGTAAATCAAAAGAACTTGGTTGACTCCATGTATTTGATACATTCTGTGTATTTGACACACGAGTATTTGGTTCATTCCGTGTACTTTGCACATCACAAGAACTTGGTTGATTCCGTGCATTTTTTCATTGTGTGTATTAAATGCGTAACGAGTATATTGTTCACTCCGTCTATTTTGCAAAATCTTGAAATACTAATGAAATTCATTAAAGAAACAATACTACGTACCAGTCATTTCTGCAGTTCGTTTGTAAACATCTTCTAGACAAAATCTTCTTCGCGTGACACTCGGCTAGGCAGCATTGAAAAACGCAGAATATAACCCCTCTTGCATCACTATGTAATGGTTTATTCATTTTAATTAAATTCAGGCAAACAATGAATAAAAATATTATCAAATCAGCGATCTTCTACTCAGATTTAAGACAATGAATCAACCGTAACATGCGATAACATGACAGCCATAGGAAACGTCATATAATTCGGTGCTGCCATAGTAATTAACACGCTTAGTTCCAATTTATTTAATTACTACACTTAATTGCCAAACTATACAGTTTGGCAATTTAGTGTAGAAAATAAATGATAGCGCTGCAATCGTTTTCTAGGTTTTAAATGGCAACACCAAGATGGCTCATAAGACGATGAATGTATGTTTTAAAAAACACCGGCCAAAATGCATATTTCATAACGTATTTGTATTTTCAAAAATTTTGCACAAAAAACTGTAATTTAATAGAAAATAAACTCCAACAGGCTTTTCAGGAACTAAATAAATAAAATTAAAACATAAGTATCAATTTTCATTTATTAAAAATAAAAAAACTAAAAACATTTATATATTAAATTAATTAATTATATATATATACTTAACTAGCTGGGTTACCCGGCTTCGCTCGGGACAACATTCGAGTGTTCTGGAAAGTTTCACATTGATGTTCCCGATTCCGTATTCCCGAACATTCTGTTCCTGTATGTTCTGGAACGTTGTGGAATGCTCAAGAATACTCTGACTAGGGTGTCCGGCTTCGCTCAGGGATTTGATGTGAGATTGAATTGACGTTCTAATCCACGACGGATCTTGCTTTATATACCCTATATGGGTAGCCCCATACAAAAAAGTCTTCAAATGTTCCAGAATAATTTTCCAGATCATTCCGCAACATTCAGGAGTGTTCTGGAATGTTCCGCAATGATCGGGGATATTCTATCCTATTCCCGAACATTCCACAACATTCCAGAATGTTCCGGGATGTTCTGAAATGTGGTGGAATGCTCAAGAATAGTCTGGAATGTTTTCACCTGATCTATAAATTTCAAGGGGGCGAAACTTCTAGCCCTTATATTTTTCAAAGCACGCCATTCAGGTAAAAACGGGAACTTTCTTCATAGATAGGGAGGGCTACCACACAATATAACTCCCGTATCGTACCGGGACTCGTCTTTTAATTTTAGCGGCATGCACGTTATACACTTTTTTGACAATTTATATTGAAGATTAAGATTATACAAACTTCTAGAACTTTCCAGAGCCTTCTAGACTCACCGAAACTCTCTGCCACTCATTTCTGAAAGCTTCTAGAACTTTCTCCTTCCAAAACATCCTAGAGTATTAGGGAAACTTTCAGAACTATCTAGAACCTTCTAGACTCACCGACACACTCCATCGCTCCTTCCAGAACTTTCTAGAGCTTAATCAAGCCTTTTAGAACTTTTCGTAACCTCCTAGACTCACAGACATATTCCCCTACTCCTTTCTGAACTTTCTACAGCTTTATCGAACCTTCTAGAACTTTCCGAAACCTTCTAGACTCACCTACATACTCCGCCACTCCTTCCAGAATTTTAAACTGCTTTTTCGAAACTTCTAGAACTTTTCGGAATATTCTAGACTCATCGAAATACTCCGCCACTCCTTTCAGAACTTTGTACAGCTTTATCGAACCTTCTAGAACCTTTCAAAACCTTCTCGACTCACCAACATACTCCACTCCTTTCAGAACTTTCTACAGCTTTATCGAACCCTTTAGAACTTTCCGGAACCATCTAAACTCCCCGACATACTTTCTTTCTAGAGCTTAATCAAGCCTTCTAGAACTTTCCGGAACCTTCTACAGCTTCATCGAACCTTATAGAACTTTCCGGAACCTTCTAGACTCACCGACATGCTCCGCCCCTCCTTCCAGAACTTTCTACAGCTTTATCGAACCTTCTAGATGTTTCCGGACCTTCTAGACTCACCAACATACTCCGCCACTCATTTCAGAACTTTGTACAACCCTATCGAACCTTTTAGAAATACTTAAACCTTGATGGAACCTTCTAGAATTTTCCGGGACCTTCTTTAGACACACCGACACACTCCTCCACTCCTATCAGATATTTTTACAGCTTTACGGAACCTTATAGAACTTTCAACAGCTTTACGGAACCTTCTAGAACTTTCTACAGTTTTATCGAACCTTTTAGCCGGAAACTTTAAACCCACCGACATATTTCACCATTCCTTTCAGAACTTTGTACAGCTTTATCGAACCTTCTAGAACTTCTTACAGCTTTTTGGAATCTTCTAGAATTTTCCGGAACCTTCTAAATACACCGACACGCTCCTCCACTCCTTTCAGAATTTTCTATAGATTTATGGAACCTTCCAGAACTTTCTACAGCTTTATCGAACCTTCTAGAACTTTCCGGAACCATCTAGACTCACCGACTACTCCGCCACTACTTCCAGAACTTTGTTAAGCCCTATCGAACCTTCTAGAACTTCTGCAGCTTTATGGGACCTTCTAGAATATTTTAGAACCTTCTAGACACACCGACACACTCCTCCACTCCTTTAAGAACTTTGTATAGCTCTATCGAACCTTCTAGAACTTTCGGAATCTTCTTGACTTACCGCCAATTATTTCTGAAAGCTTCTAGAACTTTCTCCATCCACAATTTTATAAAACATATGTGGACCATCAGATCCTTCTAGACTCACCAACATACTACGCCACACCTTTCAGAACTTTCTACAGCTTTATCGAACCTTCTAGAACTTCCCACAACCTTCTAGATTCATCGACTCACTCCGTCACTCCTTCCAGAACTTTGTACAGCTGTATCGAACCTTCTAGAACTTCTTACAGCTTTTTGGAATCTTCTAGAATTTTCCGGAACCTTCTAGACACACCGACACACTCCTCTACTCCTTTCAGAACATTCCAGAGTTTTATCGAATTTTCTAGAAGTTTCCGGAATCTTCTAGACTCTTCTTGAAATTTCTAGAGTCTTCTTATAACTTTCAGCCCTTATATCTTCAAAAGCAAGCCTTTAGGTAAAAACGAATACCCTTATTCCCTAGGGGGGATAGAGATCTACCATACCATATAACTCTCTTGATCGTACTGGCACTCCTTTCTGAGTTTTTGCGTTCCGCACGTTTTTTTGGACTTTCTTTTATAATATATATATATATTGATTAAATTAATTAATAAAAATACACAAAATGTGGCCAAGAGAAATTAAACGTGAGAAACTTGCTAACATAATTAGGTCAATTTAAATATATCAGCCTACTACGTAAGTTTCAGCTCAACCAATAACTGCAACATAACCCCAGAATAACTTCCCTATGGAAAAATAGAGGGTTCGCTTCCAAGTGTATTCGTGAATCTTCCGCTGAGTTGCGGTGATGCACCCTTTTCTTTTCTCCGGTTTAATTATTCATATTCTCTCTCATTTGTTTCTCCGATAATATATCTACTTGTAGCTCAGCTGCTTGATGGACTGCCCTGGATGGACTGGTTTCTGGTCTGATTAGGTCCTTGGGGAAAGAGGCTCCCCTGTCACCGGCTTCCTCTGGTTTACTCTCTCTGGCAGGTGCCGGTGCCTTCACGAACCTACCGCTTGAGTTGCGGTGATGTAACACTTCCCTTCTCTCTTTAATTCCCATTCGTTTTCGCATTTCTCGCCTTTCTCTGCGATATTTCTCTTGATATTGTCTTTGAGAGTCTCTTCTTCTAGAACAGTAGCATGATGGATTGACCCCACCTTTCTCCACAGTTTCTGGTCTGATTTGGTCATTAGGTGAAGAATCATCTCTCCCTTCTCCTGGTACGCCACCAGTAGTTGGTTCACTCGATGTACTTTGCAAATCAAAAGAATTTGGTTGACTCCATGTATTTGATACATTCTGGATATTTGACATATCACGAGAATTTGGTTCATTCCGTGCACTTTGCACATCACAAGAACTTGGTTGATTCGATGTATTTGGTACATTGTTTGTATTTAATGCATAACGAGTATATTGTTCACTCCGTGTAATTTGCAATTTGCAAGGACTTGTTTGAGTCCATTTACTTGATACATTCTGAGTATTTGATACATCACGAGTATTTGGTTCACTCCGTATATTTTGCACAACCCAAGAACTTGGTTGATTCCGTTTATTTGGTACATTCTGAGAATTTGGTGCACCACGATAATTTGCTAAAATCTGAGCTCTTGATAAACCACGAAAATTTGGTACATCGAAAGTATTTCGTACAACGCGAGTATTGGGGTTTGAATTTGTGTGCACAAGTTTCGAGATATTTTTTTTCACATTTTTAGAGAGCCATGTGCGATAATTTCTTCCAAATTTTCTAATTTCTATCGTTAAGTTTCTGACAACATGATGTAAGAGTTTCATTTTTAAAAATAAATTTAGCTAATTTAAAGAAGCAAAAACGACTGAAGAAATTCGAATAATTTTGTTTTCCAGCAAATTTTGTCGTTTTTTCGAATTCTACATAATCACATTTTATTTGAAGCGGGTAAGTACTGCACACAAAAAATATTATAACAAATACGTAAGTGGGTATAATGAAATTTTTTTTGAAAGCGTTGTAATTTATTACCCACTGAAGTGGGCCAATTTGGAAACACCCGTGAGCGCCCGCTGCCCAAAATGTGGCCAATTTGTAGAGATATTTTAAGTAAATCATTTTTGGATTATTTTAAAAATTTTCTGTGTTTGCAATCTTCGGATTCAATGTGTTGCTGTTGGTTTCAATGTGATATTGTTGGATTCAATGTATTTCTGTGTGTTGCATTCTTCGGATTCGGAACTTGGTAGTTTCACAGTTTAACAAGAGATGTCTTGCATATCTTCTTAATTATTTGATAGTGACAATCCACGAACCGAAATTATTGAAATATTTTTTCTTATAAATAATTATTTTCCTCAAGGCCTGTGTGCAGTTAATGTAAAAAAAAAATTTTTTAGAAGAAATAAATTAAATAGAAACAAAACGGAGCTCATTTTTAGGTTACTGGCCAATGAAGGAAATTTGAATAAGCTAGAAGTTATACAGAACAGAGATGTGAGATGTATACTGGGGAAAGGCAAATACGCAAGGGTTAATCATTAAAAATAAGGATTAAGGCGCCGCAAAAGAGATATGAAATTACGAGTGTTAGAGGAGCACGCTAGTATTTAAAGAAAAAATTGATGCGAAAATCGTGAAAATGTTGAATAAAATACGACTCGTTTAAAATAGAGCAAAAACCTCGCGGGGGTTGTCTTAAACAGCATTTAATGAAACATTGTAAATTTTTTTCATACATGTAACTTGTAAAATAAATTAAAAAAACGTGTTTATAATAATTTTTGGAGCATACTTTGCGAATTTTTTCTATCGGGGGAATTTTATATAATTTGCGTTTTGGCGCGGGGAATATCTAGATAGTATCTTCAAGAATAACATATATAATTTTTTAAGAGCTTAAACACTTGAAATGTTTAATTGAGAGATATAAGAAATCGGGAGAAATTTGGGTAGCGGCGGCTTAAAAAGAGACTGCTATTTAATGTGTTGATTTTTGTGCATAAAGTTATGAAAAACCAAATGCTAAAATAATTTAATAGAGATATACACAATTACGAAACAAGAAATACAAATAGAGTTACATTGCCACATATGAAAAAATCAAAATCACAGAAATGCCTAATACATAGACGACCAAAGATGTATGATAAAATGTCTGAAAGTATGAAAAATGAAGAAAGAATGCATGTTTTTAAAAATAAATGTTATGCTTACTGTTAAAATATTTAAATTTATCATATAAAACGTTACATCGTGCTTATTAGTTTATGTTGTGGGGTATAAACTAACTCAATAAATAATTTTTAAAAAAATACCCGCCTCCCAAATCAAAAATTATTTCTTGCCAATAGCCCTGTTGAAGGTTTCCACATGGTCCCGAAGTCGCTCCGCCACTCTTTTTATTTATATTAATGTACGCCTATAGGAGCATTTACAAATCATGCGGTTTTTTTTTTCTATTAGATAGAAGAAATTAAAATTAAAATGCAGCTCTAGAAATTAAACGTGATAACAATAAATAAAAACGTTATAATTTAGTGGAACAATATTCCGTGCACTCGAACACATCTACTACTTCTGGGAAAGCATTTCCAACTGCATGCAATATAGGTACAAGCAAGTATCTAAATAAAATGACTCACTCCTGCTGTTCCAATTAAAAATAATTTTAGATCTAGTAGCAGTTGTTGTACCTTATTAAAATATGTACAACTATTTGTTTCCCTAATAAAAAAGGCATTCAATCTGGAATTGTGTTCAGAGCAACGAAACACCTTTCTAACAGTGCTGGGGAATCAATAAGGCAGTTCACAACTTTTTACAGAAACATTACCTACATCAAAAATTCTGTGAAACATCCAGGCCTAAGTAAGTATCTTGCACATTTTAATTTTATTAACATATTTTTTATCAACAAGAGGTAGGTACCAAGCCTCTGTAGAACAATCAATGAACACATTTGCCTATACCTAATCAACGAACAAACAAAGCCTTATCATAGTATAACCATTTAGGCCAAAGTAAATTAGTCTGCAGCCTAGTTCCTACAGCACGAGTGCTTTTTAATACTTATCAAATAATATTAGGCACAACATCCTTTGCCCATTGTGAATCACCATTCACCATCACCTGTCACTCGAACTGATGCTAAACCAATATGAAACCCCGTTTTGCGATAAAAAATAATGCATGTCTCTTTAATAATAAATTTAGTGTAAAGGTACTGACACACTTGCACACACAAGGCGGCTTATGAGCATGCTCATTAATAAGTACGCTCTGTCAAAAATAGTAAACTGTACACATTTGATCAATAATGAGCAGGCTTCGTTTGAGCTTTCTCGTGAATGAGCGTGCTCTAAGCCAACATTTGAACACACATTCTATTTAATGAGCATGCTCATGTCGAATAGAGAACTCTCCTCTCCTTCCTTTCCTTAAAAAACCCTCCACACAGCATCCCCAAAGATGACATAGGCCCTGAGGGAAATTATTTTCCTCAGGGCCTCCTGTGTGGAGCTCATGTAAAAAAAAAACACTGGAGGCCCTGAGGAAAAAATCCCTCAGGGCCTATGTTGAACGTGTGGGAGTTTGCACGATTTTCCATGCTTCTTAGATGCAAGATAACCATTGTTAATGCTCACAGGCTAAAAAGAAAGTCTAGACTTAAAGTTGTAAGTAAATCCAATTCGCAATTCTGGCTGTTGGCAAGTTTAGTCCGCCAGTATTATAAATTATCGTTTGTTCAAATAGAAAACCGTGCGTCATCTATAATTGTGTTCACCGGCGGAAGAACAACCTAACCCTCAAATTGATTCTTGAGATATTCTGTTTTAAAGTTTTTTAAGTGTTTTCTAAATAATAAAAGTTTTATTTGCTATTCAGCTATTAAATTAGGTAAAACGTTCATTCATGTGGTCTTATTCAAAAAGCCCTTTGAAAGAGTCAATGTCTCAAGTACTTTTATCATTCGAATTTTCACAGTTGAAAAACACTGTTTTTTTTCGTTTTAATACGAATAATCGAATTTTTGGCATTTAGTCAGTTATAGTTTTAGTTTTTTTTGTCCCCTTTGAGTTCGTTTATTGCTGACCAAGTCCAGTAAGTGTTATTTTATTTTTGTTTTATATCCTTTTGCCCCAATGGCCTTTGCCATGGGGAAGAAACCCCCTGATCCCACCCCCCCTGACCCTTCAAATTTTGACATTGGTAGTGAGGTAGAGATAACAGACCTTCAAGTTCCATCTTCTACTCCAAAAAAGAGGAAAGTTTGCGACCTTCCAAAATCAGATTCTTCACAGGTCTCAATTCTTGTAGCTTCCTTGTATCCGACTTCAGCAAAAGCTCCCTTCATAGTTTATGTTCAAAACAACTCTCCTGGCCACTCTTTACATCCCCTTGAATTTGGTAAATTCATCGGAAAAAAAACCACTTGGCATTTCCCCAGGTGGTATCCGATCAGAGGGCAGATTTCGCATTTGTGTTGAGTTCACATCCGCCTTGAATGCCAATAAATTCATAAATTCCATTGACTCCCTCTCTGCGAAAAAAATTAAGGCCTATATCCCTTCTTTCAATATCTCTCACTTGGGTCTTGTTAGAGGTATTCCTGTAGACCTATCTGAAGAAGAGCTTATCTCAGAACTGATTATTCCAGCATCTTCGGGAAAAGTTATTAAGACTAGGCGTCTTAATTTTAAAGATAGATCGTCTGAGTCTGTAGTTTGGAAACCCTCTCAAACTGTAGTTTTGACATTTGAAGGACAGTCCCTTCCTTCTCACGTTTATTTATTCCACAACTCTCTCCCGGTGGAAATTTATTCATACCTGACAATCCAATGTTTTAATTGTTGTCGGTTTGGCCATTCGAAACAATCGTGCCGCTCTTCTTCCCGCTGCTTTAATGCGCAGAAAACCATCTAGCAGACCAATGCCCCTCCCCTTCCAATTCCCCCTCTTGCGTCAATTGTTCAGGCTCGCACACAGCCACTCATCCATCCTGCCCCGAACTTTCTCACCAAAAAAACATAAAAAGTTATATGGCCTCCAATAGCGTTTCGTACTTCTATGCCTCCAAGTTAATAGCTCCTTCTGAAAAATCTTTTGCTGAAGTTGCCTCTCAACCCCAAATTAGTGCTCCTTCAAACTTGTCTTACAGGAAGATTGTAATGACAAAAAAACTTCTCGTCCTATTAAAACCCCTGGATTTGATCAATTAGGCCATAACTCCCAGCTCTTGTTCCCAAATGGTAACAACAGCTCTCTATTTCCTCAAAACTCCGTCTTTTCTAACTCCAATTCAACTAACAGTAGTGCTTTCAATCCTGATCTAAATGCAAATTCCATAAACAACAATACTTCTAATGACAATTCTTCTTTTATCAAAACTCTCCTCGTGTTACTTATTTCTGTTATTATCAATAGTAATTCTCTACCGTCCAACGCTGCCTCATACTCTCTTCCTTGTATTCTCTTCTTTCCAATGGCTGCCCCAACAGCAGCAATTCTGCAGTGGAATTGTAGAAGCGCCACCTCCAATAAAGATGACCTCATCCGCCTTCTACATTTACACTCCATTTCAATTGCTGCCGTCTCTGAGACTTGGTTCAAGCCATCTCAACTCTTCAAGGTGAGTGGCTATCAATGTCTGCGGGACGATCGTATTGATGGGAAGGGTGGTGCAGCCCTTTTCATCAAAAACTCTCTCCCCTTCTCCCCTATTTCCATTAAACCCCCAAATTCATACTTCCAATTAGTGGCAGCCACTGTCTCTAATATTACGTTTGTATCTCTCTATATTCCTCCTTCTACCCCATTTGACCTTCCACTGTGGGTCCACATGCTTAGCAAAATATCTTCTCCCTTGGTCATTTTGGGTGACTTTAATGCCCACTCCCCACTCTGGGGTTCTTCTTCCTCGGATCCCTTAGGTATCAAATTAATTGACCTTTTGGACTCCTTGAACATCTGTCTCCTAAATGACGGATCCTCAACAAGATTTAGTCATCCTGGACAGAATCCTAGTGCGGTGGACGTATCCTTCTGTTCCCCGAGTATCTATCCACTAATCTAAAAACAAATTTAGCTACAGAGCCGAAAGCGTCTACAAGTGCATGTGCTGCTAATAATAATAATTCTATTAAGCTACCTTGTATCGAACTACCTACCTTTGACGGTCGCGCCGATAATTGGAATCTGTTCTATGAGATGTTTAAAACAAATGTTCATTTAAATCAACAATTATCTGATTCCCAATGCGTTCATTATTTGATTTGAAAATTAACTGGAACCGCGAAAAATGTTACGTCAGGTTTAGTGCCAACTGGAGATACGTACAAAATAATCTGGGATACGCTAGTTAATAAATAAGAAGATAAGCGATCACTTGCCACGCACTACCTGAATAATATATTTCATTACAAAACCGTAACACACAACGCACATAGTTTGACAGCTTTTATAGAAAAATATTCAGCATCCATCGCCGCGCTAAAAAAATTAGGAATAGAGGATCTTTCGGATTTTATATTACTGCAATTCGCTTTACAAAAATTAGAGTCGCAAACTGCACAAGCATTTGAGCTCTCAGTTCGAGAAATTGAAATTCCCACCTGCAAGCAATTGGTATCATTTGTACAAGATCAGGTCAAAATTCTGCAACGAACATCAACAACTCGTGGACCTAACACCGTTAGTATAAATACAACCAGTTCCGGTGGAACTGCACGCACAACTCAACCCCGCACACATCATACTTACATAAGTACGCAATCGAAATGCTTTTATTGTTAAAATGAGAGCCATATGCAACTGTACACCTGTACACAATTTTTAAAATTATCGGAAAAGGAAAGGTTTTCCTTCATAAAGGAAAAAGCTTTGTGTTTTAATTGTTTAAGCCGGCAACACACGTCTACAAGATGTAAATCAAAAGACACTTGTCATAAGTGTCATGGCAAGCACCATACGCTCCTTCATTTTGAGAAATCCAGTCACACAAACACCAACACATCCAATGTAGAAACTCAACCTAACGAGTCAGAACCCTCGGTATGTACCATGTCAGCAACCACTCGACATGGTGCAACTACTGAAGTACTTGCTACCGCCAAGGTTCACACTGTTGATCGAAACGGTGAAGAGAATACCGTTCGCTGTCTTTTGGACCCAGGCTCACAAAAGCATTACATAACATCACAATGTTGTGAACAATTAGGCCTGGCAGTCAGACCAGGAACGCGCTTTGCAGTCCAAGGTTTAAGCGGCAAAATGCAATCAATAAAAGGAAGTGTCACATTGACGATTCAATCTAGGATTGATCCCTATTACAAATACTTCATAACCGCTCTAGTTTTAGATAAAATTACCGCTCATTTACCTACTTGCAAAGTGGACTTGACGTCATATAAGTTCATAAATATTCCGCTGGCAGACGACACCTGGGCAATGCCTGGTCCAATTGATTTGCTAATTGGCGTTAGTCTGTTCTCTCAACTGTTGTTACCAAATAAGGTAATCACCCCCGGTTTTCCAGTCGCAATTCAAACCACATTAGGCTATGTCTTCATGGGTGATGCTCCAGTAAATTCTCAATCAAACACCACTTTAACTTTTTGCGCTACACACGAAATTGAGAATTTAATTCAAAAATTCTGGGAAATTGAAGATATCGGTTCGGAACCGGTTCACAGCCTCGAAGAAAAGGAAACTGAGAACATTTTTAAAAGCAGCACAACTCGCCTTGAGGACGGTTTTTAAGAAGTGGCTTTGCCATTCAAAGGCAACCCGTGTGACTTAGGTGATTCATTGCAAGCTGCGCAAAATCGGTTTTATGCACTAGAGAGAAAATTTAAGCATCTGCCAGAATTAAAACCGCTCTATGATGAAGTGATCAGAGAACATATTCACAAAGGTTATCTATTACACGCAGTTAGGCGTGAGGATAAAATGACAACGAAAGTGAGAGTGGTTCTTGACGCAAGCGCAAAAACAAAAAATGATTTATCTTTAAATGACATTTTACACACGAGACCAAGCCTACAAAATGATTTATTTTGCATTCTTCTGAATGTACGCCATTTCCTATCGCAATTTCCGCCGATGTTCGTCAAATGTATTTATGTATAAATGTTCGCAAAGAAGATCGTCGTTATCAACGAATTTTATATAGATTCGATCCGCAAAAGCCGCTGCAGGCTTATCAATACAATCGCGTGGCATTTGGCCTTAAGTGCAGCCCGTTCTTAGCCCTTCGAGCAATCAAACAGTTAACGTTAGATGAAGGCGCTCTCTTCCCTATGGCAAGGGATATTATCAATCGTGACGTTTATGTAGACGACATCGCTAGCTCTGCTTTAAATGAGCAAGAAGCTATCCGCGCGGCTGGAGAGTTGATTGAGCTCTTCCAGTCAGGAGGATTCCAACTCGCTAAGTGTGCATCCAATTCCAGCAAAGTTTCAGAAAACATTCCATTGGAACTTCGCTTGTCGCAAAGTGTAACTTTCGATAGTGATGCATCGCTAAAAATCGATAGTGATAAATCGCTTTGGATGACATTTTCGCATTTGAAGTCACTCCAGACATTCGAACTTGTACAAAACGCAATATTTTATCATCTGTCGCTAGACTCTTTGACGTGATGGGTCTGGTAGCGCCTATAATTGTACAAGCCAAGCTTGTGATAAAGGAGTAGTGGATTTTAAAAATCGATTGGGATGAAATCCCACCCACGAGTATATCACGCCAGTGGCAGCAGTTCAACGCGGAATTGCCGTCAATATCGTCAATTCGTATTCCACGTCATGTAGGAGCCGCTGAAGGATGCACGCTAAAACTCGTTGGGTTTGCGGATGCGAGCGAAAAGGCATACGGAGCAGTGATATACGCTCAGGTGACCACTCCTGATAACCGAATTGACGTTCAATTAGTTTGCGCCAAATCAAGGGTAGCACCGTTAAAGGTCGTTTCCTTAGCACGCTTAGAATTATGCGCAGCTTTATTGTTATCGCAACTGTTTTTTTTTTTTTTTTTTTTTTTTATTTTAGCATATAAAATATAATGTTAAATGTACATTATGTAATAATTTGTGTACATTCATGTTCAAATATCTTAATTAATACCACTCTTCCATGGAAGCATTAGCTTGTGTCTGGAAGAGTAGTGTACATTTTTTAAATGCTTTATTATATCTTAAGTTCTTAAATTACAATGTGAATGTAAAAAAAAAACAATAAGTTGTAAGTTCGGTTTAATGTAATTGTAATTATAAGTATTTATCAACTATCAAACAATTCTATTATTTGGATAATGTATCTAGAATTGGAGTATCACTAGGAAACTGAGTTATAAGTTATTTTTGAGATTAGATTAGTTGGAAACTTTTATTTTTATTTTTTTGAGATTATCTTTAAAATATTTTTTAACAGTGTTTATTAATTTGATTTTATCATTAATTTTTCTAATTTCATCCGGTAGTCGGTTGAAAATAAGTCCTCCTTGATAAGTATAAAAATTTTGTGCGAAGGAAGTGTTTAATTTTGGGCATGAAAAAATATATTTATGTCTTGTACGGTTTTCAGTTATAAATTGATACTTTTCTTTTTCTTTTATAATTTGAATCAATGCATTTTTATTGTACAGATCTTTGAATGAAGGTACTTGGAATTCCTTAAATAATTGATCCGTTGGGTAGTCAGAAGGTTTTTTTAATGTTGAAAAGGGTAATTGATAATTACTCCGCGAGGTTTATTGTTCATTCAATATTTGCCTTTTCTGATTCGACTGTAACTTTAAGTTGGATTCATTCATCACCTCACCGCTGGCAAACCTTTGTTGCCAATCGTGTAGCAAAAATACACGAAAATTTGCATAGTAGTCATTTTTATCATGTCGCAGGTGCTGAGAACCCTAGCGACTGTCTGTCGAGAGGTATGCTACCATCACAATTGATGGCAAATGATATTTGGTGGAATGGTCCAAAATGGCGTTGCCAGCCGCATTCCGAGTGGCCTATTGCGCCATTTAAGCATGCAAATTAGGAACAGTTGACCGGAATTGAAAACCAATCAGTATGAACCGCCAATTACTTTTGGCATGTGTTCCGCGTAGCTGATCCACCAGAAATCAAAACTCGCAACCTTGAAGCGCTTGTATCATCTCAAATTGTACCTAATTCAATTATTAGCAAATATTCTTCGTTTAATAAATTGCAACGCGTAGTCGCATGGACAATGCGTTTCGTTAACAATTGTCGTAAACTTCCTGTTACGGGTAATACAAACTCAACTTATCTTAGCTCTCGTGAGTTAAATGACTCGCTTTGAAACATATTTAAACGCCCGGAAACATATTTCTCTGTCGATATACGTTACATGCGAAATAACGTTCCATGTTCAACGCATATTCTAAACTTGAAACCGTTTCTCGATAGCCACGATATTATCAGGGTGGGCGGTCGACTCAAGTACTCGGATCTGTCATACGAAAACAAATTTCCCATCTTATTACCGAAAAACTGTCATTTAGCTTATTTAATTATAGATTATTATCACAAACTATATTTTCATGTAGGCCCGCGAAGCCTTCAATTCACTATTCAGCGGAAGTTTTGGATAATGGCGGCACGAAATAAGATTCGTTCACAACTTTCGAAATGCATTGTTTGCCATAAGATAAAATCTTCAGCATTACCGCCCCCATTAATGGCTGATTTACCACCTTCTCGAGTGCAACAGAGCCGTGTTTTTTCTCGAGTCGGGATTGATTTTGGAGGTCCTTTCACTTTGAAAGATCTTAAACGAAGGGGAGCCAAAACGTCAAAGGGTTATTTATGTTTATTTGTGTATATGGCGACAAAGGCAGTTCATTTGGAAATCGTGTCTGATTTATCTTCCGAAGCCTTTATCGCAACCCTTAGCCGATTTACGGATCGTCGAGGTTTATGCTCAGAAATTATAAGCGACAACGGTACCAACTTCGTAGGTACAAATCGGTACCTACTCAACATAAATAAATTCTTGGCATCACAGCGTGATGTTATATCTAATCATCTAACTCAAAGTGGCATTATTTGGTCGTTTAACCCTCCAGCTAGTCCTCATTTTGGAGGCCTTTTAGAAGCAGGGATAAAATCTGTGAAGTACCATTTGAAGCGGGTAATAGGTGAGACCGTTCTAACTTACGAAGAATTTGCGACAGTTCTTACCAGAATTGAAGCCATTCTCAACTCCCGCCCTTTGTGTTCATTAAGCTCAGACCCTGAGGATTTAAATGGACTTACCCCAGGCCATTTCTTAATCGGTGAATTCCTATTGGGATTGCCTGAATATGACTTTATTGACACCGCGTCAAAATTAATCCAAACACTAAGTTGGGTCAATTAGTGCTAATAAAGGAAGATCGTCTTCCACCTATGAAGTGGGTATTAGGACGAACTGTTCATGTTCATCCCGGTAAGGATGGGATAGTTAGAGTGGCTACTATTAAGACTCAAACTGACTCGTTGGTTCGACCGGTAGTGAAACTGTGTATCAATTACTAATACTATCAATTCCAATAGCGACTCTCTTACCTGCTCTATCAGAGACCTCCTGCATTCCTTGTCGCTGGCTCACGTGTCAGTGGTCTTGGCCTGGATACCAGGACACCTTGGTATTGTTGGAAATGAAAATGCTGGTTCTATTGCTAAGGAATCCATTGTTCATGGTCCATTAAGTAGTATTCCTATTCCTGTTAGAGACTATTTTCCTATTCAATCCTATGAAATCATCCTTTCTGTTAAAAGGTCACCAGTACTCTTTAATTCAACTTTCTATTCCTGTCAAGCCCTGGTTTCACAAATACACTTTTTTTTCAATTATTTCTGGCTTTCACCCTTCAAGGGTGTTCTAGGCCATCATTTATAATTACAGAGAAAGGAAAGGTGAATTTATATATTAATTTTATTTAAATGTGCATATTTCAGAATTTTATGGAAGATTGGAGTAGAGTTCAGACTTAGAAGAGATGAGATGTTGAATGGAGGAGAGGCAATTTGTGATAACGCTTGATAGAAGAGAGGATATTTATTTAGAGAGGGACAATCAAAAAATATATGATCTAAAGTTCCCACATCTAGACCACAGAACGTACAATCTGGGGAGTCAAGCACATGAATTTTATAAAGGTGAGAAGGAACAGAACAATGTCCGATTCTCATACGAATAAGTAAAGAAATTTCTTTTTTGGAAAAATGGGAGAATTTTTGAAACCACGGTTTTGATGGGATAGTCCTTTGTATTGAGGCGTAGCGGGCACCCTTGGATTGAATAGCAATGTTCCAATACTCTGTCCAAACATTGCGGGATCTATCTTTGATGATGGAAAAAATATCAGACAGGCGAATATGGTTTACGAGGGTAACGGTAGGGTTAGACGCTCCTTGTTTTGCCAAGGAATCAGCAATATCGTTACCCACTATGCCAACATGTCCAGGAATCCAAATCAGAGTGACAGTTTTTCCAGAGCTTTGAATGGAGGTTATCAATACTCGAATAAGACATACAAAGTGATCATCAGGATGAAGAAGAGGACTTGTTTTAAGTTTTTGGAGGGAACTGAGAGAGTCAGAGAGAACAAGAGAATGTTCAAAATTATTTTTTATTATATATTTGAGAGATTCAATAATCGCATTGCACTCGGCAGAAAATATTGAAAATTGGTTTGAAATTGAATAAAATATTCTTTCATTAGAATTATTGTGGTAAACGTTAATACCAATACCACAGTTAGGAGAGTCCGGAGATTTGGAGCCATCAGTAAATAAAAGAGAAGAGTTGGGCCATTTAGAAGAAATAATGTCATTGAAAATATTATTGACAGTACGGGCTGGGAGATTGGAATGACTTTTAAGGATGCCGATCCCTTCTAAAATCGTTGGGGATAGGGTGACGTGACTATATTTTAATTTGTACAAAGGAAGAAGATCATTTTTGATAATTTGAAGCTCTGAGAGTGAGCGAAAATTTTTACAGATGGCAGGGAGAGGTTTCGTTCGAGCTCTGATTGTAGATGAATGTGTTGAGTCGTTGAACAACGAGACTCTGGGAATAATCTGATGACTTTTAGAATTTAAACATTTAAGAACAAATTTGTCAGCAAATAATTGACGCCTTAAATAAAGAGGAGGATCAGAACATTCTACTTGAAGGGAATTGATGGGCCACGATTGCATCGCGCCAGTTATTATTCGCAATGACTTAGATTGAATTTTGTCTAATTTACTGAGTGCATTTTTGGATGCAGTACTAAAAAGTGGGCAGGCATAGTCGAGATGACTTCGAATAAGTGCATTGTAGAGCAACTTAATGCAGATAGGATGAGCACCCCACCAAACGCCAGTCAATGATCTGATAATATTTAATTTTTTTTCACATTTAGTAACTATATTATTAATGTGGGAAGACCATTTAAGTTTCCTATCAAATGTTACTCCCAAAAATTTTACTTCGGAAGCATTGGGGATTGGAGAGTTTTTAAATAAAATTTGAACAGGGGGGTTATTATGACGATTTGAGAAGGTAACACACTGACTCTTTTGTACTGAAAGTTCAAGACCATTTAAAGTAAGCCATGTGCAAAGGGCATCCATGGCTTCATTAAGATATTTGACGGCGGATGGAATGATTTTGGATGATAAGAAGAAAGCTATGTCATCTGCGAACTCAACAACTTTTACTTCAGGGGGAATGGTGACATGCATATCGTGTGTGTATATATTATACAGTAAGGGGGATAATACATCGCCTTGGGGTAAACCCTTCCAAATTGACCTACTATGAGGAGTAACATCTGGTAGCTCAATGAAAATTTTCCTATCGAGAAAAAGATTAATAATAGATTGGACAAACATGAGAGGTAAGCCAAGACCTAAAAGTTTTTTTTTAAGAATTGGGATGGAAACATTGTCAAAGGCGCCTTCTATGTCTAAAAAGACTGCAAGACATACTTCTTTGTTAGAAATGGATAAATTAATATCAGTGCTGATGATGGCAAGGTTATCTTGTGTAGATTTCTTTTTCCTAAATCCAAATTGGGATGGAGAGAGAAGATGATTACTCTCGACAAAAAATTCTAACCGGTTTTTAACTAATTTTTCATAAATTTTACTAAGGGTGGATGAAAGAGCAATTGGCCTATAGTTGGATCCAGAATTGGGTGATTTGTTTAATTTTAGAATTGGGATAATTATTTGAGAACTCCACTCATCAGGTATTATGCCAGTCGGGAAGATTTTATTTAAGATGCTTAAAAAGTGATTTAGAACATTATCATTACTATTTTTGATAATGCTATAAGGTATACCATCTCTGCCTGGAGATGAGTCCTTGACTGTTGATAAACAATTTTTAAATTCAATTAAAGTGAATGGAGAGTCAAACCAATGATCAGACATAGGAGTGTTGTGGATTGGAGTTATTTCATCTAAGTTAGGTACAGAAGGGGGGGCAATTTTGTCCAAGAACTCGTCTATCCATTTAGAATGAGAAGCTCGAGGAGATGTTGGACTGAAGGAGGATCGAAATTTTCGAATCATAGACCAAACTTCCGAAATTGGAGTGTTCGGAGATACTGAACTGCAGAAGTTGTACCACCCGGATTTTTTTTTTGACCTCAATACCCTTTTGGCATTGGCTTCGGCATTTTTGTATATGAGATAGTTCTCCATAGTCATATTGTGACGATAGGAAAGAGATTTAGCTTTCCGAATTCTCACTACTTCGGAACATTCCTCATCCCACCAGGGAGTTGGAGGGAGTTTTTTGAGAGATTTGGTTTTAGGGGGAGGATTTGATTTATTGATTGCAGTTACGAGCATTGATTTGAAGTTATCGTAGTCATCTTTGACAGATAATGTATCGGTATAGGATAAATTTTGTATAAACTTATCCATATGTGAGTTAAATTCGTCCCATTTGGTGTGTTTTGTTTTAATCTTTGTCGAAATATGGGACTTGTCTGAATGGAAAGAAGTTTGATAAGTGATGGTGATCGGGAAATGATCACTGGAGCAAGGGTCGGGGGACACCACCCACGAGGAGAGAGGTGCCAGATTAATAGAGCATATGGAGAGATCCACTGCACTGGGGTTTGTGTTGGGGCGAGAGATTCTAGTAGGAGATCCGTCATTCAAAAGAAAAAGGTTGGATTCATCTAGGAAATCCATCACACTTCGACCGTCTCGATCACAGAAAGCAGAACCCCAGACGGGGGAATGGGCTTTAAAATCACCCAATAAAAAGAAAGGAGGGCTTAGTTGACGGACAATTTGCAACCACGCTTGTTTATTGAAGTGCGATGTTGGGGGAAGATAGATAGAAACAAAGGAAGTGTCCTTTATTTTAGCTGCAACCATTTGAAAGTCAGCATTGGGGGGTTTGATATTATTTATTGGGAAAAACGGAAGGGATTTTTTAATAAAAAGGGCAGCACCACCGCCCGTACCTTCCGGGCGATCATCGCGGAGACAGGAGTACCCTCCCACATTAAAGTGGGTGGATGGAGTAAACCATGTCTCCGAGACAGCAGCCACAGAAACAAGGTTTGAATTTAATAGGTTAAGAAGGTTTGATTTGTTAGAAATAGCACTGCGGCTATTCCATTGAAGAATTCTGACATCTTGAAGAGCCATTTTGAATAAATGATTTTAATGTGGAAATAATAGAAGCAGCGTTGGACGGTAGATTAGTTTGAGAAAAAATTAGGTCAATTAGAAGCATAATAAGAGTTTGAATAAATGAAGAATTATCTTGGGAGAGTTGTTCAGAAAGCTTTTGATAGTTTGTTGAGGATGAATTATAATTGTTTGCGCACCCATTTGTGGCGTGTGAAAGAGGAGAACCATTGGGATTTAAGAGAAGTGAGTTGTGTTGTTGCTGATCGTATCCACGAGCCTGTTTAGAGATAGGGTTTTTGTATGTGAATTTTGTTGAACGGGAAGATGTTGAGGAGGAGGCGAGAGGGTTGGATGAAGAGTTACTGGATAAAACCTCGGAAAATGATTTTTTGACAGGCGAGAATAATTTAGAAGCCTGCAGAAAAGACAAGTTCTCAGAGGCCATAGAAATTTTTATATTTTTTTGGCGAGATTGTTCGGGGCACGAAGAGTTAATGGCGGAATGAGCGCCTTAGCAGTTAAAACATTTAGGTGAAGAGAGAGAAGAACATCGGTCAGCCGAGTGGTTTTCTCCACATTTGAAACATCTGGGAGGGGATCTGCATGCAGCTTTGGTATGACCAAAACGGCAGCAGTTGTAACATTGAGTGGTGGGATAAGTGTACATTTCAACTGGTAAGGAGTTGAAAAATAAATAAATATGGGAGGGAAGAGATTGTCCTTCGAATGTGATGACGACAGATTGGGAGGGCTTCCAGGAAACGATGCCCTCAGAGGTGTCCTTATAATTTAGCCTCCTGGCTTTTATGGGATTGCCGATATGTTGGGGGGTTGAAAGTGAGGACAGGATTTCTGGAATGGACAGATCGGTCGAGATACCCCTGACCAGGCCCATTCGAGTGACATTGAAAGTTGGGATGTACGCCTTGAATTTAGAATTTGATGAAATAAATATATTTTTGATAAAGATGTTGGCGGCTGAACCTGACAGGAATTCAACAGAGATTCGGAAGCGACCCTCGGCTTTAACACCTCCAGGTTTGATCGAAAGGTTCTTGTTATTTGAAAGAAATTTACCAAATTCAAGAGGATGGATGGTTTTACCTTGTTCAGTTTTTTGCGCATATACAATGTAGGGGCCACGGGAATGAGTAGAGTAAAAGATTGTTGGAGGAGGTTGAGGAAGAGCTGGAGGGGACTGAGAAGACAAAGGCGAATCATGTTTTTTTGGGGAAAGGGGACTAAATTTTCTTTTTTTAATTGAGGTTAGGATGACAGATTCATTGTCTGAAATGTTTGAATGTTTCAGAACATTCAAACAATTCTAGGAATCAAAATGCTTCCAAAATGGCTATTTTCCTGTATGTGTATAAAATTTTTTAAAGTCCTGTAATTCAGTTAATATTGCTTGCCGCCGCCTAATTCTTTCAGATTCGGATTCCCCGACCCCAAATTAGTATAAAAATAACTAGTTTTATTTTTTAGGAATTTAGCCCAAACACCGAATTTATTCCGAAGATTCCAACACACTAAACTTTTTACAGCCAAAACACAATAAAAAGATTGGTTAAAGAATATTTTTTGAAAGAGCAAAACAAAAGAACTGATGACAGCCAAATGTTATTGTTGCGAGCCTCTTGTTATATCCTTGAATCCACAAATACACTTCCATGCCTAAAAAATACATTTAAAAAAAAAAAAAAGAACGACAAATATTCCCGGGTTACGAATAACCCAACAATGTTTGAAAATCTCCTACTACCACCACAGAAATCCGAAAATGTTGCTTGTGTTGTGACGGAGGACTTAGCCAGCCGAGGAATCGAACACGCGACGCCCAGGTGGGACCCAAACGCTATGCCCGCTTAACCACTGACCGGTCAAAAATCTCTTCCATTATTCGAATGCGTTTAGGTCATACTTGTTGTCTTAGCCATCTCGCCAGATTCCACATAGTCAATTCGCCTTATTGTGATTGTGGTTCAGAGGATACTTTAGACCCGTGGTCGTCAAACTGCGGCCCGCGGCGCATATTTGTGCGGCCCGCTCAAATATCTGCCGTTTTCTTATTAAATATTTTTTTTTCATGTACTTAAATTTATACTTTCCGTTTTTTGCTTCCCACTCAAATATCTGCTGTTTACTTTTAAAATATGTTTTTTTCTCATGCACAATTATACTATCCGTTTTTATGCGGCCCGCACAAATATCTGATGTTTTATTTTTAAATATATTTTTTTGATGTACAATTAATTATACTATCCTTTTTTTGCGGCCCGCACAAATATCTGCCGTTTTCTTTTTAAACGTATATTTTTTCACGTACAATTATAATGTCCGTTTTTTTGGGGCCCGCACAAATATCTGGCGTTTTCTTTTTAAATATTCTTTTTTCATGTACAATTATATCTACTAACCGGTTTTGTGCGGCCCGCACAAATATCTGGCGTTTTCTTTTTAAATATATATTTTTTTCATGTACAATTATATTATCCGTTTTTTGTCAAATATTTTTTGTACGTACTCACATGATTTTAAAACGTTGATTTTAATTGATTGACATTTGATTTTAAATCGCCCAGTTGGTTTTTGAACACATAGTGTACGTCATAGGTTCTCAACGTGGGCGATAACGCCCCCCTGTGGTCGTTTGAGACTTTCAGGGGGGCAGTAGAAGACCCAGAGAAAATTAGAGGGCGTAGAGATGGCACAGTGACAGTGGCAAAAAGACCAAAAAAACACGCTTATCATGTACTAATTAAAGCAAAGTAAACTTTAATATTGGTTAATTTTGTTATTGTATGTATTGTAATAATTTTTATCACGTGTGCGCAAATTCACACATTCAATAGTTCGGGAAGTGGATGAAAATTGTACTGAAAGATTCCATTACGTGCAATATTATTATTAAGAATTGACACTACATCACGAACACAAGAAGGAAGGAGGTAGCAACCCGGTACGTAAATACAAAAAAATGCTTTTTTAACTTGCTAAAAAAAAGGCACAACCCCCCCTCCCCCTCCCCAAAATCATAAGTGTGCGGCCCACGGTGATACCTCACATTGTCCTATGTGGCCCTTGACCAGAAAAGTGTGACGACCACTGCTTTAGACCATAATTTTTTTGAGTGTCCTATCAATGACCAATTTCCAAACTTCATACCTGAATAGTTAAAACTTAAAATTGAATTCCCTATCAGTGTACCCTGCCTTCTTAGTCTCAACTCTCCTGAAATTCACTATTTGTTAGCAAAATTTATTTACAAAAATGGCCTCAATATTTAAGCATCAATCACATTTCTTTCTCTTCCATACGTATACATTTGTTTCTTGCAGTGTTATTATGTACAGTTGTACAGGTTCCTTTTTTTGGGAATCTGTACATCTTCCTACACTTCAATTTTGTAATGACTATTAATTCCAACTCTGTGTGTTACTCTGTATGTTACTCTGTATGAAGATGGAAGTATGGAAGATGTACAAGTTCCTATTTTTGGGAACCTGTACATCTTCCTACTCTTCAATTTTGTAATAACTATTAATACCAACTCTGTGTGTTACTCTGTGTGTGCAGTTGTATAGGTTCCTATTTTTGGGAACCTGTACATCTTCCTACTCTACAATTTTGTAATTACTACTAATACCAACTCTGTATGTTAGTACAACTTGTATAATCATATGAATGTTTGTCTTGACCCATTGTCTATTTTTGCTAATATAATTTATCTATTCCATTAATGTAACTAATTAAACATATATGAAAATGTAACTAATTTAAAAAAACTGATTATGTACCTAATTTTAAGAAATCTGAAAATGTAAATAATTTTTAAAAATTGATAATGTAACTAATTTACAAAAAAAAATCTGGAAATGTAAATAATTTTAACAATATGTAACTTACTTTAATACATGGCCAAGATCACCCTTAATGGGTGAAAGCCAAATAAATAATTAAAAAAAACAGTAGTTTTATAATTCGAAGAGTAAAGGTATGAAGTTTCTCTAATTAGTTAAAAATAACCAATAATAATAATTAATTAGTTAATATTAACCAAAAATTACACTCACAAAAGCATTCACTTGACACTGGCCAGAACACTCCATTGGGGTGAAAAGCCATAAAAAAAAAAAATACCAAAAATAGGAATTAAAAAAAAAATTTCATTGTTCATCTTTTTTTCCGTTATACATCTGAACATCTGAACCAAATTAATAGTGAACAAAATCTTACGAGCTTTAACCGAATTGTTTAATTTTTAGAAATGAACGATTTTATAATTACCGTGACGATCCACGGTTACGGTACCGTGATGGCAAAAAAGACAATAAACATACGTGTTCAAATGTTGTGATGATGATGATGTATTGTAAATGCTGCAGTTCTTTCTTACACATTAAATAATTGTGAGACTAAAGATGAGACACACAAAACGCGTGTGACTACTTCCTCGAAAATACAACTTTTTTCTTGCATTTCATTTTCTTTATACGTGTGAGTGAGATGTATGATAATGATAGTATATACACGCTCACCGTTTGTCTCATTTTCGACTGTTGTTATTTAGTGTGTGAGAAAGAGCGGTAACAGTATATGTTTAAGAACAAAAGCAAAACGTATTCCAGGATGCTGCGGACAAGTGCTTCATATGTTCTTCGTATTTCAATTCCATTAGTAAATGATCTCGCATTACGAAGAACAAACCCAAGCATATTGTTGGCGCTGGAGACAATGTCAGGTATGTTCGCTAAGTGAATTCATAAATCACAATTTTTAAGGGTATAACGGTTGATGGATGAGTGGTGTGGGGAGAGGGAAGGTGGAGGGGGGAGGAGTAAGGGAAGGGGTGGGTGGAGGGGGAGGGGGGTTGATGGGGGAGTGGATGGGGGGAGGGGTGGATGGAGGGGGGGGGGATTAATGGGGATTGATGGGGGGAGTGGAGTGGAGAGGGAATGTGGACGAGGCTGAGTGGAAATCCCCTAATACCATGCGAGCGAAGCCGCGGGAAAAAGCTAGTAGAAAATAAACTCCAACAGGCTTTTGAGGAACTTAATAAATAAAATTAAACCATAGGTATCAATTTTTATTTATTAAAAATAAAACAGCTTAAAAAAACTAAAAACATATATGTATATATAAAATTAATTAATAATAATACACAAAATGTGGCAAAGAGAAATTAAACGTGAGAAACTTGCTGACATAATTAGGTCAATTTAAATATACCAGCCTACTTCGTAAGTTTTAGCTCAACCAATAACTGCAACATAACCCCAGAACAAGTTCCCTATGGAAAAAATAGAGGGTTCGCTTCCAAGTGTATTCGTGAATCTTCCGCTGAGTTGCGGTGTTGCACCCTTTTCTTTTTCTCAGGTTTAATTATTCATATTCTCTCTCATTTGTTTCTCCGATAATATATCTACTTGTAGCTCAGCTGCTTGATGGACTGCCCTGGATGGACTGGTTTCTGATCTGATTAGGTCCTTGGGTAAAGAAGCTCCTCTGTCACTGGCTTCCTCTGGTTTACTCTCTCTGGCAGGTGCCGGTGCCTTCACGAACCTACCGCATGAGTTGCGGTGATGTAACACTACCCTTCTCTCTTTAATTCCCATTCGTTTTCGCATTTCTCGCCTTTCTCTGCGATATTTCTCGTGATATTGTCTTTGATAGTCTCTTATTCTAGAACAGTAGCATGATGGATTGACCCCACCTTTCTCCACAGTTTCTGGTCTGATTTGTTCATTAGGTAAAGAATCATCTCTCCCTTCTCCTGGTACGCCACCAGTAGTTGGTTCACTCGATGTACTTTGCAAATCAAAATAATTTGGTTGACTCCATGTATTTGATACATTCTGGATATTTGACATATCACGAGTATTTGGTTCATTCCTTGCACTTTGCACATCACAAGAACTTGGTTGATTCGATGTATTTGTTACATTGTGTGTATTTAATGCATAACGAGTATATTGTTCACTCCGTGTACTTTGCAATTTGCAAGGACTTGTTTGAGTCCATTTACTTGATACATTATGAGTATTTGATACATCACGAGAATTTGGTTCACTCCGTATATTTTGCACAACCCAAGAACTTGGTTGATTCCGTGTATTTGGTACATTCTGAGAATTTGATGCACCACGATAATTTGCTAAAATTTGAGCTCTTGATAAACCACGAAAATTTGGTATATTGGAAGTATTTCGTACAACGCGAGTATTGCGGTTTGAATTTGTGTGCACAAGTTTCGAGATATATTTTTTCACATTTTTAGAGAGCCATGTGCGATAATTTCTTCCAAATTTTATAATTTTTATCTTTAAGCTTTTGACAACATGATGTAAGAGTTTCATTTTTAAAAATAAATTTTGTAATTGCTTAAAGAATCGAAAACGACTGAAGAAATTCGAATAATATTGTTTTCCAACAAATTTTGTCTTTTTTTTCGAATTCTAAATAATCACATTTTATTTGAAGCGGGTGAGTACTGCACACAAAAAAATATTATAACAAATACGTAGGTGGGTATAATGAAATTTTTTTGAAGAGTAAGAAATAAATTAAATAGAAACCAAACGGAGCTCATATTTAGGTTAATGCTCTACAATGTTATATTTGGCCAATGAAGGAAATTTGAATAAGCTAGAAGTTATACA
Organism: Limnephilus rhombicus; assembly: GCA_929108145.2. Classification (NCBI taxonomy): domain Eukaryota; kingdom Metazoa; phylum Arthropoda; class Insecta; order Trichoptera; family Limnephilidae; genus Limnephilus; species Limnephilus rhombicus. The sequence continues at coordinate 21,792,132 of OV815293.1, forward strand.
GAACAGAGATGTGAGATGTATACTGGGGAAAGGCAAATACGCAAGGGCTAATCATTAAAAATAAGGGTTAAGACGCCGCAACCGGGCTCAAAAAGAAGAAGATGGAAAGATATGAAATTACGAGTGTTAGAGGAGCGCGCTAAGGCAAAATTCCCTCAGGGCCTATGTCATCTTTGGGGATGCTGTGTGAAGGGGTTTTTTATAAGTGAAGGATGGAGAAGAGAGTTCTGGGAAGGAAAATGGTTTAAGGGGTGGGTAGGAATCTGGGGTTCAGTGTGTCCTGGTCATCCACCTCCAAGACCTAGACAAACCTCACCCCATGAACCCGGGCACCCCTGCTAAATCACCAAACGTGGCGAACCACTTGGGGTGACCTATGGCAGAGGTGTTGGTTATCCAATAAAGGTGCAATGCAATTATTTAAGAATCTTTTGACGTAAAAAAATAAGACGTTTGATTTGGGTCCAAGATGTCAACAAATATTATAAAATAAATGCTGAATTCAATAGAATGTGGTTTCATTTTGGAGGTAAAGGAGCTTTTAAGGAATTTGGAAATCTATTGTGGGTATCTTAGTGACCCTGTGTTCCAAATATATTCGTGATTCCCATAATAAATCACGAAAAAAAAAGGTTTTTTCGTCTCCCAGCGGGCTATTCTGACATTTTTGCAAAGAATGCGCGGGCGCGAACTGAGATCGGATTGAAATGTGCATGCTCATAAGCTAGCCTGTTCACACATGCTAGAGGTTTCCCCTTCCACCCGATAATCCATTAAGCATGCTCATTAATCAAATGGCTGTTGATTTGTGAGCATGCTCATTCGGCTTCAAATGAGCATGCTCATTACTGCTACTAGGTAGCATGCTCTTTGGCTTCTAATGAGCAAGTGTGTCCGTAGCATAAAGGATGTGGATTAAACAAACAACATGGATACCATAAGCCTTTTTGTGTATTGCTGATGTCATAGTCCGAGATTACGCGTAAAAGCAAACCATTCGTCCGATTAAGTAATTTAACAAGAATCTGAGGAAATTCTCGTATGTAAATTGAGCATTTCTTACTTTTTTACTTGTTACAGTTTTCTGAATGTTTCACTTCTATCGCATGTGAACTGCACACTCGTGTTTTTTAAAAATTACTTCTTTTCAGATGCCGAGTATAAAAACTAATTATATGGAAAAAATCTCATTGGTATCTATTATTTTACATTTGTTAGCATTTGTATGAAAAAAAAATCATAGAGTTTCTTGAAATGCTGCTAGAATCAGATGTCAGGAGATTATTGCTCCATTTTAAATGAGTCACGGTTTATCAAATATTTTCACTTACGCCTGTAAATTAAACCAGTTTTTAAGGCCCCGAAACCGCGCACAAAAAGAAGAAGATGGAGAGATATGAAATTACGAATGTTAGAGGAGAGCGCTAGTATTTAAAGTGACAAAATCGATGCGAAAATTGTGAAAATGTTTAATAAAACACGACTCGTTTAAAATAGAGCAAAAATCTCGCGAGGGTTGTCTTAAACAGCATATAAAGAAACATTGTGATTTTTTTCATTCATATAACTTGTAAAATAACTGAAACAAACGTGTTTATAATAATTTTTGGAGCATACTTTGCGATTTTTTTCTATCGAGGGAATTTTATATAATTTGCTTTTCGGCGGGACGAATGTCTAGATATTATCTTCAAAAATAACATATATTTTTTTAAGAGCTTAAAAACTTCAAATGTTTAAGGGAGGTTTGCAATAAATCGGTGGAAATTCGGATAACGGCGTCTTACTATTAGCTCACCTCTCCCTTCAAAACCTTCTTCAGCAATCTTCTTCTTCTTTTTGAACGCTTATAGCTCTAAGTTGAACGTGTGGGAGTTTCCACGATTTTCCATGCTTCTTAGATGCAAGATAACCATTGTTAATGCTCACAGGCTAAAGAACGTCTAGACTTAAAGTTGTAAGTAAGTCCAATTCGCAATTCTGGCTGTTGTCAAGTTTAGTCCGCCAGTATTATAAATTATCGTTTGTTCAAATAGAAAACCATGCGTCACCTATAATTGAGTTCACCGGCGGAAGAACAACCTAACCCTCAAATTGATTCTTGAGATATTCTCTTTTAAAGTTTTTGAAGTGTTTTCTAAATAATAAAAGTTTTATTTGCTATTCAGCTATTAAATTAGGTAAAACGTTCATTCATGTGGTCTTATCCAAAAAGCCCTTTGAAAGAGTCAATGTCTCAAGTAGTTTTATAATTCGAAGAGTAAAGGTATGAAGTTTCTCTACCAAAAATAGGAATTAAAAAAAAAATTTCCTTGTTCATCTTTTTTTCCGTTATACATCTGAACCAAATTAATAGTGAACAAAATCTTACGACCTTTAACCGAATTGTTTAATTTTTAGAAATGAACGATTTTATAATTACCGTGACGATCCACCGTTACGGTACCATGATGGCAAAAAAGACAATAAACATACGTGTTCCCTATCGCTATATTGCTGCAGCTCTTTCTTACACATTAAATAATTGTGAGACTAAAGATGAGACACACAAAACGCGTGTGACTACTTCCTCGAAAATACAACTTTTTTCTTGCATTTCATTTTCTTTATACGTGTGAGTGAGATGTATGATAATGTTAGTATATACACGTTCACCGTTTGTCTCATTTTCGACTGTTGTTATTTATTGTGTGAGAAAGAGCGGTAACAGTATATGTTTAAGAGGGCATTACCAGAGAAAACCAGAAATATGTCATTTTCAAATCAGATTTTAGACGTATTGACTCTTTTCCACAAAAAATTATAAATGGATTTCGAAATATTGTTATTTTATCTAGCATACGCATGTAATAAATTTTGAGAAATTATTTAAATTTTTAGTATAATAAGATTATTCCATAGGTCGTTGACAGATTTGTTAAATTTTCAAAAAAGATTTTGTATTATACCACACCCATTTAAAATAATATAATCATGCAGTTCAATAAATCAATATATTATCTAGCAAACGCTTGTTTTAGAATTTTAATTTTAGTTTCAATAAAATCATTAAAAAATATGTACGTACATGTGTTTCTTGAAGAAAATTGGTCCATTTGTGTATTTATTTGCGCACTTACAAACTAATATATTTCAGATTTTTTTAACATTCTTATTAAATTTAGACATTATTAAAAAATGATAAATACTTATAATCAAAAAATATTTACAAAAAGTACATTATTTTAATAGTTTTATCATCACTCTTTTTGGATGAAGGTATAAATTAAAGCTAATTTGGATTGAAATAAATTCGATATTGAGTTATAATTTAAAAAAGCTGGTACGGAGAATAATTAATCTTTCTCATTGTAACCGCCCTGCACGATCGTAAGAACAACTTTCGACGAAATGTGGATTTTCGTCCGCTGGCTGCTTAAACGCTCTTAAGAACAAAAACAAAACGTATTCTAGGATGCTGCGGACAAGTGCTTCATATGTTCTTCGTATTGCAATTCCATTACTAAACGAACTCGCATTACGAAGAAAAAATCCAAGCATTTTGTTGGCGCGGGAGACAATGTCAGATATGTCCGCTAAGTGAATTCATAAATCACAATTTTTAAGGATATAACGCCCATAAAGTTTTGCGGCTATTTATATGCCGCAGGCTTATATACTGTCTAGTAATATCGTTAAAAAGGTAGAAAAAGGTGTTGTGATGTTTTTTCTTTGTTTAATTTTTTCAAGAAAGTTGAATGGGGGTAGAAACATTATTTTATGCCATCCTATTCTCCAAATTTGGAGGAAATCTGTTAAATGGCTAAGGTAGTTACATTGTAACCTTCAACTTCACTTCTACTACTTTCTTTAGCTTTTCCTTTATTTGAAAAAAAAAATTATGAAAATCGATGTAGAAAAAGATGTTTTTTTTTTCGATTTTGATATACGGATTTTCTCAACTGCCGAACTCCTTGTACAATAGCTCCCTGTTAATATCATGTTAGAATTACAGTGCGGTACCAGTATGGTGATAACGCAGGTACTCATTACGTAATTTTGGTAAAATATGTAAAAACACAACTCAAATTACTGGTTTCAAATGACGAAATTGTTTAATTATTATCATTTAACATTGTACATCTATGACACTGACAAAGTGGAAACGATTTGAAATTGAAACATGTTTGAACCATCCAACCGTACAGAGCTTGGTACCAAGAAAACAAAAAAAAATACGTGTTTTTTAAACCGTTGAAAAATGTTAAGTATAAAGGCACGGCACCATCAAGTGAATCCATATATTTAGTAGGTTACGCCAAAGGTTATGCATACTCAGAGCCTCATTAGATTTTTATGCAAATCTAGAGGTTTATCCCGAGATTGATGAAATTTTGCACCTTTGACGGTCAAATTTCTATTATTATAAATACTAGCAGTTAAAAACCCACGTCTACAGGTTTTTGCTGATAGGCCCTGCGGGCGGCTTTTACTTCGGCTTCGCCCAGTTTGAGTGTAGGTTACCATTTTATAAATGCGATAAAAACTGGTTCCAAAAAAAAAAACAGTTCTTCGGATCCACTGTGAACTGTGATCCAGTGACTGAGTGACAGCTAGAAGATACTTAAATTCTATATATCCGTAGTACTTATACTCAGGGAAGAAACGTACCCATGCGAGCTGTTGACGGAAGTAGCGACATCTTGTGGCGAATTCTTGAATTCGAAACCGAATTATGACAGTATTTTTGTGTGAAATTCCACGTACATAGATGTTATTTGTGGAGCGGCGCGTATGGGTAGCGTCCGACATGCATTCGTAGCTGGGTTCTGAAATTCAACCACGCAGACGCAAGCCCGTTAATACTGTTTGATGATCGATGATGAGTTTATCGATCGTCCAGTTGGTTAGTCAGAAATCTTCGAAATTTGAGTTGAATGTGCAGTTATATGTAAAAGTGTACCACCCTCCATCTGGTACAATACTAAGATTACTCATAAACACCTCATACTCAATTAAAATGCAGAAAAACTTGCAGTGAAATACACAAAAAATGAAGTTTTCTGGGTTACTAGTAGGATATTTTAAAATGGCATACTAATGTTACGGACCGACACCGACATGTAAAAAAACACAGACACGACAATAATATTTGATTTATGGTAAGCATTCGAATATTGCTTTCCTCGTTATCTCAAAACCTAGTATTTGTAAACTGCTTAATCAACTGGAAGGTCGATGTTTTAATGACTACGGCTCTAAATTTACCCAGGGTTTTAGTTTGGGTACTTTAAATATATTCCTTATAGAATCGTAAGGTTCTTACACTGTTACGAAGAGGGTACGAAACTGAAGTAGAATTTAGTGACTTAAATTGCTCAACAAGTAAGTAGGTATACAATAAAATCTCATTGATAGTGATCCCAATCACTCACAGTTGACTTTAGAAGTGTTTCACTTTATACTGATAGAATAATTTCCTGCATTTTAATATAGTCTACAAGCACATGGTATCTAGTTTTTAGAGTGCCTAACTCTAGTACTCGACTCTTGATAGGTGCTTGTAGCACTCTTGTATCGTGATTGAGAGGCAACCATGATACGCTATTTTATTTCGAGTTGCCACTGTAGAAATGTTCCTAGGGTAGTTGTAGGAACTCAATACTGAGAATTGTTTATGTATTTATTAACTTCGGCAATTGAACAAAAGATTATGTAGAATAATATAACCTGATTGAATCATTTAAATTAAATAATGCCTGGAAAGTTATGCGCCAACGTATAGTGAAACCGTGCCTGCAGATAATCGACCAACATGAAAAATATGAGCTCATGCAAATGTACTCGTAAATGCAAGGATTACAGGTCTTTTCTTTTACGTTAGTGTTGGGTAGGACACCGCATTCAGTATGAGTTTGTTTGAGGTACCTACTCAATTACCGAAATAAGGTGTTGAAGTTTTCCACCTTAAATGAGGTGAGGGGTGCGCGGAACCTCAACTTTTCTTCCCGTTTTTACGTTGTTAAATATCCCCGTCATAATATCCCATGGACAAAACATCTCCCAACAACAATACCTACTAAAACCTAACCTAACAAAAATGGGACCAAAATAATACAGATATCCTATAAAGACAATAAATGATTGTTCAAAAATAGTAGTGTCCGACCGAAACAGGACTTGACACCGAAACCGAAACTTTTTTAGACATGTTAAAAATCGATTGTTTACATTTGGCTTATTTTTTACACTTGTGAAAAAATATTTTTTTATATTACTTCTATAAAACAAACAAAATTTATAAAAAATAACAAACCATTTTAACTACTTCTTAGAACAAAAAAATTTCAATAATCAACACTTACATTATAAAGGAAGGGCCTCATTGAGTATTTTGCTGATGATGGCGGGTGACATACGAGCCACGAACTTACCCGAAGTCAGCCGAACAAGAAGTTCGAAGAAGTAGTTAACATATTTGGTTATTTTTTATAAATTTTGATAATTTTTATGGAAGTAAATATTAAAAAAATGTTATTTTTTACACATATTTCAATTATTGTTTTTTTATAATATTTAATTGTTAACACGTGTTAACTGTCTGAATAAGTGTAAAAAATAAGCTAAATAACAATCGACTTTTATCACGTGATATCGAAAGTAGATTTTTTGCCGAAACTTGACGAAACCGAAACCGAAACCGAACCTTCGGTCGGTCACTAAAATAGTATAATGGGACAAAAATAATACAGACACAGGATAAAGTTAGGTTAGGTTAGGTTTTAGTGATATTTTGTCGTGGGATGAAAACGCGCAGTGTGTGAAGTGTTTTGAGGCGGGAGGTGAGGGAGGAATTCAACGTTCAACGCGGTTGAATGAAAAATGAAATGCAAAACAAGTATTGAATTATTTACTAGGATCTTTATTCGTGCGCGCCGCAGCCACGCGAAAATTTGCGTTGTCAACATAGTCAAAAACTTTTATAAATGGAAAGAGGAGCATACGGATCTGTTTTAGGAACATTTTATGAATGTGCACTTCTTCAGGATACGTGTAAACAGCGTACCCTTTCAATTCGACGTCATTCAACCAAAGTGAATAATATCGCTATAACGGCACGATCGCAATGTATACTCTGTATTCGCATGCTCGCACCAGCACTGTGTCAATATATAACTAACTATTGGAAATAATAGCTAATAAGTGCCGTCAGCGTTCAAACCTATTCACGAACATTTTCGACATCATGTAGGATTTATTGGATAACCGTCTAAAATGTCAAGTGTGCAAAAATTCAAGGAGTTTTGTTCAAATTCTACTTTAAGGGATGGGAAACAAGATTGGGACAGTTTTTTTTATCGGGAAAGTGTCATGTAGACAGTGACCTTCTAGTTTTGAAGGTCAAGTTTGCAAAATTTCATCAATCTTGGAATAAAACTGTAGAATTATGCATGTAAAAAACAAACCACTCCTGGGACATTGGAGGTTATCCACCACACCCACCCTGGTATAAGTAACAGATGGTTACTCCTTCAAGGACTCTAATTTTTTGAATGAACGAATCTACATTTAATTTTGAACGAATCTAGACCTCCAGTGTTCCTGCATACGTTGTTAGTAAGCAGTATGCAAGTGCTTAGCGGGAAATCAAGATACAATAAGTGTTAGTATGACTATACTCCTTGGACACTTAATTCTATTAGTTTAGGGATATAACGTATAGAATAAAGATAGATATTTAGATAGCAGAAAATTATTCAACATAAGGCAACGCCATCATATTACAACATGTTTTAACGGTCTTAACGCCACTGAGAAAAATTACGTTAAGGGTGTACGAAAATATTGGGATTTTCTGTACTTAATATTTGGCTATTCTCGCTAGAAAATCTGGGATCTATTCTCGCCAGTAAGATTTTTTGTGTGGTCTGTACGTAAAATAACATTTTTCCACAATTTCTTATTTTTCACATCTCCAGTGAACTTTGTCGGTTGAAAGCCTTAAAATGCCTTTAGTGCTCGAACGTTTTCGCCATCCCAGGCCAAAAGCAACCCTTGTACTTAATTAAAAATTCATCCCCTTCCCCGAACAGCCTGTGATGCTTGGAGCCTTTTCAACATTAATGCGGTTACGTCGTGGATTTAAAAAGATGCTTGGAAAGTTTTTTTCTCTATTAAATACGCATTCCATATTGTTAGACGTGTGTTATTCTTATCCCACAAATACTCCTACATGTTTACTAAGGCTCAGTTGTTTCTCAGAAATTCACAATGTCATCAAATGGCCATTCAGCCTCATTTTTTTTAAACTGTTGTAAAAATTGTGATCAGCAGAAAAGGACAAGTATCATTGTCAGTTTAGTACAATTTGATAAAAAAACTGAAACGCACCTACAATCGGCGGTTAATGGAGCCCTTTCAAATGTCAAAAAACAAAATAGCGCTGAATGGTGATTTGATGAAATAGTTACACGGCCTTATCTATTGATTTTGAAATTAAAAAACTTCATTTTACAATTCAAGTTATAATCTAATTCATTCCCGGTAAGACGAGAGGTTCTGGGTTCGAGTCTTAATTGCGACCGTTAATTTTTTTGTGTATTGTAATAGGATTACATAAAGCATTCTCCACACGACACTGCATTTAGTGAATGCGGCAGTAACTGCAGAGAACTAGCGCCGTCTCGTTTGTTAAAGGGCCGCTAGAACGAGACAGCTCAACTCCACCCTCTTTGCAGTCACTGCCGCAGTCACTACATGCAGTGTCGTGTGTAGGCCGCTTTATTAATCTGTAATACACATTAATGAAATAATAAACTAAAAAAATGTATTGAGAGCATCTACAATCCTTATCCTATATTCCTCTTCATATTGCCATCACCTTCTTGATAGTTTTAAGGCAAAATAAAACTCTTATGTCTAACCGACATTATAGTAGGAATAATAAACTTGTTTTAAAACACCTGAGTGGGAAACCGACGCATTTGTTAACTTAGCTATTAACCGTTCTTATTTATAAATAAATTGTTTTTTAACAAAAAATACCCTAAAATTCAAGTGAAGAGAGATGATTAATGCTTTTTTATATTAAATTAATGTCTTTAAGAGGAAATGTGAATACCTTTATAATTATGTTAATTTAAATTTGAAACTGAGTTTAATAGTTGGCACTTGAGTAAATCTTGTAGGTAAACATAGGCTTTGGAAACAATATGGAAAATGAACACGATTTTCCGCAGTTCTACGTATTTTAAGAGCCTTATTTAAGGGAAAGGATTAAAAAGGGAACGCTTTGTCTGGAACGAAAGGAAATAAAGCCAGAATGCGTAATTAAAATATTTGGTAGAAAGCTTTCTATTGCCAGTTATTTGATTTGGTTAATTTACCCGGTTTTTATTTTATATTCTGAATTCTTTCATTTTTACGGCATGGAAAATAGTTTTCAAAATTCCAAAGGTTAGTGAAAAGAGTTTTCTACGTGACTTCTTTCTCTGGTTCCCTCTTCTATCGGAAGTTATCCTATGGTTATGATCAGGGTATTTTCCAGCTTTCAAGCTGCAGTCCGGAACAAATCAGTTCCTGTACTATAACAATTAATTTATTCCAGAATGTGGGGAGGTTGGTCCAATCCAACATAATTCACGTAGAATCTACACATCGTCAATTTGGTTTGACAAGGTTCTTACTTGGCTTTACCCCGTTCTGAGATATGAGTTGTCAAAATTTGCAAAGACGATTTCTCATTACCAATTTAACATGTTTTAAACGAAAATATTGAAATAGGAGGTATACTTACCATTTTAGAATATACTCAAATAGATAAAAAGAGATATAACCATATGTAACCAGCTAGGGAACGATAATTCTTTGCATAAAGTTGTTCATTAATTGCACAGGATTGAACCTCAAAATCAAAAATCGATGAATAGATTATGAAAAATCATATTTGCAAACTTTTACACCTCAGAAATTCGTAAGGCGAAGTTAGAACATTATCCAACTATCGTGCGATCCACTGCGCCTCGCAAAAACTATCAACTCTCAGATACAAACAAAATGGCAATTGTTGAAGATTCAACTTAAAGTTGGTGTTTAGTTTGGTTTTTGATGGCAGAAGATCTTCAATAAAGACGCAATATTTCTTCACTGGCTAATTCCATCTTATTTATTAAATTATAATCACATGTTACAATAATACTTTTTCCCGACCCGACAAAACACTACAATGTGGTACTAGTTGATTCTAGCTGTTTTCAAGAGATAAGAAGCACATTTTTTTAAAGAACACATTATTTATAACCAAAAACAGACTCACACTAACAAAATAAACAATGATACACATGTCAGACTATGATATACAGAAATCTGTTTTATCAACTATCAATACAACAAGCTTAGGAATCATAGACCGTTGCAAGTAGAAATCTGTACTAATAACAAGCTTCGAAATGTTACGCTAGAGGTTAGTAGCTTTCGCTTTTTAAACAGTTAGAATAAAAAATAAATATAAATGGAAACTTTAAAAACTTACGAAAAATATTTTGGTTTTAGAAATGAGCAAAAGACATGGTTTATTTTTATGTTATTTTATTTTTTTATTAAATAAAACATACAACGAAGTTACACTCCCATGAGTTATCAAAACTCATTAAGGGATCGCCAATTGGTACTTTTGAAAAGTTAAACCCAACCCATCCCAATATGCAGACACAATAATATATATGAAAAAAAAATACAAAACATTTCACAGAAGCAATATACAGACACAACATATGAAGAATCACTTTACAAATAGTTCGCAGAAACATGTCTTATAAGATTTTATGAATTATTATAACCACTCATTTGATTTATGTACTATTGGTGTCAAAAAGTTAAAATAAAGTAACCTCCATGATGAACCATAGAAATGCACAAAAAAACAAAATCAGAAAAATACAATAAATGGTACGGGCTCAAAAATATACAGACCTAATACAAAATGATATGATTTTAAATTTTCACGGCCAAAAGTATTTTTGTTGTTTGTTTTTGGGGTGTTATGCCGTGTTACGCTACCTGCTCCTTTAGCCAACGTTTCGCTGTCTGAAACGTAACGCTGTCTGAAACGTTGGCTAAAGGAGGAGGTAGCGTAACTCGGCATAACACCCCAAAAACAAACAAAAACTAATACAAAATGTTTACATACAAAATACATGACAAAATTTAAAAAAAGATATAAACTGCGCCCATCATATCTGTATGTACAAAGTTTGGTACAGGTATCAGGATAATCAGGACAGCTATCAGAACAGAGTTTGTATGACTCGTTTTACAAATAACATTTGAAAAAATAGGATTTCAATATTATATCGTTTCGAGATTTGTTAGAGCCGTATACCTGTCTTAATTCTTCATGCAATTTGTTATAGTGAGTGTAGGCAATGTATTCTAATGTTTTCAGTCCGAACTTTGTTGAGTGTATTTTTGATATATATAGTTGGTTGTGTTGTCGTTTATTATATTGGTGAACGTCGTTGTTATAGTTCAGTTTTATATTTGTTTGGAATTCAAAAGTCATTTTTGAAAGAAAAAACGACAGTTTAAATAATAATAGGTTTGTTTATTTCAGCCGAACAGAGCGGTGAGTGTAAAACTCTGCCAGACATATAAAAGTGGACATGTATAAAATTACATTAAATAATTACATACAATAGAATATACAAGATAAAAGATAGAAAAAAATAGTTAACATATTTAGTACTTGTATTTATAACCTTGTCCAAATAAGGTGACAGTACATTCAATTATAAAATTAGTAGTTGAATGAGACCAACACGTTAGATGGTTAGATATAGCCACATAATATTGAACAATACGTTACCAAAATACTTCTCAAATAAAATTGTATACAACAAGGACATTCACAGATATAACACAAAGACGTGCAAGGAAATTAGGCTACAAAAAAAGGACAAAGCAAATACGCAGAACAGTTTATTGTACAAGGGAATGAAGTTATATAATATATAACACACTACCAGAAACTTTAAAGTCCACACCAATTGGAAAGTTCAAGATGTATTGTAGGAGCTACATAAAACTAGAAAAAATATAGTGAATATGAAATATAAATTAATAATTAATTAATTAGAAATTTGTAAACTTAAATGTACAAATTACTAAAATAAAAATTATTATTATAATTTCAGAAAAAGTTCTAAAAATATAATACCCTAAAATTGTGAGGACCAGTATCTTTCTGTTGTATGCAGGAGGCTGGAATAATAAGGATATTCCTGGACCTATTTATGCTTTCCTTCATTCATGCCTTATAAGAAAAACTGGAAACTCGCCCCTCCATCAACACACTAGAAGCTCTGCAGCATCTGGAGAGGCCAGACAGTAAGCCGTAGGCATTATATTGGACACCAAGTCTTTCTATACTCCTCTTTTTGTACTTTCTTTTCTGTCCAAAGTTCGCACGTCGGTATACAATGTTGTGCAGAAGGCAATGAAAAGCGTCGTTTTCACAGAGGTTACACAGTCGAAATCTTCTTCTAAGCGTGTTCACCCTTACGCCGAGATCTCATCTTTGCCGATCAATGTCATCAGATTACTGGTAATTTGTAATTATGTGTCCTTTTATTTTATCACTCCAGTTACCTTCAGGAGCACAAATTTAAATTTGGGTATTTTTGTATTTTTTTTTTTTTTTTAACATTAACTCCACACAGGAGGCCCTGAGGAAAATAATTTCCCTCAGGGCCTATGTCATCTGGGATGCTGTGTGGAGGGTCTTTTTGAGGAGAGGAAGGAATGAACATTGGTCTTGAAGAGACCCATGTTGTAGGAAGGAGGAAACACAGAGGCCGGCAAATCATTCCACAGCCGAGCTGTTGAACACAAGAACGAGTCGAAGAAACGACCCGTTCTCATGTGACAAATGTCAACCGTGTACAAATGTTGGGCACGCGTTTGGCGTGTTTCCCGACTATGCACCGGTGCCGAAGGGATCAATGATGCTAGTTCCTCGGAGCATCTTCCATTGTAATACCGGTAGGACAAGGATAGCATTCCCACCCGACGCCTGTGCTCTAAAGATTGCAATCCGTCTGTTAAGATGGGAGAATCTATCAAACGGACCGCCCGTTTCTGCACAGAGTCGAGGGTATTTTTCAGGTATTTTGGACCTCCAGACCAGAGATGGCTGCCAAATTCAACCGTGGGGCGTACTTGTGATTTGTACACGGTTAGAAGTTGTGTACTATTAAAGTATCTGCGGGCCCTGTACAGTACGCCCAGCTTTTGGGAGGCTAACTTTACTCTGGCTTCGATGGAGCCCCCATACCTGAGCTGGTCACTTAGGGTTACACCAAGCATATCAATGAAGGGCCTGTTCGGAAGATTGCTTCCGTTGAAAGAGACTAGATTTTCATTTCGATCCCTTTTAGATGTAATCAGACAAGATTGGGTCTTTGAAACATTAAATTCAACGAGATTATTTTTACCCCAAGAGAAAACACTCTCGAGGTAACCGTCCATTCTTTGCTTCAAAGCCCTACGAGCTGTTGTAGTTTGTGAGCCCTTTCGGGGGCTTGTCAAACAAAATGCTATCATGAACTGTACTGTCATCCGCATAACAGTGAATTGGTGCACATGACAAAAGGTCGTTGATGTGCAACAAAAACAAAGTCGGAGGCAGAACCGATCCCTGCGGGACGCCAGCATTTATCGAGTGTGAGGAAGAGGTGAAACCATCGACTACCGTCTGAATCGACCTCTCCCTCAAGATGTCGGCAATCCACGTACACAAGGATGCGGGAAGTCCGTAAGAATGCAGTTTGTTGACAAGTCCTCGGTGCCAAACCCGGTCAAAGGCCTTGGTATTGCTCCAAACTAGACTGCAGTTCGAACTCTTGTGAGCAATCACAGGCCTCCGTGGTCGAGGGGTAAGGCTCTTGCCTCGCAATCCGAAGGTCGTGGGATCGTATCCCGTCGTGAGCGAATAAATTTTATTTGTTTTTTTGCATTATTTTACAACTAATTCATTAAAAATAATATATAGTATATTTGCAAGTTCGAGAGTGTAAGATTCTCTCAGTATCGCCCTGGTGTAAGACCACCATTTAGAATTGAAACTTTGCTTGAAATGGCGTTGGCCGTGTTTGGTGTCCAAATCTGAATAGCCAGGCACTTCCCCGCCTACCTCATCCCCATTTCATTCCTCTTCCCACTACCTTTAGCCTCACAACATACCCCGAATGGGGGTGCCGTAGTCTCACTGGCTCCGGACAGGAGCAGCTGAGACCGTTGTAAGGTATTCACATAAAAAAATACCTTAGCCATAACCACTTGATAACTGAAAATAGTTAGCCTTCACCGTAACATTTCAAAGAGAAAAAGTGAAGGTACGCATTTTATTACACCGCTCCCCGTACGAACGCCACCATTCGAAAGATATCAGCAGGATATAAAAATATATTTTCAGCTTTATAGGTAGGTTACCTAATATTGTTTGATAGATGTATGGATAATTCACAGCTCCTTTGATCATTATATAAATGGCGTAGGGAGCTGAAAAAAGTGAACGCGATGAAATAAAAATCTCACTAACGTCTAATCTGCTATGGCAAACCCAAGTCGGAAGCGTGAAGGCAATTGTTGAATTATAGTTAGATGGGGATTGGATGAAAAGTTATTTTTGGCCACATTATTTCGGTTCCGCGACATTTCATCTGACAAAATATCCTCTGACAAAATATCCTCCGACAAAATATCCTATGGACAAAACACCCCCCAACTAAATATGTACTAAAAACTAACCTAACCTAAGCTAATCTAACCAAATAAAAAATGTGACAAAAATAATACAGACATCATGTACAGATAATAAATTATTCTTGAAGAAGAAGTTAACAATAATAATCTAAACTAAAATATGAAAGAGAATAAGACACGGAAAAATGGAAAAAGATAATGGTCGCAACTGAGACCCGAACCCAGAACCTCTAACCGGGATGTGCGTTTTTACCAATTCAGCCATTGCCACCTTCCGTCAAACCGTCATAATTGTCGATCTCATATTTTCAAATTTTAAAATTAACAATATTATCTTCGACTAATTTTTCCATACCATATGAAAATAGAGTTGTTCTTATAAAAAAATTAAGAAATTATTGTTCAAAAATAGTAAAGTGGGACCAAAGTAATTCAGCCATCCTGTAAAGACAATAAATTATTATTCAAAAATAGTAAAATGTAAAATAAGGTTAGGGAACGTACCCATACTACGTGACCCACTTTTTGCAATTTTTAACCCCCCTCTGGTGACTAAAAACGAAAGCCCCCCGCCGCTCATTGTGACCAAGCGTATTATTTTGAAGACCCCCCCCCCCCTGAACGGGTTACGTAGTATGTGAACGTTCCCTTATTTATTTATTTATTTACATTTAAACCCGCTAAACTACTTATGTAGTTTGTCAGCAGGTACATAATGACAACATTGGTACATTTTCAAACATTGTATACATATAATTTTATAATTTTGATGCTAAATATCAATTAAATAGATTATTTAAATTACCGAAATAGTATATACATGTAAGTAGCACTAGAAGCCTTTAAATAATTTAAAAAAAGTACAAATGAATTTAGTATCATATGATATAATAAAAAATTAGTATGTTATGATATAATAAAAAAGTACAGATGGATTTAGTATGAACAAATGAAATATAATCATAAGTAAATAAAAAGTTTCATATTCATTTTTCATATACTTAGGTTAGGTTTTAGTGGATATTTTGTAGGATGATGTTTTGTCCGTTGGATATTTCTTCTTTGTGTGCCCTATCAGGTCCCCCCGACGTTGGCGATCACTCTTGAAAATGTCTCTTTGTCTTGCGCTGCCCGGAAAAGCTCCTCCACACTTCTAATGCCGGTCCACGTTTTAATATGAATACCCCACAAGAGTACCAACTGCTCCCGTCTGACGCCAGTGAGACTATGGCATCCCCAATTGGGGTATGTTGTGGGGCTAAAGGTAGTGGGGAGGGGAAGAATTTAGGGAAGAGGAAGGTGGGGAAGTACCTGGCTATTCAGATCTGGTCACCAAACACGGCTAATGCCATTTCAAGCAACGTTTCAATTCTGAATGGTGGTCTTACACCCGGGCGATACTGAGAGTATCTTCCACTCTGGAACGTGCCGCAAATATATTATATGTACATTATTTTAAATGAATAAATTGTGAAATAACACAATAAAATTTAATTGCCACGCCGGGATTCGATTTCGCGACCTTCGGTGTGCGAATAAAGAGCCTTACCGCTGCACTACGCCGGCCGTCGAATTTGTCTCCTACCAGGCCCTCAGCGACCCTCTATCTTGCCTTTCAATATTAAATAGAGCAAGTGATACTTCTCCCCTCGAAGTATACGACCCAGATATGAAATTTTCCTGATTTTTATTAATGTAAGCAGTTCTCTATCTGCTCTAGCCCGCCTGAGAATTTCTGTGTTGGTGATCATGTCGGTCCATGGGACCTTGAGCATTCTCCGGTGAAGCCACATTATGTAGGATATTTGATCGGAGGATATTTTCTCGGAGATATTTTGACGCGGGATAGAAACGCGCATTATTACCATTATTTCATCTAATTTATCGCGCAGTAAAAGTTTACCGGCGCATATCAGAATTTAGGTTCGAATAAAATTATATTATTGTTCAAACGACCTGCAGAAGGAAACGAAACAATTGATGAAACGTATTAACATTTCCTCTGGCTCATCAGTTCTCATTTGCGTGAGATGTTGAACACAATTTGACAGCTATTAAATAAACAGACAATATATTCGATCTAATAATGATCATGAATAATGCATAACAGGCTGTTGGCGATATAATGCGGAGCGAATTAATAATCTTATTTTAAAACGGATGAGAATTCAATTTTATGATCGCCAAACGGTAAACCAATATTTTTAATTTAATTTGTGGAACTCCATTTTAATATATTTTTTAAAATGTAATAATATGTAGGTACGAGTAGGTATATAAAAAAAGTTTATTGAAGTAAAAACTTATTTAGCACCATTGTGATTTGAAACTCGATGAAACGAAAAAGTGGCTAAAAAAAGAGACAAACACACACATCTAGGATTTAGCCTTCGAGAGATAGAATATTCGGTCTCCTCTTTGTTCGGTGCTTTGTAGCCTCCCCACTCTTGACTACTTAAGTATTCTGTAGTTTTCACTTCTACCGCGTGTGAAGTGCACACTTGTATTTTTTTATAAACAAGTTCTGATGTAATTATTTTTACGCGTTACAGCTTTTTCATACTTTTGAAAGTCCTTTCGGACATTTTGATAATGGCCTCAAAAGGCAAAACAATTGTCGCTCATTGATCATAAAAGATTTTTAAATAATGCTCTTTGCAATAAATATAAATAGAGGTAGCGTGTAGCTGAAGAAAGTTGAAGCAATATTAATAACTAAATAATATAATTACTAAACTAACTAACCATCTCACCTTTTCACATAGGTAGGCAGGGAGGACAGACCGCCACATAACTCTGTTTTGGCATACACTCTTTGCGTGGTTCATTCAATACATTGTCTCAGGCGTCCCAGATTTATTTTACCAATTCATTTCACTTCCGTATATATTATTCATACAGGCCTTTTATTAGTGCATCTGTTCTACGAACCCAAATCTTCTAAGTGTTTCTTTCTTAATCCTGCTCATTATGCTTACATTAGGATTTTATTTGTTCGGATCTCTACATTTTTAGACAATCAAACATGGTTTTACCACACATAAGGCACAGGGGGCGAATGTCAGTACCGCCGTCCCGGAAACAATTTATTTGATGTATGTGCAAAAAGAACCACTAAAAAAATGAAGAAGATAACTATTTTGTCCCAAAAACATATTGATAATCAAATACGAGAAATAGACTGGAATTCTTTACTTTATCTCATGACTTTACATGTATTCATCAAAACATTTTGCAGCCCTGCATGTGTGATAGTATTGAACTTGTAAATGAATATGTTTATTTGGGAGTGACTGTTGATTGTAATTTTAAATGGGATGTTCAAATAAACAAAATTTGTAAACGGCTGAGGGCGATAGTGGGTAGGCTGTACAAACTGAAATGTTTCGTTCCGGTGAATATTTTAAAAATCATTTACTTATCACTCGCAGAATCAACTTTACGGTATGGATTAACAACTTGGGACACTCTTGCAAGACTAATTTGAGCTACCTACAATCAGTACAAAATTCTATGGTTAAGTTATTAGTTCAAAAACATATTTTTTCACAGAGACGAAACATATCATTGTTGTATGGGAATTTAACAATATTACCGGTGCAGGCCTTATTATGGTACAAAATATTGATTCAGCATATGTCTGAGTCTAATTATAAGAGGAAAGTAGAACATGATTATAATACAAGGTTCACGAAGAATGAAGGAATGATTGTTCCAAAATATAATAATAACTAGGGACGGCGAACCCTGGAATATAACGTGCCAAAAATATTTAACATGTTACCAATTAATATAAAAAGTTGCGATTCTACAAATAGATTCAGATATATACTGAAACAATGGCTGCTAAATAGAGATAGTTTATATTAATTCATATGTGTTAATTGTTATAATCTGTATGGTTATAGTAATAATATTATGTAATGTTTAAATTGTAACTGAACATTAACATCCTGTTGACAAACTGCTTTATTGCGGTTTAACGGGATTGTACCTTGAACACCAATTAAAAAAAAAAAAAAAACACTCTGCTACAGGTCACCTCAAGTGGTCTGCTACGTTTGGTGACTTAGCAGAAATTCCCGGGCACATGGGGTGAGTCTTTTCCAGATCTTACCGATGGATACTTCTGCCAACTTCTGAAATCTTTAATCTCTGCAGTAGGATTCTCTTGGAAATTCGCCTTGCACCGCAGTGGGAGGGTCATGGTGACCGGACAACTCAGAATTAAATCAATTTAACGCCTCCTTTGAAAAGTCATTAAAAATGATGAAAAATATATTTAAAAAAATGGTTAAATGGGTTAAGTTAGATTAGGTTATGGGCTATTTCTTAATATTTTATTTCCTGGCATCTCCGCCTACTATAAGAATTCATGTCAATTGTCACCAGTCATTGTATTGAAACTTTGATTTTGTAGGTATGACACAAGCCATAGTATTAACAACATTTCATGTTATTCGTTATTTCATACTATTTACAGAGATTTAGAGTCTGTCTCAATTGGACTCACCTGTCTGTCGTACAATAAAAAAAAAAATAAAAAATAAGAGTTAACTACTAAAAATTAACGGAGGCGTCTACGAATATCTACAGGAATTCCAAAAACTGAAAAAATCGAACTAATATCTATGAAAAGGAAAGTGTTGACGAATATCTACAGCTCGAAATGTTGACGAATATCTATGAGAACCAAAGTGTTGACGAATATCTACAGCACTGGCAGAGATTGGATTTGCAATTATAGCGTATTGGAGTAACGTAATCTTGCGTATGCAGTTTAAAAAACTTAATTTATGTAAGTAGGTATGTAAAAATCCCTAATATCGGACTATTGGACACATTTAGCTGATTAATCCGACCTACGCTCTGTAGATATTAGTTCAACCTAGGCTCTGTAGATATTAGTCAACACTCTGAAGTTCGTAGATATTAGTTCAACATATGAGCATTTATGCTTACCAATTTCCTTGCGCCTCAAAACAAACTCCAATTGAGTGCTCGTATCTGTAACTATTGGAACTTCTGTATGATATTAAAAAAACGAAGATTTTTTACCATATATCTTCTTCACATAGTTCGAAGTATATATTTTAACCCAATAACGATCGAATTGCGTAGCAGAGTAAATTATTTAGCTGAACACAAAGAGAAGAAAGGAATCAAACAAAGGCAATATGTAACATTGATTACATTTCTGAATAAGTGCCTTCGAAACATGGTCGGGAACCTTGCCACTTTCGGAAACATGATGAAGTCATTAAATACAAATGGATTAATAATTCGCGAACCCGAAACTAGAATGTCGTAAGTTAAAAGTCAAAACGGATGTTTGGTCAATCAACTTACTCAGATAAAACTCTTTAAAAATATCAGAGTATGCGATTCACACGTAGTAGAAGTGAAACTAGAAAGTCGCTAGATGTCGCTTTCTTTTTTTTTGCCTGTTTATTTTAAAGTGGTTTGAAGATTGGATATTGATTTTACAAAAATAAAAATGTTTATTTTTTATTTGGATTTGGTACGCTTCGAACCTCATATTAGAACCGAGGACCGTCAATTATTAAATTTTTGTGACGCAATTCCGTTTCATCCGAATTTCAAATCACCAACGGGGCTAAAGAAGTTTCACTTCAAAATTTTAAGAGATGTCTAATGTAGTAATAACTTTGGTATTATGCCATGAAAGTTTACTAATTTGCTTATTGTGGTATTTCCGGATCAATGCAGCTATTTTTAGCTACTTCGAAGCATCGATACCGGTTTGAGAGGGAGATATATAAATACGACTGTTCAAGGAAGCGCGTTAGTATTAAAAAAAATATTTGACAGTATTAATACCCTAGCGTCTGTACGGTTAAAATTTAAGAATCCGACTTCGAGTACATCTTGACGCCGCGCCTTATGCAAAACTATTTTCGCACGCGAAGTTTGTTACAAAGCAACTGCCGTGTCGCCCGCCGCCCGCAGTTTCAAAAATGAAAATGGGCGTAAGCGAAAATATTTAATAAATCATAACTTCTTTAAAATAGAGGAAAAATCTCTCGGCAAAATGTCTTTGGCAGCATTTAAAGAAAAACTGTAAATCTTTTCATACCTGCAACATGTTAAATAATAGAATCAGATGTGTTCTAAATAATTGACTTGATTTACTTTTTGGAGAGTATTTCATGTAAAAACACGTTTTTGGCTCGACAAATTAGAGATTATCTTCAATAATACAACCAATAAATTAGGATTTAATATTAAGAAATGCTCTATCATGTGCTACACCAAGGCGAACAAAACGATTTACTATAACTACAAAATGTCTTATTCGTCTCTTTAGCACATTGTTATTTTTGAGAGATTTGGGAATCACATTTGATGCGCACCTAACATTTCACGTCCACATAGAAACGATATGCAGCAAAGCTCTAAGAATGCTAGGATTTGTGCTAAGCAACTCCAGACACTTTTGCAGCTCAGCCGCGATTCGTTTGCTATACTATAGTTTAGTACGTAGCATTTTGGAAAGTGGTTTAGTAATATGGGGACCAGTGGATTTAACATACTCTCAAATGATTGAGAAAGTGCAAAAGAAGTTTCTGAGATATTTATATCTTAGAGACTTTGGATATTATCCCTGGTTATATCCATCAGCCTTTTTGTCCGGCATGCTGGGTATTAATATCCTCGCCGAAAGAAGGAAAACTGCTTTGCTGACAACAGCATATAAACTTTTAAACGGTAACATCTGTATTCCCGATATATTACAAAAATTTGAGTTTTATGTCCCCGACAACTTCACAAGACCGCGCAGACACAGAACTTTTGTTGTTTCACTAATATTGTCTTCAATTAATATATTCCAATTAGAGGTTTTACTCATAAAGTTTAAAAAAAACTTCATTTCACACTTCATTATATAACCCACCGGTTAAGATTTAAAATTAATAAGATTTACCGATTTGTTATTTGGTTTCAGATTTTTAAGATTTCACGATAAGATTTACCGATTTATCATTTGGCTTCATTACCTATTTTAATATTGTATCTTATTTTATTTTATTTTTATTCATTATTGTATATTAACTTTTTATTTTATTTTATTGTAAAAAATGGCGGGCTCAGCAGTACCGAGTAAGTAAGTAAGAAAAATGATTCTTTTACTAAATTTCCTGCCCCCTGATATAGATATTTTTAAACTAAATATTCATCAATTTAAAAACGCTATTATTACTTAATAAAAAAAAAATGTATGTTTATTATTGGTTATGTATAACTGTAAATGTGCATTTAAAATAAAATAAATAAATAAATAAAATAATAACATTTTTTTAAGAGCTTAAAAAATTAAAGTACTCTAGAAATATATGTTATAAATCGGTAGAAATTCTGAATGCGAAACTTCGGAATATGACGACATTTTGTTTACTTTATATTTTTAATTCAAAACTTAGGCGAAATCGGTTAGTAAAGAAGTTGACTTTTTTACCAAAAGGTTCCATTATCACGATATATATTGTAATATCACGATATTATCACGATATATATTGTAATATCACGATATTATCACGATATATATTGTAATATCACGATATTATCACGATATATATTGTAATATCACGATATTATCACGATATATATTGTAATATCACGATATTATCACGATATATATTGTAATATCACGATATTATCACGATATATATTGTAATATCACGATATTATCACGATATATATTGTAATATCACGATATTATCACGATATATATTGTAATATCAGAACTTCTTAGAAATCCATTCCACACTTTTTCGAAGCGTAAATAAGAAATTGGTTACTAGATTCATTATCGCGTATTTGGCACTTTTTTGTATAAATTTCTGACGAAAGAATCTCTGAATTTTATTAATTCGTGCTTAATTTGCTTAATACTATCTTAAGTTGTAGCCAGATTGTACGTACAAATACAAAGTTTGTAAATTAATTATTATTTGAATTTAGATATTAACATCCAGTACATTCTTAATCTAAGAAGAAAATACTACAAATAAAACATGTTTCTAGTTGGAAACTGACGAGTCAACAAGTTTATGTAGAAAATTGTTTACTAAGAAGTTTAAGCATCAGACATTTCGAAGGAAAAAAAACTTTCGGTGTATTGCTTTAAGTTTGGACAATTCTCCCGACTCAGTAACAGATAACGTAAATACTAACGTACAACTGAGCGAACAAAACAGTTTTATTTTTCTACTCGATGTAGTCGAAGTTAAGTAGCCGGGTCAGTTAACCCCATGTGCTTTACACAAGTCACATACTGAAGTAGTAGTAGAAAGTGTGTAGTAACGGCTTACCTATTCTTCAAATAACAGAGAGGTAAAATGGAGTGAATTCGACTACACAAAGGTTATAAAAGATAATTAAATTAGTTAAGGTGTTTTAATTTTTTTTTGTTACGTTCTTTACGGCAATGATGAATACATTTTATGTAAAATATACACATGTATACGTAAAAGTCTATTGCATTTTGTTTTTTTTAATTATTTTTGCATAAATCTTGAAAGTTCTGCCAAAAATATGGGTCTCGTAGTAAACCGGCAAAAGACCAAATACATGGCCGTAGGATGCACCCAACAAATCCCAACTCTCTCATGTGGAAACCAAAATTTCGAAAGGGTACCAAGATTCACATACCTAGGCTCCCTGATAACAAGCGACAATAATACCACACAGGAGATCCAGAAGCGCATAGTGAACGCAAATCGCTGTTATTTCCGCCTACAAAACCAATTAAAATCCAGACTGCTGTCCAGAAACACGAAGATATTAGTGTACAAAACATTTATCAGACTAGTACTTACGTACGCAGCTGAGACTTGGGTACTAACTAAGAGGAATGAGCGAGCACTGGACGTTTTTGAAAGAAAAAATTTGAGGCGCATCTTCGGACCGTTTCTAGAAAATGGATTTTGGCGCAGACGTTATAACAATGAGCTCTATACTTTGTTTAAGGAGCTAAACGTCGCAAAATTTATAAAACTGGGAAGACTTCGGTGGCTGAGTCATGTGGAGAGAATGGCCGAGCATCAAGCACCAAAGTCCCTGCTGAACTCAAGACCGATAGGCGAAGGAGCCTGGGAAGACCAAGACTAAGATAGAGCGACAACGTCCTCAAAGACATATCTATCTTGGTGCTTCTAAATTGGAGAGAGCTGGCACAAAACCGAGATGAGTGGAGGAAAACTCTCGAGGAGGACAAGACCCACCAGGGGTTATAGAGCCAATAGTGATGATGATGATTTTTTTTGCATAAAAAACTACCTATAACCCCAAATTTTCACCCTCCTTCCCTCACCCTCCATTATTCGCGATCTTAGTATTTTTGTTTGAACAAATTTAACCGTCTTTTTTCGTTATTTGTTTTTGGGGTGTTGTGCCGTGTTACGCTACCTCCTTCTTTAGCCAACGTTTCGGACAGCGTTTCAGTGTCCATCGTCAAGGCAGATCCGGTAACACCCCAAAAACAAATAACGAAAATACTTTCGGTCGTGAAATCTAAAAACGTATCAAATTTAACCGTCGTTCGTATTTCAAACAGAACGAAATTATTTATGTTCTTGAATGACAGATGGCGCTACATCGAAATTCGTTGTTATTCGTTATTTTTTATTTAACAAACAAAATATTAACTAAAAATAATTTATATGGCAGAACAACGTTTGCGGGGTAAGATACTTTTTAAACGACTTCAAAAAGGAGGGGATTCTCAATTCGATTGTATTTTTTTTTTTTTTTTTAATGTTTGTTACCTCAGAACTTTCGACTGGGTCAACCGATATTGATGACTCTTTTTTTATTGGAAAGCTGGTGCTTCCCGTGTGGTCTCATTATAATTTGTTTTAGATCTGACAATGGCATCCATGAGAAAACCTTATAAGTCTTAAATTTGCATTAATATGTGCGCGACAAATGGACGAATAACTTAATATCACGCTAACCGATTTCGATAATTCTTTTTTTATTGGAAAGGATGTACTTCAAGGGTAGTTTGATAAAAATTTGGTTAGATTCTGATTATGGGATCCATGACAAAGTAACGGAACTCTTCAATTCCTAGGAGCAAATACTCGGCCGAATCTCTTAATTTGACCGTAACATCGTTATGGTCAAATTACGTCTGTCTCATATGAGCAGCACGTTTAGTAGGTCTACCCGTATTCAGACAAATAAGTGTACTTCAGATTCACTAAAAATCAAAATATATATATTTTTTTTAACAAAACAAAAACGACTTCAAAAAATGCACTAAAAAGTATAAAAAATAATTTCTTATTCCTCTACAACTTAATAATCAACTTACTTTTTCTACTCATCAATATGTAGGTACGATTATTATTTTTGGAGTCGGTGTCAGCAAAGGTACCCGGCCCGGCGGCGTGTTTACTTGACAGCTCCCCTCCCGCCTTTCGCCCCGTCAAGTCGCTCGTGCGACACAAGCACATCTCACCTACAACAATGTATGTAGTTACACACCCACCTTGGCTGACACCGACTACAAAAATAACAATCGTACCTACATATTGATGAGTAGAAAAAATAAGTTTATTAAGTTGCAGAAGAATAAGAAATATTTTTTTTTACTTTTTAGTGCATTTTTTTAAGTCGTTTTTTTGTTTTGTTAAAAAAAATATTTATACATAAAATATACAAATGTAAATGTAAAACTCTTTTTAACGGGCGTAAAATGATTATATTATACACTTATTGAACTCATTTGTACCAATTCTACGATAATGTAAGTGCATACTTGTCTTGTACCTACATAAGTATATCATTAATATATTTTTAATTTGCCGCTTTTATTTTTATTTTATCTTGTGAATTTGGTTTTACGCCTAGCTTTACATAGATAAGAAAGACAGAATAAATCTGTTTATAAAAATAATAAATATAGAACACTAGTTTTACTATTAAATAGTTATGGTATTTTCAGAAAAAAGCTATTTAAAAAATCGAGGAAGTTGTGTTTTGAAAGTCCAATAATTGTTTATCTGATATTCATAATAATACCTACTAATTGAATGGAAAGTGATTCAAAATAATGTAATTAAAATTATTTTTCCTTGGTGCAATTTAATTAAAAATTTAAAATTCCGGGTCTTATAATGGCTTAAAATTATTGACTAAATAATATTTTCCATCAGTCACGTGACTTACAATTTTAATCCAACAACCCGTAAAATTAATATTAAAAGAGTGAGAAAAATAATTAGTGCACAACGTAATAATTAAAAATATTTTTTTATCTCAAAAAAGTTACCTGAAATTTATTACAAAACTAGCTGGTTTCCGGCATGCGTTGCAATGCCATATTCAAATAAATAAATTGTTTCTCCCTGCAAGTCCTTTCCCGTGGGTTCCCGTTCCCCTCCCGCACCCCCTTCCCCTCCCGCGTCCCCCTTACACCTTCACGGCCCACCCTCACGTCCCGCCAACCCCCCTCCCGCGTTCCATACATTCAGTCCCAGTACATTCAGTTTTCAAACAGCTCGCGTGCCACCTATTACAATCCAACACCTAATCAAATTTTCCATTTTTCATTGTATTACAAATATTCACTTTCGTATATTATAAGAACTTCTTCTTCTTTGTGTGCCCTATCAGGTCCCCCCGACGTTGGCAATCACTCTTGAAAATGTCTCTCTCTCTTGCGCTGTCCGGAATAGCTCCTCCACACTTCTAATGCCGGTCCACTCTCGTATATTTCGCAGCCGAGACATTTGTCTCCTACCAGGCCCTTGGCGACCCTCTATCTTGCCTTTCGATATTAAATGGAGCAACTGATACTTCTCCCCTTGAAGCGTATGACCCAGATATGTAACTTTCCTGATTTTGATTAATGTAAGCAGTTCTCTATCTGCTCTAGCCCGCCTGAGAATTTCTGTGTTGGTGATCATGTCGGTCCATGGGACCGTGAAGTCACATTTCAAAAGCCTCTAACCTGTTCATGTATTTACTTGGTATTTACTTTCAAGCAGGGGCGTAGATACCCCCATATCAGCCGTATCAATGATACGGGGCCCCCGGGCTACAGAGGCCTTTTGTTTCTTTTGTGAGAAATCTTTATCCTTCATTTGGGTCCCCCAAATAATTTTGATACAGGGACCCTCCAAGGCACGCTACTACACTGCTTTCAAGGACCATATTTCACATCCATACAGCAAGACCGACCACAACATTTTAGCATTCTATGCCTTAGTTATAAACTGATATTTTCATTGCAGAAAAGGGATTTCATTTTAATGAACGCAGTTCTTGGTGCTTCAATTCTGCACCTAACCTCTATATCATTAGAAGAACAATCAATTTAATTTGGTAACTAACATAGGTACCTATTTAAAATATCAATAATTTAAAAAAAATCCATAGACAATTCTTCGGTTACAAAAAAAACAGCTGCCTGCTAAGTTCACATTCATCAAATGCGCGAACTGTCAAACGTGCGAAGTTAAAATAGTCATTAAGGTTTCTGAAATTATCCAATTTTCTTAATTTTTGTTTCCGTAAAAACCTTTTACTAAGCATTAGAAAACTTTACAAAAAGATGAATGAATTAGGTAACGTGGTTCTAAAGTTATGACGTGACCAAGGGAAACAGGGGTTCATGTTTACATATATATATATATAGATTAACGAGGTATTTTTTTGACGTTTTTGGTATTCTCGGCAATCTATCCGAGTGGGACTTACTATTATTTTGGAATGAAAATTTACTGACGCACTATGTAGAAGTTAATGTTATATTTAATCTACGTCTTGTATGCTTCAATTTGTTTGAATGCTAAACTTGGCAAATTTTATTATAAAATAATAAATTCGGGTTGAACATCCTTCTATGTAAAGTAAACGCTTATAAAATTTGTTATTCATTTTATTACTTTTAATTGACATTGCGCCCAGTGGAATCACTATTTTAAATGATAGTACCTATACCCATAAGATTGTTCTAATAATTACTTACTTTTTAACTGCGAAGGACTCTTAGAGCCTTCCCCCCCCCCTGAATTATGAAAATGTGAAATAGAGTCAATGATGTAATCTAACATTTAGGGTAATAATAACTTTCGAAGTATTAGCTTCAATTTTTCTGATAAATGTTGTCATTCGAAACGTAATAATTTATTTTACAATCTAAACAAACAATGCTAGAAGTAGATTTGATTATGTGTATTAATTACATCTTGGCACCCTCCGTTGCTCGTACATTACAACGTCACAGTAAGCATCTTGTATTTCGGTAGGTGCTTATCATATTAAACTAAAAAAACCACCCTGTACAGGTGTATCGTATACACTGTATTTTAACGCCTTTGTCTGATGTGTTTGTAGCATGTCATCTTGTCTGGAACATGATGAAGTACAGAGATCAAGTGAATGGTGACCTTTAAGCGGGGTTTTTAGTTTTAATACGCCTCAATGGTTCATAAAAGATTCGTACATGAAAGACTTTGTTATATACCCTGTAAACCCTTTACCTATCCCCCGATCTTATACATTTTTCTCTCCTTATATGTTCTTATTCCAAAACCGGTCGAAATTATAGTTATAGTTTGAAACAAATTACTTATTCTTGTCACTGCAAACCTAGCATGTAAATAATATGAAATTATTTTCGGCTGATAGTGACATAAATGTTTTTAACTACTAGTAATATATAAAAAAAGAATATTTGTAATATATTACTAGCAGTTAAAAACCCGCTCCGCAGGTTTTTGCTGCGGATAATTTAAAAAAGCCATAGTCAATTTTTTTTAATAAAAAAAAGCAGCTGCCTGCTAAATTCAATTTCATCAAACGCGCGAACTGTCAAACGTGCGAAGTTAAAATAGTCGTTAAGTTTCCTGAAATTATTCAATTTTCTTCGCAATTTTCTTAATTTTTCTTTCTGTGAGAACCTTCTTCAAGGTATTAGAAAACTTTAAAAAAAGAAGAATGAAATAGGTAAAGTCGTTCTGAAGTTATGGTGTGACCAAGGGCAACAGGGATTCATTTTTATATATATATATATATATATATAGATAGTCTAAATCAGAAACGTAACAAAATATTCAAGTGGCACTTTATTGAGATTCTTCCTCCGCAAATATTTGTCTGACTGCCTCACTCGCAGTATGTAGACAAAGCTATGCGTGTGTCTACTGTCTACACGCCTTATGTAGGTACTAATACAAACAGTGTACGACCACGTCTACGCGAAGATAATACTTCGTGGAACTACGTCAGTGTACGTTGTTTAAGAAGGGTGTTATAAAAGTTGTTGAACACGTAAAGATAGATAAACGGAATCAAATGGATCCCGTTCACTTTTCGTAAATGAATTTGTCAATGTTCTTTATGATAGTTGTAAAACCATAATATTAGGCATTCCATCTTACTAATAATATTATAACCGCGAAAGTTTGTATCGATTAATGTGTGTTTGTTACTCTTGGCGAAATATTAACAATATGGGAGGCGGGTGTGGGTATCAATTAGGTTCGCTACGTTTGGTGACTTACTAGGGGTGCCTGGGTTCATGGAGGGAGGTTTGTCCGGGTCTTGGCGGCGGGTGCGTCTGCTAACCAATTGCGTGGCAGACCGGATCAGGAGAGTCTGGTAGAGGGAGGCCTTTTAATATCTCCAGCAGGACTCTCTCGTAACACCGCCTTGCACCGCGGAGGGTGGGAGGGTTGGGTTAATTCTTCTGAACATACTGACCCGCGGAATCCTACCCAACCCTCATATTTTTTCCTTTCCAGAACTTCCACTCCTTCCGTTTCTAAAAATACCCTCCACACAGCATTTTCAAAGATGACTAGGCTCTGAGGAAAATTATTTTCCTCAGTGCCTCCATAATAAAACTTTTTTTTTTACCTTGTTGCTGTACAAATTTGTATATTCTGTGTCTTGACAGTAGTTTATCCCGAAGTAAAACCATACATAGCAAATTTTATTTGTTTAATCTACATCTCTCCACCGGTTGTACATATGGAATTTAACTGCAGATTGGTATAATTTTCTAGCTTTGGAAAACATATATAACAAAAAATATTATTTTCACTAATCAACTTTAGAGCACAATAATTATCCGGAACACAAATTCAATTGAAATAAAAATAAAAAAAACATTATTTCTTAAATGTGCAGTAATATGAACTCAAGTGTTTTATTTATTGTTATCAAGTTTAATTTGCAGAACTCCATTTTAATTTTAATTTTTTTATTATATAATCGATAATATTATTATTAAATTAATAAAAACAAACAGTTTGATAATACATTCAGAAGGCGAAACAGCTGTCACGCGTAACAATAATTACACAGCAGAACTTGTTTGAAAATAAACTGTTTTTATTAATTTAATAATAATATTACTTATTATATAATAAAAAAATAAATCAAGTGTTTTAGTTTTTTCACAGCTGTTATTTTTATATCACACTAAATCTGATCGCCATTATGTGCGTTCTTAACGGGTAGGTACAGAATACTATAGAACCGAGTACCTACTTTATGATTGACATTTTCGATTAATAAATACCGTCACATTGATATCGTAATAAATTTGAATATACCTACGTATCTCCATCCCGCCATGTTTGTAAGGAAACGTAATAATTTAGATAACGTTGACATTAATTATTAGCTAATTCCGTATTTATTCTCTACCCTACGAACGACTTAAGTTCTCCCTTCAAGTATCAAAGGCAATACAAACATTAACAACTCAATATTAACGCATTTATTTAATGAATTGATTACAAAAAGGATCATAAAATTACGTCTTTAAGTATGTAATTGTTTATCGCCGTGTAATTTGTTTTTGTGAACTCTTTTATATTTACCGTGAAGATTCACGGTAACTGTACCATGACGGCAGAAAAGGCAATAAACTTACGTTCCTTATTCTTTCATACACATTAAATAATGGTGAGACACACAAAATACGTCTGACTGTTTCCTATAAAATATATAAAACCAACCGATTTCGGTTCAACCCGAACCTTCATCAGGCGTATATTAAAGCATATTAAATTAATTACAAAGAGACCAGAAGATCCTAAAAGAGACAAGAGGAAGCAAGAAAAGACGAAAAAGCCACGAAGAGGCAAGATGAGACGAGAATATCCAAGAAGAGGCAAGTGGAAAGCCAAGAAGAGACAATAATGGTCAAGAAGAGACAATAATGGTCAATAAGAGACAATAATGGTCAAGAAGAGACAATAATGGTCAAGAAGAGATAATAATGGTCAAGAAGAGACAATAATGGTCAAGAAGAGACAATAATGGTCAAGAAGAGACAATAATGGTCAAGAAGAAACAATAATGGTCAAAAAGAGACAATAATGGTCAAGAAGAGACAATAATGGTCAATAAGAGACAATAATGGTCAAGAAGAGACAATAATGGTCAAGAAGAGACAATAATGGTCAAGAAGAGACAATAATGGTCAAGAAGAGACAATATTGGTCAAGAAGAGACAATAATGGTCAAGAAGAGACAATAATGGTCAATAAGAGACAATAATGGTCAAGAAGAGACAATAATGGTCAAGAAGAGACAATAATGGTCAAGAAGAGACAATAATGGTCAAGAAGAGATAATAATGGTCAAGAAGAGATAATAATGGTCAAGAAGAGATAATAATGGTCAAGAAGAGACAATATTAAAAGAGACGAAGAAGCAAGAATATACTTTTTTGCGACGGGAATTGCGTTTAATTTTCTATATACTTGTGAGGGAGATGTATGAAATTTTGTGAAAAAATGATTCTTTATAATAAAAAAAAACAAATTGTATATTTCCTTCGGGGGGGTGCAGACATACGTTATCATTTAGTGTGTAAGAAAAAGCGGCAGCATTATATATTTAAGAACAAAAGCAATATATATAAAAGTATATTATATACGATATTTGACGTTTGCATTAATTTATGGAATTCACTCACACTTCAATATTATCACTGTAACTATATTCCATACTTTCAAAATTATCGTCACAACCATAGACATCCAAATAGATAGACAAGAAGAAACAGATGAGGGGTAAAACCAAACTATGGAAGGGTGAAGAGGGGAAAGATGTCTGTGATTCGTTAAAAAATCAATCTGACAGTATATATAGGCATCTCGCATTATAAGATCACCATTCAGTTCTTAAAAGCAAAATCTGCTTTTGAATGAATAGACCTTTTTACATGGGAGCGCGATTTGCCCGCCACGTTATTAACACATTTGCGTAGTCCAAAGGCGGGAAAGGAAAGTTCGTTACCTTTTTTACAGAGGAATATTTTGTTGCCACTTTTAAGTTAAGACACTTTTACAAATTTTTCATAATTTACTTACCCCTGTAATCAGCGACGAGCTCACTGGAGAAACGCCCACATTCGCTATATTCACGTATATTAGGGTATAATGTATAGCACAGGTTCTCATTTTTTAGTTAAGACACTTTTACAAATTTTTCATAATTTACTTACCCCTGTAACCAGCGACGAGCTCACTGGAGAAACGCCCACATTCGCTATATTCACGTATATTAGGGTATAATGTATAGCACAGGTTCTCATTTTTGTTCGTAAAATGTATGATGCGTGCTTGGCGCTGGTCAGGAGAAGAATGATGACGTCACATTTTTTAGATTCAAGCGAGACTCTCGTCGATCCGAGCTGGCTCCGTGGAACCATTATGAGTAGGGGGAAATAATACGCTTTTATCACTTAGGGCAGGTCCAGATATATTCATACGTCCATGGTCACAAGAAATACTGTCTTAACAAAGTCTAAAGTGCTGTGTGTGAGAGAAATACAAGAAAATTATGACTTTTTTTCTTTGGAGTGAACAGACCTACGTACATTGTTTATCTCATATTTTGAAAGAGCTAAAGCAATATCGCGATAAGGAACGTATGTTACCGTGAATATTCACGGAAAGTATAAAAGCGTCCATTCTCTTTTACTTCATTACATCCACTTCATGTACGAGTAGTATAGGTACCTCTCTTTTCAATTTCATTGTGTGTATGTACTATGGGCAATGGGCATTATGCTTTAACTGCTGGTAACCAAATACATAACAACTAGCTGTTAAAAACCCACTCCGCAGGTTTTTACTGCTAGGCCCTGCGGGCAGCTTTTGGTTCGGCTTCGCCCAGTTAGTGTTGGTGACCATTTTATAGATCCAATACGAACTGCTTCCAAGAACAGCCCGTTCCTCGGATACACTGTAGCTAGTCACCGGGGCAAAGTAACCGAGACAGAGCAATGACGTCTGACGTCATATGTAATAATATATTCACTCGATACAACATGTATTTATTTATTTTTATTTTTCAGAAACAAACAGTACATTATTACATAATGGAAAATAGTTACAAAGTTATAGAATTAATACAATAATTGGTACCAATGACATGTCGCTGTTATATACTTATGTTTTTGTGAGATAAATAATACATTATACCTAAATTAAGTTAGTAAATTATTGAAGGAGATGGGTGTGTGAGAGTGTTTGTATGTGTATGAATGCGCGTGTGAATGTGTGTGGATGTGTATGTTATGTGTGCGAATTCAGTGTGCTAAAAATGTTTTTCTTAAATAAGGGAGGGAATCAAAAAAGATATCGGTGTTTGTGGTTTTTTTAATTGAGTTGAATCGTTGAATTTACCATCAATCTTTTCATATCCGGAGAGATAACAATATTCACAAATTCGTAGCAGTTATACCCAGAGCGGAGACGTCCCCGTATGACCTGCTGACGGAAGTAGCGACATCTTGTGTCGAATCCTTGAATTCGAAACCGAATTATTACAGCTTTGTGTGAAATTTCACGTACATATGTTATTTGTGACGCGGCGCGTATGGTGTGGCGTCCGACATGCACTCGTATCGGGGTTAACCACGCAGACGCTACGGTATTAATAACGTTCGATGCCGCTATGGGTCTAATAACCATAGTATCATCCTTGAGGGTCACAAGGAAGATGCATTGTTTTTACTTAGAAAAACTTCATCTAAAACAAAAACTGTAAACACCTTTAAACTATCTGCAAGAGAACAGAAATAAAAATAAAAGTAAACAAAAAATAGCCAAGTCCTTATTCTTTACCCTACGAACTTCCAAAGCTCTTCCTTCAAGTAACAATGTGAACATTATCAACTCCCTGTATTATGGTATACGGGTGTCTCTAGGATAATCTGTATATCGGCAGTGAGTGTAGTTTTCCAAGTGGCCGATATAGCTTTTAGCCCCGGGGGTTGCGAGCAGCCGGACCCCTGCCAGTATCTTACCCACTTCCCCCACCACTCTTCTTAATACAACCTTCTCAGGGGTGGGAAAATGTTTATTTGTCTTGTAATCTAGCACAGTCAGTTTTCGTTGCATAATAATAATAAATAATAATATCCTTTATTCAGACAGTAAATAACATTACATTATTTATAACACTTATCATGTATCGACTCCCTGTCAGTGTGTCCTGGTTGACAAAGGCCTCCTCCAACTGTCGCCATTTCCCTGTATCATTAGCTTATGGACAAGGGTCTATGTCCCACCTGCTATGGCTTTGATGTCGTCAACTCACCGTCTAAATGGTCTACCTCGTTTTCTCTTCTTGTCACTTGTTTTCTTTGCATAATGGTAAGAAAATGTTTTTAAGTTTTTTAAGTGAAAATTTCTTTAGCACCGTTGTGATTAGATACTCGATGAAACGAAAAATAGCGACACTAAAAAGAGACAAACACTTACATCTGTGGGATTTAGCCTGCGAGAGAATGGAGATAGTATAATCTGTGTCCTTTTTGTGCGGTGCTTCGTAGCCTCCACAATCTTGCCTACTTTTGTTTTCTGAAGGTTTCACTTCTATGGCGTGTGAATTACCACTCTGTTTGTGTCACCAATTGTTTTTTTTAAATATATAACTCCATACAGGAGGCCACAAGGAATACAAAATTCCTCAGGGGTTCTGCAATCTTTGGAGATGCTGTGTGGAGTATCTTTTTAGGAAAAGGAAGTAAAGGTCACTGCGGTGCAAGGCGATGGAGAGAGTCCGCTGGAGAGTTCAAAAGGTCAACCAGTCTCTCTTATTTCGACCCGCCACGCAATAGGTCGGAAAAACGCATCCGCCGCCAAAAATTTGGACAATTTGTGATTTTAGGCGCCGTATCCCCGTTCAAAAAGAAGAAAATGGAGAGATATGCAATTATGAATGTTGGAGAGAGTGCGCTAATATTTAAAGCGGTAAAATTGAAGCGAAAATTGTGAAAATGTTTAATAAAAAACGACTCGTTTAAAATAGAGAAAAAATCGCTTGGGGGCTGTCTAATACAGCATTTAAAGTTTTAAAGGAACACTGTGATTTTTTTTTAAATAACTGAAACAGACGTGAAAATATTAATTTTAAGAATTTTTTTCTATCGAGGGAATTTCATATAATTTGCGTTTCGGCGTGGGGAATGTGTAGATACTATCTTAAAAAATAACATATTTATTTTTTAAGAGCTTAATAACTTCAAATGTTTAAGGGGGGTATGTGAGAAATCGGTTGAAATTCGGCGGCGGCTTAAGTGACCTAAACATTGTAGGGTTTTTCAGATTTCGCAACGCACCCAATAGATAAAGATCACTCCTTTAATCAATCCTCGGGGATAGATGTACTACATAGAAATGGGATATTAATAATCTAGAACAGGGGTGCTCAAACGGTCGAGTAAATAGATGTAAATAGATCTATTCACAGTTTTTGTTTCAGTTGATCCCCAATAAGGCCTCAACAAGACTACATAATGCATTTTTGTTTATTATTTATTTGTATCTGTCGATGGTCGCGCCTTTTTTTTGTAGTTCACTCTATCCCCATCTATGGTGTGTGACTTCAAAAGTCCCCATTGGAAAAAAATCGACTAATTATTGCATATTCATGGTAAAATATAGTCGAAAATTGCCCCCTTAAAAGCCCGAAGTTATCGATCTAATTTCTAGTGTGTGGTTTGGTTTATTTTCGAGTCAGTCAGTCCGAGTTGTAACTGAAGGCGATACGAAGTTTATTAATAAATAATACAAAATGCGGTGAAGAGAAGTAAAACGTTTCATTTTAACGATTGGGAGGAATAATTGCACAATATTTCACAATAAATAATAATATTTTGTAACATTTTAAACCATTTCAATTCGTATTTTTGTCGCACCTACGTTTTGGACACGCCAACATTGTTTTCCATGACTAAGTTTCTACGTTGTATTCTCGAATGCATGTACGAAAGAAGTTCATCAGAAAATCATCAAAATTATACTGTCGGTTACCTATTACAATCTGTGCACAGTTGAAACATTTTTATGTGAAATGTGAATCTTATGTGGACGTCATCAATCCAACCAGTGAGTTTTATGCTTCCTTATTTCCTACCTTCTAAGAAAGTTCCTTACATACACCATTTTTTACATACACTATGTATGTGCTGCCAGAATCAAAGAGAAACCATTTTCATGTTCTGAGTGTAGTTTAAATTCGCCGCACACAGATTTAATTTAAACCAGTTTCGTGTTCAGAATGTAAAATTCCAGTTCTTATATTCGAAGTACTATAAAATTCTGGTTGGAGACTGTGTATGTGATGAATCAAAGAAAAACAAAAAAATGGATTTCTACGCACTCCCCCCCCAGGGCTCTAAAAATCTGCGGTTAAGTCGATCGATCGTAGTCTTATAATATTGAGGTAGATCGCCAGCAGTTCAAGTTTGAGCACCCCTGATCTAGAAGCTCTAGAAATAAAGAAATCACTAAAAGTAACTAAAACCAATTCACTAAATAAACAATTAGATTTGTCAAATAGACCGATTTTAAAAATATTTCCGTTTCTTACATCTAATTTTAACCCTTCTCCCCCCCCCCCCATCCCCTTCGTCTCCCACTAAAGTCGATGTTCTCTCGATGGTTCTATTTTACCTTTTGTAACTCTGTAATTTATTTAATATGTTTTATACACCCCTAATGAAGGTTCCAGTTGACCCTAATCCGCTTGGTTAAAGATATACGTATAGTAAAGTGGTTTTCTAACAAAGTGATTATATTGTAATAATTATGATTATGACTACATACAAAGTGTTTGCTACGCGCAAAAATTTATTAGGAGTAACTTATTGAAGTTTAATCTTTATTGTTTGGGGTCTTATTCTATTTCCAGTGTGAGTTGTTAATATTATATTAAATTGTTTCTCTCTGCATGTCCTTTCCCGTGCGTCCCCGTTCTTCTCCCGCGTCACCTTCCCCTCCCACGTTTCCCTTCCTTCCCTCTCCCCTCTCCCGCTCCCCGTCACGCCAAACCCCCTCCAGCGTTCCGTATATTCAGTCCCAGTACATTTAGTTTTCAAACAGCTCGCGTGCCACCTATTACATTTTTTTTATTCAAATTTTCATTTTTCATATATTACAAATATTAATTTTTGTATATTATAATAACAATTAATCAAAGTATGAGGCGAGTACTTCAAATAAATTCATTAATTTAAAGACTTTAGAATATTCGAACATCCATTGTTTTGCAAAATGTCATTCTCAAATTGTGTCCCATTTGACAGTTTCGAAAGAGTTTTTGTAATGATTAAAATACTTTTCAGATATTTTGTCACGTGGTTGTAATAACTCAGAAACCTTCGCAGGGTGGAGAGAGGTATTTTGAGAGTTTCAAACGTTTCCTATGCTTAATATGGCAATACATAGACAACTCTTATACTCATACATATCCCATGTCCCCAAGCAAGTATACTTTGATTTTTATATAAATAGATTAAATTATTCATATCATTTTTACCCCAAAGAAATTTTTAGAAAAGTGTATGGAAAACTCCTGCATCGAAAAATATATTATCGTTTATTGCATCTGATACTGAAATATCAACAATAATATTGAAAAGTTTCCCCGCCATTGCCCACCCCTCCATCAATAGTAGGTACACGATGGACCTTCTTCCCTTAGAGGGAGGTCAGAGACGGTGCGGGGTTGTTTGGTGTGATTGGTCTCAAGGTGGCCTAAAGTGTTGGCCACTTCAATGTATGAATATGTTTAACATCAATCACCGGGCTCCTTGCAATAAACTCTATCCAATCAAAGCGGGAAAAGCGCATTGACAGGTGACTAATGGCATATTTTTACTTAAATCAATGACTTTACTTTTGAACATTCCTCCATAGAATGAAATTTTGATCTTTATTCATTACTAGCTGACCGACAAACGTTGTTCTGCCATATACATTATTTGTAGTGAATATTTTGGTTGTTAAATAAAAAATAACGAATGTATTGTGATTAGTGTGTGGGGATGGGATCTACGACAGAAAGAGGAATGGAGCGCTGTAGACGATGACCGCCGATAAAAACAAAAAACACCAACTAAAGTAGGAAAATGAAATAAAGAAAATCAATATGAATTTCGAAGAGCAATTGAGTGTACGATATGTTTTTGTCAGTCCGTCTTTAGCCAACACAAATAAGCTGGATGGTTTGCCCACGCGAGAACATGATGCCGGATGAAATAACACGACACAAATGATACAATAAATGACGCGATACTTCTTGTGAATGTCTTGCGTATGTGTGGATGAAAGTTCGAAGAGGCGGACGTAGCGCCATCTGTCATTCAACAACATAAATAATTTCGTTCCGTTTGAAATACAAAAGACGCTTAAATTTGTTCATACAAAAATACTAAAATCGCAATTAAAAAATGGGAGGGAGGGGGTAGGAGGGTTATAATTTGAGGTTATAGATATTTTTTGATGCCAAATTAAAAAAAAAAAATGCTAAATAAAATTTTTGTCAAAATAAATTAAAATCTGGATAGGGAAACCCAAATCACCTAGCAGTATAAAACATACTTTAAAACCTATTCTCATACCTACCAAATATACATAAAAAATTTCATACAAATCGGTTTAGCCGTTTCGGAGGAGTGCGACCACAAACACCGTGACACGAGATATAAGATAGAGAAAAATAGAGACATAATTTTTTGGTTCACTGTTCATAGAAATCATAATATAATACACAGAAAGCTTCATCAAAGTGATTACGAAAGTGTAAAATTAAAGCAACAAATTTGACTCATACAGACTGTTCTTTCAAATTGCGAATTTACTTCTTGATGTGTGAACTTTTTCCAGCATAAACTACGTTTAACACTGTTCAATTAATAATTACTAGGTAATACTAAATTATAAACCCATTTATTTCAAATAAAATGAAACTGCTAAGTGTCGCTGACATGTTATGGTACTCATAATTAAGTTTAGTTCAGTCAACTTCAGATAAATAACCACGAAAACATTCGTAACAAACACATTAAATGAGATGAACACTACTGATCTTTTAAATGGAATTTCCACTTGGAAATTTCAGGTGTAATATTTCAAAAAGAACTTTAGTATGTAGCAATTTAAGTGTGACCTTAAATAAAACTTCAAATATTATAAGTGAACCATTAACATTACGTAGACATGAATTTTTACAAAATAAATGTCACTGCACAGTCTAAACACCTTAAACGAATAATTATAGCAAACCAGTTAACTTGCCAAATTAACTCACTGATGGGTATTTTTCTTCGTGATGTAATTGTCTTAATTATTAAATTTGGGAGGCTACAAATGGTACCGCCACCTCGGAAACCATCTACTGGATAACCAACGCCTCTGCCAGAAGATACCCCAAGTGGTTCGATACGTTTGGTGACTTAGCAGGGATGCCCAGGTTGTTTGTGAGGCTTGTCCGTTTCTTGGCGGAGGATGCATCGGCCCACCTACTGCGTGGCGGGCCGGAATGAGAGAGAGAGAGAGTGACTGGTTGAGGGAGCCGATCTCTCTCGACCCGTCGTCTTGCACTGCAGTTGGAGGGATGGATTCATTCGTCGGTCACTACTGGACGCACTGACCCCCAGATTCCTCCCAACTTTCGTACCTTTTTTCCTTCCCAGAACTTCGTCTCCATAAAAATAATCTCCATAAAGCATCCCTAAAGATAACAGCCCTGAGGGAAATTATTTCCTCGTGGCATTCTGTATTCTAACGTAAAAAATATCATCATAATTTTGTAGATGATCCTTAAATCCAAAGAAAATTTCAGTTCAATGATTGAAAGTGAATAATTTAAGGGTCTTTAGCCAGCCATCGGCTGAGAATCCAAATTTCGTCGATCTTGTGATCGTACAGGGCGGTTCCAATGAGAAAGATTAGTTTGCTTTGCTTTATACCTACATCCAAAAATGCTGAAGGCGTGATGATAAAAGTATTAAAATGATGTACTTTTTGTAATTATTTTTTGATCATAAGTATTTATAATTTTTCAAAAATATCTAAGCAAAATAAGAATGAAAAAAGAAAACTTAAATATATTAGTTTGTAAGACCGTAAATAAACAGGCAAAATGAAGTATTTTCATCACAAAAACACGTGTGCGGATCTTTTCTTTGATGATTTTATTTAAACTAAAGTTAAAATTATAAAACATAGCGTTCCCAAATAATTTATTGATTTATTTTACTGCAAGATTATATGATTTGAAATGTGTGTTGTACTTCGATCAAGTATATCCACTTGATCGAAGGTGTTGTACAATACAAATTTTGTTTTAAAATCTAACAAATCTGCCAACGACCTACGGTATAACCTTATTATACTAGAAATATTTAATACATTTTTTTCTCAAAATTTAAAACATGCTTTTACTAGATAAAAGAACAATCTTTCGAAATCAAGTTATATTTTTTTGTGGAAAAGAGTCGATAGGTCTAAAATTTGATTTAAAAATTACATTTTTCCGGTTTTCTCTGGTTATTCCTTCTTAACACCGGAATATTAATAACCAAAATTAGCATGTTTCGCTGTGGAAGAAAATTTCTACAAAATAAGTAGGTTCAAAAACTAATCATCACCCAACGAATTACTTCCGAGAATTGTAAATGGGAGGTTTACTTTTGTCAAGCATTTGATTTTAAATGTCTGAAACTGCCTGAGGAAGATGGATCAGCACCGTTCAGTCATCAACGGTAATGAGATATTCCAGTCATGCCTGTAACTTTTTCAACGTAGGGTGGATCGCTGGTTTTAAAAAAATTATTTATTTTTAAAAATAAAACAATAACTTAATTAAGATCACTTTTATTTTTTATACTTTATGCCGACCGGATTTCGCTACAATCGTAGCTTCTTCAGGGCAGTATAATACGCTACTAAAATTAAGTTACGTGTATGTTATAGATAATATATGATTTAAAAGAAAATGGGCTGGACTTCTCAAGTAAAAGAGGAAGAAGGCGTAAGTGTAGATGGATAATTGGGACGGGAAAGGCAATGATCTTTATCAATAGGGAACAATCTGAGTATTGGACTTTTATTTAAATTTATTTGATTACCTTACTATTAATGTTTTTGGCTTTCCTTAGTTCTAGTGCCTCTAAGTTATCCAAACTGATATCTGATGATATCAGTTTGGATAACTTATATATGAATTAGGGTGACACCTGAGTTTTTATCGAATTTATGGTCTGTTTCAATCAAGTGGTTTGCAAATTCCGAGAAGCCAGTGCTGTGTAAACATCTAAGATGTTCTTTGACATGGGTGTTTATGTTTCGTGCCGTTTTGCCTATATAATAAGCGGGACAGTCACTGCGTTGGAGTGAATAAATTCCTGATGCAGTGAATTCAAAAATATGATGACCCAACAGTTGATCCCCAATAGTACATCCTCGGAATCATAATTATTTTAAAACTATATTTATTTACCAATTTGAAACTTAAATCGAGTTTTGCGTTAGTAGCAGTGGCGATCCGTGAGTTTTCAGTAAGCTGGAGCGCTTAGATTGAAAAATATGACGTTGTTGACGTTATTGTAGTCGAAAATGAAAAAAAAAAAATTTCAACTTTTTGTATGAAGATTTTCAGTATTATTTCTGTCAAGGGATGCGCCGCATCCCCATACTGAAAGATCTTCACCCAAAAATCGGAAATTATGAAATTCATTTCAGCTACAGCAACATCAGTAAGGTCGTATTTTTTAATCTTAGCACTCAATCTAGCTCACTGAAAACTCTCGGACCGTCAGTTGGCTTATTTTCCCTAAACCGACTGCATCTTAAATATAAGTTTTCCGGGAGGCCAACTGTCAATAATCAAAAAATATATTTACAAAACTACCACTAGCCGAACTGCTGGTGTTTTGTGAGAATTACTCCAACTTAATCCATTCTAATTTTTTTAAAGCTAATAGCGAAGTTTTTAAGAGACGGCAAAAAATTAGGCAACATAATCAGGATTTGTTCAATTAATTACTTTCATAAAATTCTATTGTTCTTCTTGTGTACCTACAAGGGCGCAAACTAGGCGTTATAATTATTTTATTTTTTTATTACTTATCTTTTTTAATTCTATTCAATTAGTGATGTGCTATAACAGTGCTAAGTTTCTCTCACTAAGAACTTCTGTGTTGAGAGCAGACGCAGTTTATAACATAAGCAGTTTAAAACAAAAATATAAATAAACATACAATGTTACATTTAAAATAAAAGACAATCAGCATGAGCTTCATTGGAAATGCACTCTTTATTTTATTTTTTTTTTATTTTTTTTTATTTTAGAGAAAGTTGACAGCAAATCAGAGATTACAAAATAATACAATAATAGGATGTTAATTATGCCAATTATGAACTTTCCACTGATGATAGTTAATAATAAATAATAAAGTGTGACATTGTAAGAGTATTATCTAAGTTTCATTTTTTAGTTACAAAATATAAAAAAGGGGGGGGGGGGAGGAGGAACATAGGAATGGGATTAAGAGGCAAAGGACGGAAATATATATAGGGATTGAACTTTCTAGTTTGAGTCATGTTGCTTGGTGAGTTTTCGTTTTATGTCACGTAAAGTTGAGTTAAAAATGTCAATGTGGTAATAATTTAAGTTAAATGAGTGTGTGGATCTGTAGATAAATGAGTTCTGTTTGGAGTTGGTCTTGCAAAGAGGGAGATTAAAGGTAAGCGACTGCCTGCTGTTGCGATTTGGAACATGGAATGATAGGCGTTGAAGAAGATCAGGACAATCGATTAAGTTATGTGTAATTTTAAATAACATTACCGAATCTGCTATATTTCTTCGACAAGTTAACGTTTGTATTTTGAAGAACTTTGCTGTGTCTTCATTACTAACATGAGATCGAAAAGAGCGGAAATTGAGGTACCTTAAAAATCTATTTTGAACGCTGTCAATTCTATTTTTGTGCACTGCATAGCCTGGGTTCCACACCTGAGATGCGTATTCAAGGATACTACGAACATATGAGAAATACAGTGTTTTGAAAGTAGTAAGGTCTTTAAATTGTTTACAGGAGCGGATTATGAAACCAAGCATAGAAGATGCGTTAGTGACTATATGGTCGATATGTTTATTGAAATTCAGTTTACTATCAAGTATAACCCCAAGGTTTTTACTTTAGAATTTGATAGACAACGGTACATGATTAATTGAGTATTCATGGATGAATACGTTTTTACTTCTAGTAAAGCGCACGATGAAGCATTTAGAAATATTTATTTCCAGACAATGGGCATTACAATACGTGCTCAAACGTAGCAAATCATCTTGCAGCTTCTGAAAGTCCTCGATTGAGTTTATAGGTGAAAATATTTTCATGTCATATGCATTCAGGATAGTTTGGGCGTTGTTAGTATTAAACTCTTATTAGTATTAAAGAATAGAGTGAGAATCGAACCCAGGTTCTTCAATTGCCGGGACTCCGCTCTAACAACTGAGCGAATTCGACCCTATTCATTTCTTGACGCAGATGTTTTTGGCTGCTGCCTTTACGTACATCTTTGATTCTAGCGGAACTAAATGCAAACTAGATATGTTTTGAATTAATATACCCATTTTTAATTTTTAATGACTTCACCAATTGATTTTTCTACAAGTTAACGATGAATATTTGATATCGATAGTGTCTTGGATTATCTAAATAAATAAAAAATTGGCTACAGATTTTGTAGAATTTGTGAAACCAAAAACAAATATTGTCAATTTTCTTTGAGATATAATAATATTTTTTGTTGACTAATAATTAGAGAGATTTACATTTGGAAAGAACGTCGTTAGTAAACTTTAAAAATTATTAGTAGTTCAGGTCTGTGAAACATTAAAACAAAAGTAATAACCATTTCAATTAAAGGATTATTAATTAAGTAAAATGTTTTTTGTGCCTTGCTTGTCTGATATGATTTATACTTATCAGTTCCATTTTCAAAATTAAAAGTTCATTGAACTTGCATAATTTTCCACAATGCGCAGGAATACAGTATCAAATCACACATGCATAATAAGGAACTCCAGTGAAAAATAGTATAGCATTAAAAAAATATGTTAATATAGACCAATAAACGCTGATTCTGAATATATAAGTTTTATTTAATAATATTAAACACAGAGTTTTTAAAAAATTATTAAAAAGTCCATTTTTAATCGGGTGACGTCACCGTAAAGTCATTGTATGGGAATGTATAACATGACACAAGCCATCGTATTAATTTATTCGTTTAATTTACATACTGTTTATAGAGATTTAGTTGTTGTGTTTAATGAAACATTATTTAGGCCTAAACAATGTTTCAAAAATAAA
Organism: Limnephilus rhombicus; assembly: GCA_929108145.2. NCBI lineage: Eukaryota > Metazoa > Arthropoda > Insecta > Trichoptera > Limnephilidae > Limnephilus > Limnephilus rhombicus. The sequence goes on from OV815293.1 coordinate 21,836,542, forward strand.
GGTAGGTATCTCTTATTATTTATCTCTATTATTGAAAATATTCAAAAACTACTGAAAAAAAAATACTAATGCTACTTCTAGGAAGAATACTTCGAACAACGGAATTCAAAATGGCGGCAGTTGATCAGCTGATTGCCCGATCCTATACTAATTTTTCAGGAGTGATGACGTCACACGATTCACCATACATACGGTGGTTTTCGGGGGATCTTGAAAAATTAAAACTTTGACAATTATTTTAACTATTAAAACTAACTCTAAAAATAAAAATGGAGTTATTTAAGTTAGAACGTCATTATTCCTTAAAAAAAATAAAAAAATTGGACTGGAGTTCTCGATTATTGTTAAACATTTTGCTGACGTAGGTACTCGTACATTATAATAAAAATAAAATGAAAAGCCTTTTATTTCTTTCAAATAGGTATGTTACAGAGTTATAAAAAATAAGAAAAAGAATACTTAATGCTAATTACGAAAAATGTAATACAGGTATCTTAAATTATTCATAAGCAAGAACCCCTCACTCAGGCTTAAGGCCTCCTCTAAAGAATTCCGTTTATCTCTTGTTTTGTTCGTAGGGTTAAGTATATCTTGTGTTTGTGTCACTTCTTGTATTTTTGAGGAAGTTTAGAATTTTGTTCTTCATAGGGTTCTGGTCTTGATCTTCCACGGTGACCAGCCGGGTTGGAAGATGAGGTTTGGTTTTTATTGTTCATTTTTGCATGTTACCTATGTCGGTTTGCATGTCTGTCATACATTAGAATTCAATAATTTAATCGTAATTACGGTGTTAAAATAAGCATGTAACTTTTGATCAAAACTTAGCAATAATTTAAATTTTGAATTACAAATCTGGAGGTCGCGGGTTCCAATCTCGTCGTGCGCTAGCCAATTTTATTTTATGAATCGTGTTATTTCACAATTTACTAATTAAAAACAATGTATACTTGTAGTAAAAAAAAACCGCAAAACAGTGTCAGTATTGCGATTATCAGATTTCCTGGTTTTAAAAATATTTTTGTAAAACACACAAAAAATTAATAGTTTAATTTTATTCAGGTAACTTTTCCGGAAGAAAATAATACTTTGTTAAAGAAGTTGGAATTGAACGCTAAGGGTGGAATTTACGAAATGTTACTCTTTCATCCCTTACGTATTATAAGGCTTAAGGGGTAGGTTTTTACTCCCAGGCAATTAGCGTGAACGTCCCTGAACATCACATAACAAATTAAATCTCTAAATATCTGGATTATTTATTTATTGATTAACGCCCTTTTTCGGGGCTTTTACATATGAAGGGTAAGAAACATACAATAGGTTTTTATTGTACATAACTGAACTGCCTTAGTAACAATACTTTATATTTGTTTGAAGATAAATTGAAGATGTCCACTGACTTGGTATAATTGTTCCCCTCCTGACTTCTGGTATTATTTAGTGGTATAGGGAAGCTTATCAATTCAAACAACACCGGACTATCAACTAAATCATTTTGAATTTTATATAGAAATACCAAGTCAGTGAAAATTTTTCTGTCTGACAAATTGAGCATATTCAAATTATTTAACAGACTGTTACAGACATTTTAAAATTTAGAAAACCTAAGAATTTCGTATTCTTACAGCAGCTTGTAGGTACATGTATATTATAATGTGGGTTCCAGACGGGATAATTGTACTCAAGTTTACTTCTTACATAGCCAAAATATAACAGTTTAATACACTACCTTATATTGTTAAAATATCTAGTTAGCCTAGTTATAAATCCCAACATTTTTAAGCCCTTATTAGAGATTTCTGTTATGTGATTAACAAATGAAAGATTTGATTGAATTTATTGATTTGATTAAATACTTAAATAAAATGATCACTCATTTTATTTAAGTCTTTAATTTGTGTTAATGTCTCAAGAGCATTGCTATCAATGTTGTTATTAAAGATCACTGGATATTTTATTCGAGAAAATCTAACTATTTGACAAAAGATATTTAAGTGATGTGTATTTTCATAATACCAAAATAACAATTTGTTGATATTATCTATCTATCTATCAAAGAATTTTAAAACTAAATGATATACATATTACAATAAATTGAGTTATTTTGAAAAAAGTTTGACATGTTAAACAACGCAAAATTGACAAAATCTTGCAAAATTAACATATTTTTTTACGCATAACATGTTCCAGAGTGGAAGATTATCTCAGTATCGCCCTAGTGAAAGACCACCATTTGGAATCGAAAAATTGCTTAAAATTAGCCAGGTACTTCCGAACCTTCCTCCTCCCCATCTCACTTCCTTCCCCACTCCCTTCAGCCACACAAAATACGGGAATGCCATAGTCAGCTGACTTTGCGCTTTATTTAGAAAAAAATAAAGTTTGGGACACAAACAGAATGTGTGCCTAATTAATAGAGAAAATCGAGACTAATTCGCTAAATTAATAAAAATAATTGGAAAAGAATTGCCTAATCGTTAGATATAATCGAATCACGTTAGATCAATACTGATGATAATACTTACATAAATTCATATAAAAGATAAAATATAAATAGGTATATGATATGATAATATTGTTGTTCAATCCCTTGATCTAGTTGAATTCATTGATGAGCTTAATTAATTCTAACGAGATATGCTTTCATTTATACGTCAAACGTAAAGATTTCCAAAATGAGAGGATTTTTTCCCTTTCCTTTAATATATTTTAAAAGATTTATTCTTAAGATATATCTAAAACTACGAGTACTTCTAATTTTTTTATAAAAACAGCACTCTTTCCATAACTTTTTAAGGTTATTCCCATCAATATTATATATCGTTGAAGAAGAATAATAACACTAATAATCTAAACGAACTAATGGAGAACAGACACAGAAAAATGAAAAAGATAATAATTATTTTTTAATTTATAAACCAATGTTTAGACAAGATTTTTATGCATAGCACAAAGGGTAACAATTATTATAAGCAATAATTATCAGCCTGAAATACTCATCTACATTGAAACATCTTCCGAGAAAAGATACTTACCGCCAACGGGACTTGGAACCCTTGGGTATTTGATAAGCCGCCATAGCTCAGTGGTCAAGAGCAGCTGACCGGCAATCAGAAGGACAGGGGTTCAAGTCCCGTTGGCGGCAAGTATCTTTTCTCGGAAGATTTTTCAATGTAGATGAGTATTTCAGGCTGATAATTATTGCTTATAATAATTGTTACCCTTTGTGCTTTGCATAAAAATCTTGTCTAAACATTGGTTTATAAATTAAAAAATAATAATTAATATTTGACAAGTTTAAGTATTTCCCCAATAAATGTAGACATAATTTGTTTCGACGCCACCTAGCGAGGGATTTAACACTAACAGTGTCTCTCTCGCAAAAATAAAGTTAGTTGTTTTCAGGTGGAAAAAATATAATAAGCAGTAGTTGTTGAATGAAACACTAGTATATTTGAATTATTTGGCGGGTATTTGATAAGCCGCCATAGCTCAGTGGTCAAGAGCAGCTGACCGGCAATCAGAATTACAGGGGTTCAAGTCCCGTTGGTGGCAAGTATATTTTCTCGGAAGATTTTTCAATGTAGATGAGTATTTCAGGCTGATAATTATTGCTTATAATAATTGTTACCCTTTGTGTATATGCATAAAAATCTTGTCTAAACATTGGTTTATAAATTATAAAATAATAATTAATATTTGACAAGTTTAAGTATTTCCCCAATAAATGTGGACATAATTTGTCTCGACGCCACCTAGCGAGGGATTTAACACTAACAGTGTCTCTCTCGCAAAAATAAAGTTGGTTGTTTTCAGGTGGAAAAAATATAATAAGCAGTAATTGTTGAATGAAACACTAGTATATATTGAATTATTTGGCGGGTATTTGATAAGCCGCCATAGCTCAGTGGTCAAGAGCAGCTCAAGCAGCAAGTCCCGTTGGCGGCAAGTATATTTTCTCGGAAGATTTTTCAATGTAGATGAGTATTTCAGGCTGATAATTATTGCTTATAATAATTGAAAAAGATAATGGTCGCAACTGGTACTTGAACCCAGAACCTCTCGTCTATCCGGGACGTACGTTTACCAATTTCACCATTGCCACCTACTAATCAAACTGTCATAGTAGTCAATCTCATATTTCAACTTTTAGAATTAACAATATTATCTTCAACTATTTATTTCCATATTATAGGCAACTACGCTTTTTATTGGAAACAATCATTTTAAGAATTGGTTTGTAACTTGGATAGCGTCACGGATAAATATATCCGGTTTTATTAATATGGTACTATTACTTTATAAAAGTCTAAATGTATATTCATTTTTTTATAAGAAAAACTCTCTTTTTATAACTTTGGAAGGTTATTCCTGTTTTTCTATGTCTTGTTCTCTTTCATATTTTAGTTTGGATTATTACTGTTATCTTCTTCTTCAATGAGTCATTAAACTATTTTATTTATTTATCCGAGACACTTTCTAGGTTACAAACCAGTTCCTAGAACGATTGTTTCCAAAGGAAAGGATAGTTGCCTACAATATGGAAAAAATAGCCGAAAATAATGTTGTGAATTCTAAAATTTGAAATATGATTTTGACAAATATGACGGTTTGATGGAAGGTGGCAATGGCCGAATTTATAGAGGCATTCGCACCGGTTAGACATAGGTTCTGGGTTCGAGTCCCATGGGGACCATTATCTTTTTTATTTTTCCGTGTCTTGTTCTTTTTCATATGTTCGTTTAGATTATAAGTGTTATATTCTTCTTCAATGATATTTCAATTTTAAATTGTGATCCCTCTCCAGGGCGACACTGAAGGATTTGCAATGAATACGATAAGTCTAGGAAATACGCAGTCAAATTCATCAGACTAGAATACCATCATTAATGCCCCAATGTTGAATATTAATTTCTCAAAAGATAGCTTTGTTTCTAAAACAAAACTGATTTTACTATCTTACCTTAGCTGTTCGTCATATTTCCATGCCCTTTGAATTTTGTAGTAAATGTTTCAATATGTTACCTTTAGTCATATCTCTGTTGACAGGTCACACATTTGCTTGGCGCATGATGAAACCGCCAAGACTTAGTTTCTTTGTTTGTTTGGGAGGAATTCGCTTAATAGCCTTTGAAATATGAATGTCTTATTTCTAAGGAGACACGAACAAGAATTAGATCTCTAAGGACAAAGTTATAGTCATGATGAATCCCGTCATTTAGTCTTCATTAATAACTACTTTCATGAGACATGCTACAAACTATTAATTAAAATGATCTTTCACTAAAACCCCCATTTGAGGTGAGAAGTTTTTGCATATATATATATATATATATACCTTGTATATATGTAGAACAATTTTCTCGGTTTACCCGTGTAGTCCTTTAAAGAACTTTTTAACTCCTGACATTTCGGACAGATCTCACTGTCCATCTTCACAGGCCTTATGTCTTGAGTTTTTGTCTGAAACTGATCGCTTTCGGGTGTCTGTTCGGTCCAGATGGACAGTGAGATCTGTTCGAAACGTCAGGAGTTAAAAAGTCCTTTTAAGGACTACGTTACGCGGGTAAACCGAGAAAATTGTTCTACACCTTACACCCGTGAAAACCTTAACCATATCTTATATAATATAATGATGTGATGAAATTTAACAGGCGTGAATTTCACGTACCGCTGCCAGAATCGCACACGGGCAAAATAAAAACTAACATAACCTAACCTAACTTTTTTTTACCTTATCTCCATAAATTCGACTCTGTGCAAAAACGGAGGGTCCGTTTAATAGATGGATTGCTATCTTTAGAGCACAGGCGTCTGGTGGGATTTCAATTGAAGATGCTCCGATGAACAAGCATAATTGGTCCCTCCGGCACTGGTGCATAGTCGGTTGACATTTGTCACATGAGAACGGGTCGCTTCTTCAACTCGTTCTTGCGTTCAACAGCTCGTCTGTGTAACGATTTGCCGGCCTCTGTGTTTCCTCCTTCCTACAACATTAGTCTCTTCAAGACCAATGTTCATTACTCTCCTCAATAAGATCCTCCACACAGCATCTCAGATGACATATCTGTGTGGAGTTAATGCAAAAAAAATGGCCCTGAGAAAAACAATTCCCCTAAGGACTCATGTCATTTTTAGGGATGCTGTGCGGAGGATCTTTTTAAGAAAGAAAGGAGATAAAGTTATAGGAAGGTTTGAGGGATTGGTAGGAATCTAGGAGTCGGTGTGTCCAGGAGCAACGGACGTAGGTATGTATCCAACTCTTCCAAATACATACAGGCGATGTTGCGAGAGAGGCTTGCTAGAGTGGTAAAAAGTGGACAATCAGTCTCTCCGCCACGCAGTAAGTAGGCGAATGCATCCGCCGCCAAGATCAGAACAAACTTCACCCCATGAACCCGAGTTGCCCTGCTAAATCACCAATCGTAGCGAACCACTTTGTGTGATCTATGGGAAAAGTGATTATCCAATAAATGGTTCTTGGTCCGGCGGTACTCATACCCGCCTCCCCATGTTGCACCAAACTGCACAAAAACAATTAATTTAACGTAACTTTTCGTTTGGGAACTATTAAAGAAAAAGTCTACACTTTTTGCTAAGTTTTTCATGAACAATCCACCCCTTAAAGTTTCGCGGTACAAGCCGATGTGTAATGTATAATCAGTTTTTTTATTTATTTTTTATTTAGGGAAGCACTCAAAATACACATGGTGACTAACCAAAGAATTGACCAATGATTTATCTGTAAATTATGTATGGTTAAATAGGATAATCTTTGAGGTTTCCGTTGAAAAAAGTTGTTAGACTGAAAGCTTTTAAGTTCTAGCTGTATGAATTACGTACTGGAATTTTAGGTCAATTGATACTATTTTCGCCCATTTTGTATTTCGTAGAATTTAGAAACTTTACTTATACTTTTTCTTATTTTTCCTTTAGTTAACAGTCTACAAAGTGAGGTTAATGGCCATTTTTGAGTGCGGAATGGTTTTTTTCAAAAAACCATTTCTGTTGCTTATTTCTATAACCAAATTCATCTTAATGTGTTGTTTTTCTACAGATATTTACGTAAGTTCTAAAATCACTTTCGTATCTGACAGTTGATCCTTGTTACGAACACATTGTTCGTCAATTTGGTTGGATAGAGTTCTAACTACGCCTTACCATATTCTGAGGTTCCAAAGTTTGCAAAGGCGAATTTTCGTAATCTATTAAATATATTTTTAAATCGTATTTTAAATTGAAATATTTAAATACGTGGCCTTAGCTTCGAATTGCAACCGGGAAATATAATTAGAATCTTAATCAATGAATTATTATGCCTTAGCTGGTTGCATATCGACAGTCGCGAAGAACAATGTTTTGCAGTAGGGCTTTTTAAAGTCACTTTTCTGCAATTTTACTGTTTTTGAGATAAAGAAATATAGCATATAATTTTCAATGAATTTTCCGAAAATACAGACTTTTACATAATTAAAAGCAGGAAATTCAATTTTGGTCAGATCCTACCAAAGGTATTGAAATATGAAAGATGAGCTATCGGCAGTTTTTACTGGGTGGGACTGTATTTCCTGGCGTCGTCGATATTTTTAATTAACTTACTGCACACTTAAAATCTACTAAATGAACGAATTCTTTCCGATTCAAACTATTCCTATTAGATAGTAGTCCGCACACAGTCGGGCGGCCGTCATAGCATATCTCTTGTATTTCAATATCTTTGGATCCGACATTTTTCTTCGGGATTTGGTTCTATTTGTATGTTCTAAAATGGTAAGTATACGTCCCATTTAAATATAGTATTTTAATATGTTCAATTAAAATACTTTACACAAAAATTGAACCGCAAAATCAGAAATAAAAAATGAGAAATCGTTTTTACAAACTAACATCTCATATCTCAGAAAAAGGTGAAGTGAAATTAGAACCAACTCCAAATGAAGTGACGTATTGTCAAAACTGGAATTACTCGGAAATTACAATCATAAAAATAAAAAAATCAAATATTAATTAAATAAATAAGATTCTGTAATTATGTCACGCCGCTTTTGAGAAGATCTCCTTAGGCTTTAAATCAGTTTTCAGAACTATGGCTTCACAATTTATTCATCGAATTGTATCTCAAAGGAAATTGAGATTTCATCCCGTTATAATCAGTTTCCTTTCAATTTGGAAATATGTATATTTTTTAAACATTGTAGAACTCTAATTAAAATAATTTGGAAGCGAAGAAACCAAATGACTTGGCGTCTTTACTTTTCTTTGACCGTCTGTACAGTTAAATGTTTTTAGTGTCTTGGCCTTCTGCTCGAGTAATCTTACTAATATTATAAATGCGAAAGTTTGTATGGATGTATGTCTGTTTGTTACTCTTTCTCGCAAAAACTACCGAATGGATTTTAATGAAACTTTACAATAATATAGCTCATACGTCAGAATAACATGTGGACAAAAATAATTTTCTGTTAAAAATATCGTATTTCTGGGTAGGTAGGTATCGGTTTTTTATATTCTTCACATAATCAGTTCCACTTTTAAAAATGACACAAATTCATATCGAATTTGAGTTCATTGAACCAAAGTTACGTCGGATGCAATCGAAATTAGTATTTTTGGCTATGATTAAAAAAAAGCTTACCTCCAAAACTACAACATAAATACTTACCAATTACTTGTTGGAAATTGCAATAATTGTGAAATAATTTGGTTAAAATCGTACACAACACGGCCTCCGTGGTCGAGGGCTTAGACTCTCAACTAGCAATCCGAAGGTCGCGGGTTCAAATCCCGGCGTGCGCAAATAAATTTTATTTAATTAATTTTTCATTATTTCACGATTAATTAAATTAAAATAAGATAAAGTATGTATGCGGCACGTTCCAGAGTAAAAGGTACTGGTTCTGGTGTAAGACTACCATTTAAAATTGAAGTGTTGCTTGAAATGGCTTTAGATGTGTTTGGTAACCAGATCAGAATAACCACACTGTACCAACTTCCACTTTCCCATCTCTTTCTCCTCCTCACTACCTTAGACTAACAACGTTCCCCAATTTGGGGTTGCCATAGTCTCACTGGTTCCAGACAGGAGCAGTTGGGACTCTTGTGTGATATTCACAGAAAATATCAATTTACATTCAACGTAGCTTAATTATTGTGGTAGAACAAATAAACAAAACGACACAGTGATAATAAAGTTTATTAACACGAACATAAACCACTCACACTATCTCCAAGTCTTTTGTCGTATTGCGGTGAATCTGGTGAAAATTACTAAACCATGACTAAAAGTAATTCCGAAAATGACAATGGAAGAAAAGCTAGTAAAAAGGGCTATAAAACGTCGAAGTTATGGCGCATTCTTCCTTGTTAACCCCTTAAGAACACGCCATCTGCAGCGAACATCTTACCGCGTCACCCTTGTCATCAGTGGCGTGCGTTGCTCTACCTCCGAACGTTAGGCTTCGTAAAGTTCGGTATGAATAATTATAGAGCATTTAATATTTTCAAATGGTCGTCTATAAATTTCTAACCTTCCGCAAATTTTTTTTTTAGACTAAAAATTTCATGGCAAACAATATTTTGATCAGAAATCTGTTGAATTTTTATTTTGTATTTTAATTTAATTTCGTGGTTCGTTTTCTTTCAAAATTCACCGCGGGTAAAATTTACCGCGCACAATTCACAATTCATTGTATTTTATTTATATTTACAAGTTACTCGGAATTAATTAATTAATTAAGAATGCCTGAAGTCAACAAATTAAGATAATTTGTTTTATTACGATTATTATTTTTTTCATTCAAATAAAAAAAAAAATCTTTTGCTCATTAATTGTCATAATAATAATATAATAATAATTTTATGACTTATTTTCAATATCTTCACAAGTAGAGTCATTCATTTATTTATTTACCTATTTTTAACTATTTTACTTAAGTGAAACAACAGCCTACAATAAGATTGGTTTTTTGCTCATGCTTATGCTCATGCTCATGCTTATTTGAGAAACCACTTAAAGAATTCCTTGTTATGCAAAAACATTATACTTGAGAAAACTATATATTAACAATTCTTACATTTATATAATTATATTATATTAATATTTTGACTACCATACGAGCATTTGCCTAGCGTGGTGGTCGAACAACCTTTAAAAACTTTAAAGAAAATAAATTGTATATAATAGCTGCACGTCTTTACGAATAAATTTATAATAATTAATACTTTGGGGAATCATATTTCCGAGGGACTAATTGATATAGGGATCAACAGTTCGGGGGATCAACTATCTCTGGGTCAACTGTTCGTAGGAACAACTGTTGGGAGGATCAACTGTTGGGGAATCAATGAGTCGGGTCACTGTATTATCTGTACTAAATGATTTCAGTAAAAATAAAATAAAAAACCTCCGTAATATGGCAAATAACTTTCCCTGCGATGTGTTTAAGTGCGGTGAACTTTCTGCAGTGAAATGTATCCCTTAGGGCAGGGTTTCCCTATCTTTATTTCGCCGAACCTTCCCGAACCAAAAAAAAATATTTTCATGCCCCCCTTTATACAAAAATAAGAAACACTTTTTTTATATTAACGTACAGTTGCGAGAGAAAATATTTAAAAAATATATCACGAATAATCTCAATACAAAATTAAAATTGAGAAAAATAACTTGTGGATTTTTTTGCATCGAAGCATGGAGGCGATATGCATCCAAGTGATTAAAATAATAATCTGAATATTTCGATTAAATGACACAATTAGGTACTTAATTTGTAGACAAAACTAAATAATTTATAAAATAAACGTTTATTTATCATTTCTAATAACACGAACGAGCTTATGAATAAAAAATGATTACGTACTTGTGGTGGAATAAAAAGAGTTCGCATATGAACCCATTAATACCTACTTCGCAACTAAACCATCATAATTTAGGTATAAACTTAAAACTAAATTTTACAAGCAAGTATGTTGAAAAATAAAAAAATAAATGGCGGGGAAAGTTTAATTTACTAAAAAACTTACCTTTTATTTAGGAGATGAACAATTTCACACTTAAATATCTCACTTAACAGACTTGAAACGAAACTTGGATTTTTTTGTGAACCAACTATTGACAGAAGCGAGTACGGCGATTGAGTGAAATATGGATTGAGTGAAATATGAAATATGCGCCTCACACGTCGTGTTGTGACTTGTCGAAACTTGTATAGCAGCGATTGAATGGCAATTCGGAGCAGTTAATTTACCTACGCATTAAATAGATTTTTTTTTCGGAAATGCAAACGTACCCATTACGCTCCCCCTGACATTTCTCTACGCCCCCTTAGGGGGGCGTGCCCCCCTGGTTGGGAAGTTCTGCCTTAGGGCTTGTACACATAAACACGATACGATGTCGCATCGTGCTACGACGCAGCATCGTACCAAATGCACATTCTACAAATCTCCTCGCTCGACTACATTTCAATGCTTTCCTGGACTCGAAGACCTTCTGGGTCCAGGAAAGCATTTGACGGTAGAACAAAGAATTTTTAACTATCGCTTGAGTCGAGCGAGGAGATTTGTAGAATGGGTATTCGGTACGATGCTGCGTCGTAGCACGATGCGAATTCGTATCGTGTTTAAGTGTACAAGTCCTAAATTTACCTAGCGGTGGGCGGTAAACGTTCAAGACCCCGATTTTTAATAAGTTAGTCACAGTTTTCTAGCTTTTACGGACTGCACGCCACTGAAAGTAATCAATATTTTTGAGATCAGACAAAGTATCGCCCCGTCACAACTTTACCACATCTTATAAAAGGTATTGGAAGTGCAAAATTTAACCTTAATAAAAAATAAAGTTCTCAGCGAGAGCTAGAAAGTTTCAATCCTTATTTAAATAATTGGTTTTAAAATTCTGAAATTCGTTTATTGTGATATTATATTATCATTTACGAGCAATTAATAATATCATGAGAATCAACAAAGTTTGTTCAATAATTGATCGAACGGATGACAAAAAAATCAGAGTTTGCAGTTCACACGCGGTAGAAGTGAAACCTTCAGAAAACTAATGTAGACAAGAGTGGGGAGGCTTCGAAGCACTGCACAAAGAGGAGACTGATTAGTCTATCTCATTCTCTCGCAGGCTAAATCCTATACATGTAAGTGTTTGTGTCTTTTTATTGTCGCTATTTTTCGTTTGATCGAGTTTCAAATCACAACGGTCCTAAAGAAGTTTTCACATCAAAAATATAATAAGTTGGTAAACTTAACCGGAGTCAAAGTCAATTTGTGTAATATTTGAAACTTAAACAACCACTCTCTAACAGACAGGTTTAGATAGATTCTTCTGTCTGGAATAACTTAATAAAATAACATTGATGTCATAAAGCTTCACAGCTCATGATGGAAGTCAAGTTGAAAATAATTGCATTGAACTGTACACTATAATGACGCCAGAGCTCCAATAACAAAAATGTCCATTTAATTCAGTTTTTGATGGTTCTGCTCAGATTTTCTTCTTCATAGTCAAGATGGGTCATGAATTCTTAGAATTTTTATTATTACACGGGTTAAAAGTTACTGAGTTGTAAATTACAAACACGAATTGTAATGTAACATAAATTTTAATTCCTTACTCATATTTTCATTTTATCAACACTGAATCTCGAATTTAGCAACATTATAAACAGGGCCAGTATTTTAACACAAATTTACCATCCTGGAACATGAAAATGTTGGAGAATTAGCCCTAATTATTCTAGTACTAATGGTATTAAAAATTCTGCTAAAGCGCTCGCCGGAGCTGTTTTTTTGTTCTGCCTTAGTTAAAGCTTTTAAATAAATCAGATGGCAACTGGCCCGTGAGTAAAACAGAAAAGAATGTCGTCTAAATAATAGAAAAGGCACAGGTTTTAAATGTCACACAACAAAGCATTCGGTGATAGATGGAAGGGTGGGTAGAAAACTCAGTGATTGATGTACATCTAATCCCATGTTGGGTTCTTTCTTTGTCTTCAACGCAAGTAAGAAAAATACCGTGATATCATTTTAAAAGAGTGGATATAATATTAAAGGAAAACAAATCATTTTGTGTACACCACTTGTTTAAATAAAATTATCAACATGTTTCGAAACCAATGTTGAGTTTGTGTATAAAATTTTTAACCCTTTATCCTATCCTACTAATATTATAAAGGTGAAAGTTTGTATGGATGGATGTTTGTTACTCTTTCACACAAAAACTACTGAATGGATTTTAAAAATTCTTTCACTAATATAACGCTACATCATATGCGAGATCTATAGGCTATATACATTGGTAAGTTCTGGCGTTATGAAATTATTTATCGTACGTTTTCTGTCGCTAACAAAATCGATTTATTGCAAACGTCAGAAACCAATTGTCGCCTTGGAAACGATGTTTTTTAAAAAAAAATTATTAGGCAATTCACCCTAAAAAGAGTGCTTTGTTGGCATCGTACTTAATAACAGTCTCTAAAAATGAATCACAAAACTGTATGTATGCGCGCATAAACCCGAACGACTACAAAATTTGATAATTCTTTTTTTTGTTCGTTATTTTGTATAAAACTACCGTTGAGTTCTGGCATTATGAAATTTGCATAAAAAGTTATAATAGGTGGCACGCGAGCAGTTTGAAAACTTAATGTATCGGAAATGAGAAAGCACGAGGTGAGAGGGGTGATTGCGGAGGGGGGAAGGGGGTGTTGGAAGGGTGTTGGTGGAGGGGGGAAGGGGGAGGGGAGGAGGGTGCGGGGGGTGGAGGTTAGGGGAGGAAGAGGAGGGAGGGAAAGGAGGGGAAAGGGGAAGTATGGAAGAGGGTGGGGGGAGGGGTAGGGGGTGGGGGGAAGGGGGTTGAATGGGGAAGTGGTGAGGGGAGAGGGAATATGGAGGGGTCCCTACCCTACCTGGGTGGAGGGAGAGTGGTAGGGGGTGTGGGGAGGGGTGGGGGGAAGGAGAGGGGTAGGGGGTTGATGGGGGGAGTGGAGTGGAGAGAGGGAAGGTGGAGGAGGTGGAGTGGGTGGGAGAGGGGGGAGGGAAGGAAAGGAAATAGGGAGGGGTGAACGAAGATGGGGGGAGGTGAAGTAGGGAGGGTATGGGGTGGGGGAGGGGTGGGTGGAGAAGGAGGGGGAGGCAGAGGGGGTTTAATGGATGAGTAGAGTGGGGAGAGGGTAGGTGGAGGGGAGTGGAGTGGGGGGAGGGGTGGGTAGAGGGGGAGGGGGTGGAGGGTTGATGGGGGAAGTGGAGTGGAGAGAGGGAAGGTGGAGGAGGCGGAGTGGGAATCCCCTAACACCATGCGAGCGAAGCCGCGGGAAAAAGCTAGTAATATTATAAAGGTGAAAGTTTGTATGGATGTATGTTTGTTACTCTTTCACGCAAAAACTACCGAATAGATTTTAAAAATTCTTTCACTAATAGAAAGTTACTTTATTTGCGAGATCTATAGGCTATATATATATTGGTAAGCTCTGGCGTTATGAATAATCTCTGGCGTTATGAAATTATTTATCATACGTTTTCTGTCGCTAACAAAATCGATTTATTGCAAACGCCAATAGAGAACTCCAGTCCAATTTTTTTTATTTTTTTTAATGAATAAAGACCTTCAAACTTAAATAACTGCATTCGTATTTTTATTTTTATAGTTAGTTTTAATAGTTAAAATAATTGTCAAAGTTTTAATTTTTAAAGACTCCCAGAAACGCACCGTATGGTGGTCTTCACCCACCGTTAGTTTTTTACTTTTTAAGTTGTCATTTTGAATCAGTGATGTCATGTCGAGGGAAATTTCCCTAGATCTAGGGGAGAAAAATATTTTTTAGGGATAAGGGAAATCAGGACAAAATCTAGGGAAATTTCGAACTCTGGCAAAATTTTTATTACATATGACAATATTACTGGTATTATTTATATATATATATACGTATATATATTTTTTGGAATTCCTATGAATCTTAATTATTGTTCATGTACTTACATGCAATGTTATTTTTAACACTGACAACTCAAAATGATATTAGGGAACGTACCCATACTACGTGACACATTCGGGGGGGGGGGGTCTTCGAAATACCACGCTTGGTACAAATGAGCGGCGGGTTGCTTATGATTTTTATTTTGCAAAGTGTTTTTTTTATTTGGAATTCAGTTTCTAATTCAGTGGTGAGTGTATTCGTACTTTTAAATTATTACTTCACGTAGCAAAAAGTGTTTTATTTGGAAAATCACGGTATTATTAGTATATTTACCAAGTTCCGATATCTTTCCAATTAATTATCATATTAATTAACATATAACAGGATTAGTGTTACACAATCGGGTGGCTACGTAGGTAATTGCGTAAATGTGAAATTCTAGGGAAATTTCACTTCGAAATCTAGGGAAATAATTTTTTTGGGCAGAACATCCCTGTTTGAATGAAGAATCATGGCCAGCGTTGCCAGAAGGTTACTTTTGTAACCTTTTAGGTGATTTTTTACTCTGAAAGGTTTCTTTCAGGTTACACTACTCAAAAGGTTACTTTTAGGTGGTTTTTCAGAACCAACGTCAAACGGAATGCTCTTTTGTTTTTTTTTCGTGTTGGCTAACGGCTTGCTAAATCATGGACTATACACTTATTGCAAAACTTTACTTCTTTCTCTTTCACACTATTGTGAAAGAGGAACACGTTTCGCTCAATATTAGAATTCGGATCAGTCATATGGAATCCCCAATACAAAGTAAATATTGAAAGGTTAGAGAGAATTCAAAAAAAGATATTGAAACACCTAGACTTTAAATCCTTTCGAACATCAGAAAACCTAAAAGACTCATTAACATTCCATAATTTATCAACTTTAGAAGATAGAAGAAATATATCCGACCAAAAATTTTTATTCAAAATCATCAACGTTGTTGACAACAACTGTCTTCTAGAAAACATTAATTTCCACTGTCCAATAAGAAACACAAGATCAAACCAACTATTCCACATCCCACACTCAAAAACAAATTACACACAACATTCATTTCTCTGAAGGACGTGCACAAAATTCAATGATATCTTTTACGACTCTGATATTTTTCATTTGTCCTCAGGCCAATTTATTAAATCAGTAATAGAAAAAATTTAAACAAATTGTTAATTACGAAATCTTCACCCCTGCTGCATGTTATTATTATTTTTTTTTTTCATTCTCATTATGTTTGTTTTCCTTCTTTTTATTATAATAATAATATTTGGATTATAATATGCTTTATAATTTGTATGTTTTTCTTTCATTTCTGTTGTATATATATATTTTTTTTTCTACCACCTTATGATTTCTTTAATGTTTTAATCTATGTTTTTATATATATATTATAAATTTTACCGGAAACTTCGCTGGTTAATGCAACCACGTAATATGTTACTTTATTATTAAATTATGTATTACTGTTTGTTACCTCAATAAACTAAAAAAAAAAAAAAAAAGTGTAAATTACAAATTAACCATAGCTTCTCGCTCACTCGACAAATCTGATTGATCGCTCAATCTGACTTTTTGCATTTTGAGTACCCGCTATTTACGCCGGCAAGGATGCAGGTAGAAAAAATATCAGATTTTTCATACCGGTATATACAAAACAAAAAACTCGCTCTACTCAAAAATAATCCAAATGGCTTATGTTCCACTTTAATACTGAGCTCCTCATGATGATTGGTTTATTTATATCCTCATGTATTTTATCAACTTTTTACCATTCCACTGGAAAAAATACGAAAGGTTATTTTTCACACAAAAAGGTTACTTTTTTATATATTTTAGGTGACTTTTTACAAGACACGGCTGGCAACACTGATCATGGCGGTCATGGCAGAATGCTTTGTAATGACTTTTAGGTGTGAGGTGTGTTTTTTATTCAAGATTAACTGCTTTTAATATAGAAAAACATTGGTAAAATGTCCACATTTCACCGCTACTGTTATTGTATTTAATCAAAGAGCAATATAAAAACAATAAATCATCTCTTTCATTGCAAATACATGTGACATCGTGTTTTGTGTCAGGCGTTACTTTGTAGGTACATTGTTTTATGTATAATACATACAGAAACACTGGTATTTATAATACACTGATCATGACGAGTGTGTAACAACTTGTATAAAAAGCCCTATACTAAAAACAATTTGAAAATACATAAGCAAATGTCAAAATATGACACGACTTTAACCTCAAATAGACAAAATTTATTGCAGATTGTCCGCAAATATAGCCCTTTTCGTAAATTGTTGAGGGCCTAAATTATGTTTCAATAAACACAATAACTATTATTTATCTAAATCTCTATAAACAGTATATGATTGTATGAAAATAAACCAAAAACACGAAATGTTGAATTGCATAGGTACGTGTGCACTTCAAGTCATTTCAAATGTCAATACAATACACACTATCACCAGGTGACAGGTTAAGAGTGACGTCACCGTTAACCATTTCAGTAATGCCAACTTAACGCTGTGTTTTGAGAAGAGGTTTAAAAATGCACTTTTTAATATTTTTTTAAAAACTCTGCGTTTAATATTATGAAATAAAACTTATATATTCAGAATCAGCGTTTCTTGGTCTATATGAACATATTTTTTTAAAGCCATAATATTTTTCACTGGAGTTCCTTATTGTCGGCATGGAAACGATGTTTTTTTTTAATTAGATTACTATGGACATCCCTTTGATGTTAAAATTCAAATATGTATAAAATACTAATTCCTACTTTACAGAATGGATTTTAATGAAACTTTACAATAATATGAACATATAGGCTATAGCTCAGAGCTCTGGCATTACGAAATTTATATGAAAAAATTGCAATAGGTGGCACGATTAGTAATATATCTATAATTCTTTAATCGATTTAAATTATTAGGGAAGTAGGTACTCAAATAAATTCGCTTAAATATTTTCTAAAATAGAATTTTTATTTAAGAATCTTTGTTTTGCAAAATGTCATTCTCAAATTTTGACATAATGTCACACAACAATTATTGTTTTGGATAGACAGGTATCGCATTTTTTAAGTATAAAACTGCCGTACTGGATTTTTTGGTAGAATATAAAAAGAAAAATAATTAATTATTTATGCATTAAACCGCTTACTCGTTAATACGGAAAACTTTTTATCCAAACAGTTATATTTAGCTTTATTATTACGAAAAGTGAGTATTTATGTCGGGGGAGACCAAAAAACATGCAAAAAATATGCATTTAACATTTTAATTTTGTTAAAATTAATTCACTCGCACGGTAACGCCATGTTCATTCATCGTTTTTATTTTAACATTTCATCAATGCTGCCAATCATAGAAAAATATTTTTGAAAGCAATGTATTAAAATAATTACACAAACCCGCTAGACAAACCCTGCGTAGCCAAACAAACCATTCAAAACCTGGGATGTTTTTTAAAAGTATGATAAAAAGCGAGTTTATTTTAGAGAATTTATTTTATAAGATTGGTACTTCCGACAAATGTCACATTTGATTGTCTATTAGTTAAAAAAGGAACATTCCGTATTATCCGTGCATCAAACTTCGACAACACGAACGTTCCGTGTTATTCGTGAGGTGGACTAACTGCATATTTACCAATAATAATTCGTACTTAATAACTATCTGTAAAAATGAATCACCAAAATGTATGTATGCGCATAAACCCGAACGACTGAACCAAATTGGATAATTCTTTTTTTTGTTCGTTTTTTTTTTGTATAAAACTACCGTTGAGTTCTGGCATTATGAATTTTGTATAAGAAATTATAACAGGTGGCATGCGAGCGGTTTGAAAACTGAATGTATCGGGAATGAATGTGTGGAATGCGAGAGGTGAGTGGGGGGAGTGGGGAGGGGGGAAGGGGAGGGGGAGGAGGGTGGGGGGGAAGGGGGTTAGGGGAGGGAGAGGGGGGAGGGAGAGTGGGGAGGGAAGGAAGGGGAAAGAGGAAGGATGGAGGAGGTTGTGGGGAGGGGTAGGAGGTGGGGGAAGGAGGTTGATGGGGGGAGTGGAGTGGGGAGAGGGAAGGAGGAGGAGGCTGAGTGGAAATCCTCTAATGCCATGCGAGCGAAGCCGCGGGAAAAAGCTAGTTTATACTAAACAACTTAGAGATTTCAGAAATTAGAAAAAGTGTTAATAGCCAATTAAATTTTATTAATAACTAAATATTTGGGTTTGGGCATGTAGAGCGAATGAACGAAGAAAGTAGTGTAAAAAGAATATATGACGCTAATGTGAATGGTAGAAGAAGTCGGGGACGCCCGAGGAAGACATGGCACGATCAAGTAAATCAGTTACTTGAGACGGGCCATGTCAAAAGTCAGAATAATAGAAGAGTATGTATGAGACGATGCATGAATGTGAGTGAGGCAAAGAGTGTGTGCCAAGACCGAGTTGTTTAGCGGTCCGTTCTCTCTGCCTACGGGAAAACGGCGTGACTGTTAGTTAGTTAGTCTAAATCAGGGGTGCTCAAACTTGAACTGCTGGCGATCTACCTCAACCTTATTAGATTCAGATCGATCGACTCTGAGAGGCTACAAGTATGTGTGATGCAAAAATTTCGCCGCCCCGTTATTTAGATACTTCAAAACCACGATCCATGTAATAGGATCTTCACCACGCAAGGCAGATTAACTTAAGATTGATTCTGCGTAAAAGTCCCGAAATAATAATTACACACGGGACAGTCAATTTTGCCGCATATGGCATGCTAATCAAATGCAAGTCTACACTCCGTAAATGATAAATCGGCAACTGGTTATTTAATTTATCTTTATATTGTGAACACAAAACTGGTTTTAATTAAATCTGTATGCGGTGAACTAAAGCTACATTCAGAACACGAACATGGTTTTTCTTTGATTCTGGCAGTACATAAATAGTCTGCAACTAGAATTTTATAACTGTACTTCGAATAAGACAAAGTTTTCCTTCGAAATGTGTCAACAGATTAATGCACAATTCGAATTTTACATTCTGAACACAAAACTGGTTTAAATTAAATCTGTATGCGGCGAATTGAAACTACAGTCAGAACATTAAAATGTTTTTTTTTATTCCGGCAGCACATGCATAGTCTGCAACTAGAATTTCATAACTGCACTTAGAATAAGATAATGTTTTTCTTCGAAATTTGTCAGCAGATGAATCCACAACTGGAATTTTACTTTCTGAACACAAAACTGGTTTTAAATTAAGAGTGAATCTGCTTACGAGTCCCCAGATTTAATTAGTGTTAGGTACTCGCATAACATGCGTATGGTTTTCCTACAAATTATGAATTTTGAAGAATGGTTTCAAACAAAATTTAACCTAATCGAAATGTTATAATGAGTTTCTTCGAAATACGTCAGCACATTAATCCGCTACTGGAATTTTTAAAGATATAACGGAACTTGAAACTGGTTTTAACGTAAGACTTAATCTGCACGCGAGTCCTAAGCTTTAATTGATACTACACCCAATTAAAACTACACTCAAAACACGAAAATGGTTTTCCTGCTATTTTTGCACGTGGAAAAAATGGACTCACAACTCGGGCTGAGTGACTATACAAACCAAACCACACACTGTATCGATAACTTCGATATTTTGAAGGGCGCAATTTTCGACACTGTTTCACCTTGAATGTGCAATTTTTATTTTCAATGAGGACTTGTGACGTCAGACACCATAGACGAGGATCGAGTAAAAAATAAAAAAAAGGTGCGACCATAGTCAATTTAAGCTACAAATAAACAATAACCAAAAAAGTTTGAAAAATGGGCGGTCTTATTGAGGCCTAATTGAAGATCAACTAAAACAAAAACTGTGAAAAGATCTATTATACATCGGCAAATTTTTCTCGAGATCGACTCAAAAAGCACTCGCGATCGTCCGTTTGAGCACCCCTGGTCTAAATAGTTCAAATAGCCATTTGCTGAAAACCAGTTACATTCCATATTTTGTTAATAGAATCAATGAAAAATAAACAAAATGTACAAAATTTTAAGCATTTATTGATGAATAATTGTTTTATTATTATTATTATTATCATCTCTAAAATTTATTTTCATATTAATAGATGTATTTATAATTTTTATTTTATTTATTTAGACAACTTGATTATTTTGTTTTAATTCATAAAAGTTTTTAATAACAAATGCAATTATTACATATTCCAAAATAATTTTGATATTTTATTTTATATAATTGTTTTTTATGATACCTTTAATTAATTGATCACCGCTCTTTGTAAAGTTTTTTTGTCTAGAGGAATTTATTTATCTATACTTGTTTGTCTTTCGTTATCTGTCGATTTTAATTTTATTCTGATGAAGAAACCATTGGTTTCGAAACATGTTCATAATTTTGATTAAATAAGCGATGTATACAAAGTGATTTGTTTTTCATTTAATTACAATGACGCCACATATCATCTGATAAAGCTCCGTACAAGAACCCAACTGCATGGTGCTTCTTGGATTATGGTATTCCGTGTATATTTGTGAAGCTCAATGTAGATGAGGAAAGGGGAAGGGAAAGAGAAAAGTCAGGTTAGGTTAAGCAATACAAATTTCAAACAGCTTTTAGATTCTTAATGGCAATGGGCGGGTACTCAAAGACATTTAAATGAAATGATATTTTTGATTGCTCTGGCTAGATTTTGAAACCGCCTCTTTTGTTTCCGCTCTGCCATGGAGATCATCAAAGCATTTTTTTAAAGTCTAGAAACATATGTACCAATTATCTTTCAGACTGGCAGCACTAAAACAATATTTAATTTTATTATTCATGTGGAAATCGAACCACAACATACCATTTCAAAACCGAATACCTAGACTAATGCGATCTGCACGTTTCGTTACTCTCTCTTCCACACCCATACACCAGGCGCGGTCCCTTCTATACATCTTGTGGATGCTGCGCTTCCCTTCATTTCTATGCTTATAATAAATATAATAATAATTTATTTTTTTCCAAAATGAAAAAAAAAACTTTGGGCTTATTTTTTCTATCCGTAAACAGCAATAGATACTGCAATTTAACGGCACAGTCCTAACCTTAGGGCCAAAAACAACAAAACGCAATGCGCGGACCGGGTTAAAATACGTAGGTGTCGAACGTAACATAAACGTACCAACACTAGCAAAGAAATCAGGACCAACATGGATTCTCTACTTCATTCCGTATCTACGATGTTAGATTAAGTGAGATATTCGCGCATGCGCATTTAGTCCTGCGTGCCTAGTTTCGTCTGAAGTCCGATACGCATTCGATAGAAGCATCCATTCAATGCGCAGAAAACGACTTTAATGCGCGTAGGCATATTGCACAGAATACCACAACCGATCACGTGTTAGAGATTTGTTAGCGCGCCCGTTTTGACAGTTTGGCTTGAATTTTGAATCACTATAGCCGATTGGTACGTTGAATATCTTTCTAATGTCTATTCAATTAATTTGATTTTAGAATTGTGATAATAGATGTGAAGCATAAAGGATTTACAGAGCTAATTTGACATACAATTTTTTTCAGTAATCGCATCTTGTTTGTAGCATTGTTTTTTTTTTCTAATACGTACTACATTAATTTTAATATAAGTAAGTTCATCGTAATATGCTGCCTTTCTACAACCACGGAGATACCTAATAAAATTAATACAATGATCAATTCAATGAATAAATTAATCAGTACGGCAAAAGCACCTGGTATCTGGTTCAATGGCAGATAACTAATTTATAGCTTAGGGATGAGTGATCATACCTTCTCTTTGTGAAACCAGGTATATCTGTTGAGAAAATGGAATAAATTGGATTGAACAAGGGTGGTATTTCCTTCAACTCTTCTTTTTATAACTTTAGAAGGTTATTCCCATCAATGTAATATATCATTGAAGAAGAAGATAACAATAATAATCTAAACAAAAATATGAAAGAGAACAAGACACAGAAAAACAGAAAAATATAATGGAGAGGTTCTAGGTTCGAGTCCCAGTTGCGACCATTATCTCTTTTGTGTCTTGTTCTCTTCATATTTTCGTTTAGATTATTATTGTTATCTCCTTCTTCAATGATTCTTTAAACTATTTTATTTATTTAAATTTTTTAAACTTGGATAACAGTAATGTGATTTACTTTTTTTTAAAAAGCGCTGTATCTCATAAAAACGGACCTGAATTGAAGTATTTAGTAAATCCATAGGAATCAGGGTCAAATGACGTCATATTCTTGTCAACAAGGCCGACTGGAGTTCATGTCAAATTACGAATTCAGTGCTGGCGTTAAGTAAACTTCACCGTTTAAAATAGTAAATCACTTTAAATACAATCGGTACAACAATACACAAATCAGTAACAACGAGTATCATCAACAATCGCCGCCATTTGTAAACTATCGCTGCTCGATGGCACTGACTTGATCACGTGACATTTAAAAATTCGTAGCGCGCCGAAGCCTGTGCTGTAGTCAGCCTTGCTTGTCAATATATCCGCAATTACTTTACGATCCGGATAGAATGACGTCAGAGGCGGTATTTTGATCGATAGGTATTTGTAACTAACTAACCATCACGCCGTTTCCCAGCAGGGGTAGGTACAGAGGACGGACCGCTACACAACTTGGTATTGGCACACACTCTTTGCCTCACTCACTTTCATATATCGTCTCATACATACTCTTCTATTATACTTTTGACATGGCCCGACTCAAGTACTTTTTTTTTTTTTTTTAAGTATATTTATTCAGTTTTTTTTAAATTTTACAATATTAATCTTTAAAATCTTACAAAACTGATCAATCAGTTTGATTGTAAGAAATCTCTCATTTGTCCTATTTAATTAATACTATAATACTTTTATGTTTTACATTGTAATAACTGTGTAAAATCTAAAATACTAATTATTATAAACTACTAATTATTATAATGTTTATGAATACAGTGTGTGATAGTAATTTCCAGGTATTTGATCAATATTCGATCTGGGTATTTGTATACAATATTATTTGCTTTCATGTTCTACGGAGATAGAATGATTTAATTTTTTTTTTTGATATTTGAATAAGATGTCTCATTTTTAATATTTTCAGGTAATGCGTTAAATATTTTCGGAATTCTTTGCCTCTTTGTTCTATCACCGTATACATTTTGAGATTTATTAATAATAAACATTTGTGCTTCTCTATGCCTAGTAGGGTAGTTGTGGTTTATAGGTTTTTTGAATTCTGTATTCCAGAATTCATCTAGCGTTAATTGATAATCTACCTTACTGTGTATAGAGAGGACATTACACAAGGAGAAAAATTTTTTATAATCGCCTTCACATAATTGAACTTTTTTTTTGCCTGATATCAATTTTAGGAAACGGATTTGTAATTGTTCTATTTTATTTAAGTACGTTTTGTACGTTAATCCGTAACTATTTATTCCGTATCCTATAATTGATTCTGCTAATGCGTTGTATATACAGTATAATATATTTTTATCAACAAAGTTTTTTAGGTGGTAAAATTTCCCTAATATGGATCTTAATCTATTACATACATTTTCAATATGATTTGGCCAGTTAAAATTGACATCTATAGTAAGACCAAGGTTGCAATTCCTTATCCTGACAATTTGTATATGGTGAGTGAATAAGCATATATTTGTTTTTTTTTGCGTTTATAATAATGCCATTGTCGTGTGACCATTTAATTATGTTGTTTAGGTCTTCTTGTAAAATTTCCTCAATTTTTTGTGGATTTTTGTCAGCACATATAATGCAAGTATCGTCTGCAAACATGTAGCATTTACAACGTTTTATTACGTTTGGTAAACTGTTTACTTGCATTATATAACACGTAGGTCCCGATATCGAGCCCGTAGCTACTCCAGTGCTTGCCAACATTTCATCACTTAAAATTCCGTCAATTTTAACTTTAATTTTTCTATTAAACAGATAATTTTTAAACAAATTATTTAAAGGACCTCTAATACCACATTCCTCCATTGCCCTTAATAATGTTTCATGGTCCAATGTGTTAAAGGCCTTTTTAAAATCTATAAAAATTATACCAATATAATATTTTTCATTTAATTGGCAATTTATATGATCAGTGAATTTAGAAAGTAATTGTGTAGTACTTTTTTCTTTTTGAAATCCGTACTGTATGGGAATTATGATTCTATTTTTTTCTATAAAATTTTGTATTTGGTTAAAGATAGCCCTTTCAATAATTTTATCAATACACGAGAGAATCGCTATTGGTCGATAGTTTGTGAAATCTTTGTGGTTTCCTGATTTATATATAGGTCTGATGATGGATGTTTTTAGTTCGTCAGGCATGATACTTTTACCTACACAAAGGTTAATTAATTTAGTCAGTACTGCGATTATATTATCAGCAATTAACTTTAGGTCTTTAATTCTTATTTGGTCATTGCCTTCTGATTTTTTAACATCCATATCATTAATTATTTTTTTAACATCTTTTTGTGATACAGGTCTAAATCTCATTGACATAATAGCAGGAGTTGTATACGTGTTACGATCTAGGAATTTTTTAGTACAATTATGTCTTATGTCTTTTATTTCATTTACGAATGTTGTAGATCTAATTTACTTGATCGTGCCATGTCTTCCTTGGATGTCCCCGACTTCTTCCCTAATTCACATTTGCGTCATATATTCTTCTTACACCACTCCCTTCGTTAATTCGCTCTACATGCCCTAACCATCTTATATTCTATGCCGATATCCACATTTCTCACATAATCATACATGGTTTTACCACGCATACGCCTCAGAGATCTCATTTCAACAGCATTCAGTTTACTTTCATCCTTTCTCAGCAAGTTCCATGCCTCACTATCGTGTATCGTGGACTCCATTGTGGTCTGCTAGCTTCGCTTCCATGACAGTTTTTTTTTTTTATTAGCGCCAACGGCATTCAGCCCTCCATTAATGGAATTACCTGCATTTACCCTACTTTCAATATCTCTATCAGCCTTCCCATCTCTCGTAAACATACCACCCAGATACAAAAACTCATCCACCCGCTTGATATTTGTAATTTAAAAAAATCGATTTGTTTATTGTATAGATATTGCAACCAATGTTGAGTCAAACAGTTGCATTGATTGCATACAGCATATTTAAATTTCGAAGATCGTATACACAAGTTGTCCCTATTCGCTTGTAACAACAATTAGGCGTTATTAAGACAAAATCATGTTTCTCAGTGACGTTTGGAATCAATACACACAACCTAAGTTTTGTTTTAGTTGAGTCAGCTCTAATTGCGCGACCAAGACGAATACAACATTTTTACGTAATAATAATTGGAATCGATAATTTTCTCTTGATTCGATAATTCTTATGTATCTAGTCCTCCCCTGTCATTACCCTCAGATAATTTTAGGTAGTAACTTATATTTTTATTTGACATCGGTTAATGCCAAATACTTGTCGGTAATGTACATTCGCCTGTCATATCAAATTCCCATTAAAATCAAAGAGTTGGTATACTCTCACCCTCTGTTCGCCTGGTAACTGGTAACCCAATACCAATAATGGATTACTTGATGGAGTGCCAAATCAAAGCTGATTTTGTGAAAAAAATGATTCATTTTCATTGTGAGGTATTATTAAACATAGAAAAGAACCTATGTAACTCAAAACTATTTATATTAAAATTTGATATTCTAGTTTTTTCAAAGGGTGCTAAGTGCAAAAACAAGTATGTAATATTGAAATTTCTATCTCTACTCAAATTCGTGTTTGTTATTCTTTATAATCACGACACTTTTTTTTATGCGAAATGTTACGATCTCACGATCTGACGATCTGATGACCTAAAGATCTGACGATCTGACGATCTGACGATCTGACGTTCTGGCGATCTGACGATCTGACAAACTGACGATCTGGACGATCTGACGATCTGACGATCTGGACGATCTGGCGAGCTGGCGATCTGAAGATCTGACAATCTGAAGATCTGACGATCTGACATCTGACGATCTGATAATCGTATGATCTGATAGTCTGATGACCCGACGATTTGACCTGGTGATCTGATATTTTGACGATCTGATGAACCGGTGATCTGACTATCTGATGGTCTGATTATCTGATGTTCTGAGAGTTCCTTACAATTATCCATCTCCTTCCTTACCCATTTCAGCCTCGTCAAATTGATTTCCTTGGGGATGCTCATTGACGTGAGGGGGATGCTATAATCCCGTTGATTTCTTGGGGCTCGTGCGATAACACCAATCAGAAAAATCTGGGCCAGATTTTGGCTTTTGGTAGTATATAACCTATTGACCACCATAACACGGGCATAAAATCCACAAATTATGTAACCATCAAAGCAATGAATAAAGAAAATAAAAATTGTTATCATAAAAACCTTTATTTAAAAACTTAATTTTTCAAATCCTTTTGTCCTTCACCCCTCAGACTAATTTGTTCGCTTTTCGGAACAACTCTAATAGGTCTGATAGAAATAGTTGTGTCTCCCTTACTATCATGAATATGAACTAACCGGTTTTAGATAAGAGAACACCACGTTTTTTGTTCAAATCTAAACGTTAACCACAAAGTAATAAAAATGTACACCTATATAAAATCAAAGTTACCGATCGGAATTTAAAAAAAAATTGTGATACTTTGGAAATTTTTCAATAATTATTTTTACATGAAAAAGTAAGAGGACGATGTAGTTCATAATACATTTGTCTTTTAAAGAAATGTGTCTTTTTTTAAGTAAAACTTCTTTACGCACGCTTGACTTGGGGAGTGAGCTGGCGAATGCGTGACGAGAGCGTTACGAAAATCTATGCGAACGGTAGTTGAGAGGGAGATATAAGTTAGTGGAGATAGAAAGAGAGAGAGTTACGTTTCGTATTTATTACTGTAGGGGCAAGAGAGAGAGGTGCGAGCACACATTTTCTTTCTCTCTTTCTCTCATAGCCAGTTACGTTTCGTGTATCGACACAGTGCAGGACTATACTCTTTTTTTTTACTACTCCCGTCTGGAGCCCGTGGGACTATGGCATCCCCAATTGGGGTATGTTGTGAGGCTGAAGGTAGTGGGGAGGGGAAGGAGATAGGGAAGAGGAAGGTGGGGAAGTACCTGGCTATTCAGATCTGGTCACCAAACACGGCTAAAGCCATTTCAAGCAACTTTTCAATTCTGAATGGTGGTCTAACACCAGGGCGATACTGAGAGTATCTTCCACTCTGGAACGTGCCGCAAATATTACTATATATTATTTTAAATTAATAAATTGTGAAATAACACAAATTAATCGAATAAAATTTATTTGCCACGCCGGGATTCGATCCCGCGACCTTCGGAGTGCTAGTCAAGAGCCGTACAGCTGGACTACGCCGGCCGTCCATATCACACTGTAGGAGCAAGGGAGAGCAGTGCGCGCGCACATTGTCTTTCTTTCTTCCTATCATATAGATGGAGATAAAGAAGTTTTACTTCAGTTGTGTGGTCTAAAGCACACTCGTTTTTTTCGTTAGCAGTAATTTTAGTTAGAAAAACGAAAGGTGAGTCTTTTTAGAACTTTTTATTGTTGCATTCAAAAATGTTGTTTTTCATAAATTATAAATTTCATATCTGGGTCATATACTTCGAGGGGAGAAGTATCACTTGCTCCATTTGAAAGACAAGATAGAGGGTCGCCGAGGGCCTGGTAGGAGACAAATAAATAAATAAATAAATAAATAAATAAAGGTCTTTATTACAAATGTCTTGGCTGCGTAATATACGAGAGTGGACTGGCATTAGAAGTGTGGAGGAGCTATTCCGGGCAGCGCAAGACAGAGAGACATTCTCAAGAGTGATCGCCAACGTCGGGGGGACCTGATACGGCACACAAAGAAGTAGAAGATATGTTTATTTAGACTTATAGAATTTATAAGAGTATTTTATCACATTTTAAAAACAATTTTTAGTTTTCGGAAGCGTTCAGAAATATTCCATTTATGCGCAGCGTAAATATTTTGACTTTCCGACAAGTTAGGCCCGAGGCACGTGGAATTAAACACAACAGATACTTAACTTTCCAAAGCAAATAAAACAAGTATATTTTCCCTCTATCTTCCAACTACCAACATATTTAATAAGCCAGCTAGTTTTGCTGACTAATCTCCCTTCGTTCTCATTTAATTTCCCTGGACCATTTCCACGAGTTCCTCCCATATATCTACATCTAAGGAACCATTGCTGTCTCCCTATATCTTTACATCTCCTTTCATAGCATGGTCTCCTGGTACCGACTGGCTAGATTCGATGAAACATTAAGTTGAACAAGACGCAAAAACTGACGGTGCGTAGTTATTCGGAATATATTGAAAACATAGAAAAATTAAATGAAGAGACTTGAAATAATTTTTTTTGTTCGGATATAAAAGTAACAATGAATGCAAAGTTTGCTGTTACACGACACGACGGTTATACGACACTGTCATGAAAACAAAAATGTCCACCTACAACAAATGTATTTATTCATGTAGATATTCATTTTTTATATGAAAAACTCTCTTTTTATAACTTTTGAGGGTTATTCCCATCAATGTAATATATCATTGAAGAAGAAGATAATAATAACACACTTTGTAAAGCACCACTTTTTATTAGAATTGATATTTAACAGCCAACCAGGTTTCGCTCATCTCGAGCTTCATCAGGGTTTATTATAACAACTAAAGATAATTATCTACAGACATACATATATAAAAGAAATTAAGAGAATGAGTGAAAGAGATAACAACATATTATAATATATTATATTGATAGAGTGACGTATGCTTCCGACGGCCTCCTTGTCGAGGGGCAAGACTCTCGACTAGCGATCCGGAGGTCGCGGGTTCAAATCCCGGCGTGCGCAATAAAAAAATTATTTGTTGATTTGTGTTTTCACAATTTAAATATTAAAAATAATATATTGTGTATGTGATGCACGCTCCAGAGTGAAAGATTTTCTCAATATCGCCCTGGTGTAAGACCATCATTCAGAATTGAAACGTTGCTTTGAATGACCTTAGCCGTGTTTGGTGACTAGGACTGAATAGCCAGGTACTCCCCCATATCCTTCCCCTCTCCATTTACCAATATACCCCAATTGGGGATGCCGTAGTCTTACGCTCCAGGCGGTTGGGAGCAGTTGGGACTCCGGTGAGATATTCTCATATAAAAAAAAATTGGAAAGCACCACTATTCAGAACTTACGTATTCTGTTGACAGTAATGTACATTCAGCAACTAGATCTATCTTGGATCTTCTAAACTGGAGAGAGCTGGCACAAAATCGATATGAGTGGAGGAAGACTCTTGAGGAGGCCAAGACCCACCAGGGGTTGTAGAGCCAATAGTGATGATGATGATGAGTAACTAGATCTAAATGGGTCAAGTTCTCCCAACCTTCCTCTGCGTTTCTCCTTCTACAGCAATTCAGAACGTAGTTTGTATTTGGTTAGTGGCTGAGTTGACATCGCGTTTGACTCCCACCCGGGCGTCACGTGTTCGATTCTTCGGCAGGTTAAGTCTTCCATCACTACACAAGCAACATTTTCGGCATATTGCGGTGGTAGTTGGAGATATTCAAATATTGTCAGGTTATTCGTAACTCTGGAATGTTCGTCTTTCTTTAAAAAAAATTAAAAATAATAAATCGGGCCTTCGACTCCAACAAAGCTTGGATAATTTTTCATTTACCACATCGAATTTCTGCGTTTGTCAGACACTTCCCTCTTTCAGTATTTCCCAGTCAATATGTTTATCTAAATCGGAGAAAACGGTTATCTGTGGGCAGTTCCAGACCCTCTAGTGCCAGAACATTTTTTCCAGTGAATCTCGTATACTCTGGACGAAATATTAGATTTTGAATTCGGAATTTGAGACGAAATCCACGAATGAGGATGGTAAAGAATACCTTTTAAAAATACAATACAGATTGTTTATATTACAGACTCCGTAGTAAGCTTTCAAAAAGTAGAAGATGGTTTGATATATGTAAACACTAATGTTAGAGGAAGTGCGCTAATATTAAAAAAAGATAATAATTAAGTGAAAATTGTGAAAATATTTATCGACTCGCAAAAATCTCTCGACCCGGTAGTAAGCGTTCAAAAATATCAGAAGATGGGTTGAAAAGTAGATGTGTAAATACGAATGTCAGAGGGAGCGCGCTAATGTTAAAAAAACGATCATAATTAAGCGAAAATTGTGAAAATATTTAATAAAACACGGCTCGTTTAAAATAGGGCAAAGATCTCGTAGGAAATGTCATAAAGAGCATTTAAAGAAGTAATTTTTTTCATTCGATTTTATGATAATTTTCAGAGCATACTCGCGATTTTTTTTTTGGCGATAGAATTTCATATACCTAATCTCGGCTCTACAGATATTAATTACCTTAAAAAGTAACATATAGGTAGGTATTTTTTTTAGAAACTTAAAACTTAAGAGGAATATAGACGCTAGAAATATTTCGAATCTCATGCCTGCAAAATTTAAAAATCGATCGTCTTATTTGCACGAGGCAAGTAAGCGAAAAAGTGTTTTTTGTTTATTTTGTGCACAATTTTATAAGAACGAAAAAAAGTTAGAACACGGAAAACATGAAAAATAGTCTAGGCCAAAAAGGGGTATTTTTTAAAAATTGTTTTTTCTATTACTTCAAAGTTAAGTCATGAAACAATTTTTTTTTTGGTGGTTTACGCTTATATTTTTTGCTACGTAAATAATTATTTTATTGTAATTCCAATACATAGAAAAGCTAGTTAAAGATTCAATTTATCCTTTGCATATTTTTTGATGTTCATACTGTAAGCAGATTTGTCGTAAAGATTAATCAAAATAGTATCTAAATAGGATTTCACGTATAACTTCATCTGAAAGTGTTCATGAGAAATATGTTATAAATCGGTGGAAATTCGGAATGCAGGGGTTAAGGGGTAATGCTCTCGACTAGTAATCCGGAGGTCGCTAGTTTGAATCCCGGTGGGCACAATATTTTTTTTTGATTAATTTGTTTTATTTCACAGTTTATTAATTAAAAATAATGATGGAGGTCAATTGATTTTCACTTCCAAGATTTCACCGCATTCTTCTTTCATTCATTTTTTACGATTTAAAAAAAAAAATTTAATGAATGAACCAATAGACAAACAACCAAAATACGAAATACAATGTTTTGGAAAAACATTCATTCATGAATGAACATGAATGTTTGGGATTTTTTTGAGATTTGGGATTTTCTTCCCAAGGTTTTCAAATTTACCAGGGTGATACTGGCATTGTCCTAAGCCTTGCCTCTATCCACTGTAATAACACCCTTGAGTTAGGTATTCTCCCAGTGAACTTGACTTTGCAGGCTGTGGTAAGGACTGCGGACTGCGGACTGCGGGCTGCGGGCTGAGGACAGACAATGTGGCGTGATAAGATCCACTTACGGGATGTTTATCTGTTCGACTTAAAAGCTTCGGGGCATATCGGTGTTACGGGCGGCATCGCACCGAGCCGCCCACTTTATGGCCTATCGAATGACATTTTTCTTTGGGAATCCGGAAATGTCCTTATTATATGTTTTTGGAAGTCAATAATAACCTTGACCATATCTATATAACATTTATGTATTTACGGTATAAATAAATACCTTTAAAACAAAATAAAACGTGTTTTTTTCATATAAAAATGTAATACAAAACAATTATAAAATTTACAATCAGGCTATTGTAAGTGAAATTTAAACTCAATTCTTTATTAGAATATCTCTCTTTTATAATCTTCTTATATATAAAAATCTCGTGTCACGGTGTTTGTGGTCGAACTCCTCCGATACGGCTTGACCGATTTTTTATGAAATTTTTAATGTATATTTGGTAGGTATGTGAAAAGGTTTTAAAGTATGTTTTAAAAAAAAAAAAACCCAGAAAAAAAAACCCTTATTTTTTTGACAATTTTTTTTTTATTTTTTTTTTTTTATTTGGTATCAAAAATACCTATAACCCCAAATTTTAACCCTCCCACCCCCACCCTCCCATTTTTTAATCGCGATTTTAGTATTTTTGTATGAACAAATTTAACCGTCTTTCGTATTTCAAACAGAAAAAAATATATATGTTGTTGAATGACAGATGGCGCTACGTCCGCCTCATCGAACTTTCATCCACACATGCGCAAGACATTCACAAGAAGCGTCGCGTTAGTTTGATATTTCATTCGGCATCATTTTTATCGAGCTTATTTGTGTTGGCTAAAGACGTACTGACAAAAATATCGTACACTCTTTCGTTTTCGTTTCGTTCTTCAAAATTCATATTGATTTCATTTTCCTACTTTAGTTGGTGTTTTTTTGTTTTTATCGGCGGTCAACGTCTACAGCGCTCCATTCCTCTTTCTGTCATAGATCCCATCCCACACACTTATTATATACATTCGTTATTTTTTATTTAACTACCAAAATATTCACT
Source organism: Limnephilus rhombicus (assembly GCA_929108145.2). Classification (NCBI taxonomy): domain Eukaryota; kingdom Metazoa; phylum Arthropoda; class Insecta; order Trichoptera; family Limnephilidae; genus Limnephilus; species Limnephilus rhombicus. The sequence continues at coordinate 21,869,997 of OV815293.1, forward strand.
AGAAATAAAATCAACTCAAAACCTCCTTTCAAAAGTCATCAAAAGTGATGAAAAACAAAATTGTTACGTACGTTAGGTTAGGGTTATGGAGTTATGTGCTATTTAAGAATTATTTTTTTATAGCTTTTAATGACTTTTAAAAGAGGTTTTTTTGTTATTTATTTTTGGGATGTTATGTCGCGTTGCGCTACCTCCTCCTTTACAAGAACATAAGCACACATTTCACCACTAACAATTACACAACTGCCCTGATGATGGAAACTGTAACGCTGTCCGAAACGTTGGCAAAAGGAGGAGGTAGCGCAACACGGCATAACACCCCAAAAATAAATAACCAAAATACTTTTGGCCGTGAAAATCTAAAATCACATCTTTCAAAGAGGTGTTTAGTTGACTTGATTCTGAGTTGGCATGGAACCGATTTTTATTATAGATTATTTTCGTAGTCCTCCTCCCTATGAGGACCTGTGCTGAGGGGCATTTTGTTTTTAATAAGTTTTCAGCGACTTCTAAGGTACAACTTCGTTGGTTTGGTAAGGTTTTATCAGTACCTTTTTAACGATGTTTTTTTAGTATGCTAGTAAGTTCGTTTTACGATATTTTCTTAAGCCAAGATTTGATGACCATAATGTACTTATTTTTTGTTTTAATTTGTTTGATTACTGACCGGGAGTTCTTTACGTAACTTTATGCTAGAAATACATGCTTTGTCCAAAGGTAGAATTACAATTAGGTATATTTAGTATGTCTATTTGCTTGACTCTGGTATTATTTATTTATTTATTTATTTGATGCAATATTATTTACATTTTTTACATAATTCAATGATGTTGGCCTCACTGGGTGGTTTACCCGTGCTGAGGCCTCCATTTCATATACAAAATTATACACAATACATATAAATATATATATACATAATATTGGTGAAAAAAAGGAAAAAAGTAAATAAAAAACATACGATTAAGATAAATTAAACTTAAAAATTAGAGATTTAGAATTAACGTAAAATTAAGAATAAATAATATTATATAAGGTTAAAAACGATATTTTTAATACGTGTTGTGTGTTTGTGGGTGATTGTGTTTTATATTGGTTTTGTGTGTTACTTATATGTTTTGTTATTTTATGCTATGATATTTTGGTAGTATTGTCTATTTTGGTCTTTAATCCATTTTGTAATTTTGTGTCGGAATTTATTTTTGTTTTCCTCAATTTTATTTTCAAGTGTTAGACTGTTGAATGCTTTTATAGCGTGATATTGGTAATGTCTTTGTCCAAAGCTTGTATTTACCGTCGGAGTTTTTAAGTTTTCTTTGTATGCTTGTCTAACTGGTCTGTTTGTGATATTTTGTGTTTGTTGAAGGTTGTTTTTTTGGTCAAAAATGTAATTTAGTAGCGATTTAACATATAATTGTCGTATGTCTAGTACGTCACAACGGTTGAATATTTGGTCTGTATCAGTAAGTCTATGTTTTTTAAGTATTACCTTTAAGATCGTTTTCTGCGCAATTTCCAGGTGTTCGATAGCTGAGTTTGTTGCTCCTCCCCAAGCAATTATTCCATATTCTATTATAGACTGACATAGAGCAAAATATATTGTTTTCATTTGTTGTATTTTGTATATGTTTCTTATGTTTAGGAAAATGTGTATCGTTTTGAGGAGTTTATTTGTCACTTGTTGGATGTGATGTGTCCATCTAAGGTTATGGTCAATTATGATTCCTAGATACTTTATTATGGTTGTGTGAGGTGTTTGCCTCCGTGTCTTGTTGGAGGTGACGAACAAGATTATTTTTGGCCTAGATTTTTTGTATTCTTGATAAATAAGAGAAAATTAGAAACACCTTTTTTTGGACTTGTGGTCTAATTACTATTCATAGAACTACTAGTATTTTGTACGAGCTTTAGGGCGCCGTATCCCCGCTCAAAAAGAAAAAGATAGAGAGATACGTAATTACGAATGTTGGAGAGAGTGCATATTTAAAACGCTTGTATGTTTTAAAACAGTAAAATTGAAGCGAAAATTATGAAAATGTTTAATAAAACACGACTCGTTTAAAATATTAAAATCTCTTGGGGCTATCTAAAACGGCATTTAAAAAAACACTGTGAATTTTTTCATACATATAACTTGTAAAATAACTGAAATAGACGTGAAAATAATAATTTTCGGAGCATACTTTGCAATTTTTTTCTCTGGCGGAAATTTCATATATTTGTGTTTCGGCGTGGGGAATGTTTAGATATTATCTTTAAAAATAACATATATTTTTTTAAGATCTTAAAAACCTCAAATGTTTAAGGGAGATATTTAAGAAATCGGTTGAAATTCGGTTAGCGATGCGCGGCTTAAAAACAGGCCGTAAAACAACAAAATAAAAGTATTGATAATCTCTCACAATGATAATACATCCTTCTGAGAGTTATTATTCAATAAATCTTACTTAAATAGCTTCCCAGCTGTCTTTGGGGATATTTCTAAATTAATAACATTCAATCTCGAGCTAATTTCCCGTCGTATCTTTTGTCACATTACAAAAGAGAAATTGTTTGTTCTTTTTTCTGACAATTATTACAAGCAATAATTGTCAGCCTGAAACACTCATTTACATTGAAAAATCTTCCGAGAAAAGATACTTGCCGCCAACGGGACTTGAACCCGTGTCCTTTCGATTGCCGGTCGAGTGCTCTGACCACTGAGCTATGGCGGCTTATCAAATACCCGCCAAATAATTCAATATATACTAGTGTTTCATTCAACAATTACTGCTTGTTATATTTTTTCCACCTGACAACAACCAACTTTATTTTGTTGGTTGTTGTCAGGTGGAAAAAATATAACAAGCAGTAATTGTTGAATGAAACACTAGTATATATTGAATTATTTGGCGGGTATTTGATAAGCCGCCATAGCTCAGTGGTCAGAGCACTCGACCGGCAATCGAAAGGACACGGGTTCAAGTCCCGTTGGCGGCAAGTATCTTTTCTCGGAAGATTTTTCAATGTAAATGAGTGTTTCAGGCTGACAATTATTGCTTGTAATAATTGTTACCCTTTGTGCTATGCATAAAAATCTTGTCTAAACGTTAGTTTATAAATTAAAAAAAATAATAATTAATATTTAACAAGTTTAAGTATTTCCCCAATAAATGCAGACATAATTTGTCTCGACGCCACCTAGCGAGGGATTTAACACTAACAATGTCTTCCTCGCAAAAATAAAGTTGGTTGTTGTCAGGTGGAAAAAATATAACAAGCAGTAATTGTTGAATGAAACACTAGTATATATTGAATTATTTGGCGGGTATTTGATAAGCCGCCATAGCTCAGTGGTCAGAGCACTCGACCGGCAATCGAAAGGACACGGGTTCAAGTCCCGTTGGCGGCAAGTATCTTTTCTCGGAAGATTTTTCAATGTAAATGAGTGTTTCAGGCTGACAATTATTGCTTGTAATAATTGTTACCCTTTGTGCTATGCATAAAAATCTTGTCTAAACGTTAGTTTATAAATTAAAAAAAATAATAATTCTTTTTTCTGTATCAAAAAAAAGCTTTAAGAAATCCCTGGAGGCGATTTTCCCTACATTTTATATCTGCAAATTGCTTGCGGATCCTAGGGCAACATTCTTTTACATGAAAAATAACCCATAATAGATATTTGGAAGACAAAGACCATTGATTTATGTACGTTTAGGGATAATTTAAATAACATTCTAGAAGTCTAACTTTCTAGAATTTATTCTAGAAGTCGTTTGCGATGGGATAAATGTTTGCGCTTTTTACATTAGGCGACCCAAAAATAGGAATCGAATATTTATGGTTTCAAATGATATGCTATTATTGATGATTTATTTTTTTGCGTGTTGTAGCCTGTGAAATATTTTTCAATTACATGAACTTTTTAAATTTATTTATCAATGTTCTGCCCGGTAACCCGACAGTTGATCGCCCCCCGAAATGATAGTTATTTTGAAATTATAATTTTTTGTGCATTATTATTATTTTTTTTTTTTAATGAGTTCCACGTAGGAGGCCCTGAGGAAAATAATTTCCCTCGGGCCCTATGTCATCTTTGGGGATGCTGTGTGGAGGGTTTTTTAAGGAAAGGAAGGAGAGGAGAGTTCTGGGAAGGAAAAGAGTTTAAGGGATGTGTAGGAATCTGGGGTTCAGTGTGTCCTCGTCATCCGCCTCCAAGAGCTAGACAAACCTCACCCCATGAACCCGGGCACCTCTGCTAAATCACCAAACGTAGCGAACCACTTGGGGTGACCTATGGCAGAGGTGTTGGTTATCCAATAAAGGTTCCCGGGGCGGCGGTACCCATTCCCGCCTCCCAAATTTTTATTTACTAATTTCAAACCTAAAATCGATTTCAAAATATTATCGTATATTAACTGCTATAAATTTTTAAATATAATGTCGTCCGATTTCAGAAAAATGCGATTATTACGCATGTGTACGCGTGTTTGATGCCAAAATTTGGTGGAATGCATTGCTATCGACAAATAGCCTATCTGCCGAGTTTCAGCTTGATCGGATGTCGGGAAGTGGGTTAATCTCTATTTCATCAATTCATACATTTAATCAACAAAACTAATTAATTAGCTAACTAACCATGGCGGGGTTTCCCCGCAGGGGCAGGCAGAGCGGACGCAACGCCAAACAATTCGGTCTTAGCTCATTCATATTCATCGGGCGGTCCGTTTGATAGATTCTCCCATCTTAACAGACGGATTGCAATCCTTGGAGCATAGGCGTCGAGTGGGAATGCTATCCTTGTTCTACCGGTATTACAATGGAAGATGCTCCGAAGAATTAGCGTCATTGATCCCTTAGGCACCGGTGCATAGTCGGGAAACACGCCAAACACGTGCCCAACATTTTCACACGGTTGACATTTGTCACATGAGAACAAGTCGCTTCATTTACTTGTTCTTGTGTTCAACAGCTCGGCTGTGGAATTATTTTCCGGCCTCTGTGTTTCGTTCTTCCTACAACATGGGTATCTTCAAGATCAATGTTCATTCCTTCCTCTCCTCAAAAAGACCCTCCACACAGCATCCCAGATGACATAGGCCCTGAGGGAAATTATTTTCCTCAAAGCCTCCTGTGTGGAGTTAATGTAAAAAAAAAACATCATCTCATGCATACTCTTCTATTATTCTGACTGTTGACATGGCCCGACTCAAATATCTGATTCACTTGATTGTGCCATGTCTTCCTCGGGCGTCCCCCACTTCTTCTACCATTCACATTTGCGTCATATATTCTTCTCATACTACTTTCTTTGCCCATTTGCTCTGATTGTCCAAACCATCTGTGGGTCGATCGGTATCAATATATATTATATATTATTATTGCAGCTACCTACTGGCAATATCCCCCTTTCTCTGTTGCTGTTTGAGCCATATCATTTAATTTGTTGTCAATTATCATCTATATTAAATAATAAATGATAACTGTAAATGTACCAATAATAAATAAACCTACACAACAGTACGAATGTAACGGTGAACGGACAACTCAGTATCATGCAACTTTAACACCTTCTTTGAAAAAAGTCATTTGACGAAAAAAAGTATATAAAAAAATTTAGATAGGTTACGTTAGGTTTGGTTAAAGCAAAATTTTTTTTTTCATGACTTTTAATGACTTCTCAAAGGAGTTGTCATGGAACCGAATATAATATGTCTTTGGATAGATGTCGTAATTTTTTTATTAAAGTTGACTAACATTAGAAAGGTAAATTTCTGATTTGGAAAGGCAATGGAGCCTAAGAGAAATATATTTTTTAAAATTAAAACAATTATAATATCCTGTGATTTTTAAGAACCTAGTACTAGTATTACTGACGGCCGGCGTAGTCCAGCGGTAAGGCTCTTGACTCGCACACTGAATCCCGGCGTGGCAAATAAATTTTATTTGATTAATTTGTGTTATTTCACAATTTATTCATTTAAAATAATATATCGTATATTTGCGGCACGTTCCAGAGTAGAAGATACTCTCAGTATCGCCCTGATGTAAGACCACCATTCAGAATTGAAACGTTGCTTGAAATGGCATTAGCCGTGTTTGGTGACCAGATCTGAATAGCCAGGGTCATCCCCACCTTCCTTTTCCCTATCTCCTTCCCCTCCCCACTACCTTCAGCCTCACAACATACCCCAATTGGGGATGCCATAGTCTCACTGGCTTCAAACGGGAGCAGTTGGGACTCTTGTGCGGCATTCATATAAAAAATAAAAAAATACAATTTTTTTTTAAATTCCTTAAATTCCATCTTTTTAGTAGAATAAACTTTGGCGTTTCATCTCAACTACCAGGATAGCATAACGAATGTAAAGGTATGCAATTCGTACGCTCCGTAGTAATTTCGTGAATTTATTATTAAAAGGGCTTGCGTAACTTCAGTGTTAGTTCCCGGGATCTTTTAGTCGTTTGTTAGGAGGCTGGCGCGATGACAGATGAGTTTAAGGACCTTGGAGGGAAATTTAATCTAAAACTAAGTTCTAAACTTCGATTTTACATTTCACGAGATAATTTTCATCAAAGTCGTAACCCATCCTGGAACCTACTTAAACATTACTTATATTTTTTTCGGTTGGATAAAGGATTTCTAGACTTGATACAGGGTGTTAAGAGATGAACCTGACTTACGTTAATCTGACGGTCACCGTGGTCGAGGGGTAAGATTCTCAACTAGCAATCCGAAGGTGACGGTTTCAAAACCCGGCGTGCGCAAAGAAATTTTATTTGTATTATTTCTCATGAGGCGGGGATGGGTACTGCCGCCCCGGGAACCTTTATTGGATAACCAACACCTCTGCCATAGGTCACCCCAAGTGGTTTAGTGATTTAGCAGAGGCGCCTGGGTTCATGGGGTGAGGTTTGTCTAGGTCTTGGAGGCGGATGACCAGGACATACTGAACCCCAGATTCCTACCCAACCCTTAAACCATTTTTCTTCCCAGAACTGTCCTCTCCTTCCTTTCCTTTAAAATCCGTCCGCACAGCATCGCCAAGATGACATAGGCCCTGAGGGAAATGATTTTGGAAATGGCCTCCTGTGTGGAAATTTTAGTCATTTAAAATAATAAAAGGTACATATATGGATGTGAAACATGGACCTTGAAAGTAAATACCATGAACAGGTTAAAGGCTTTTGAAATGTGGCTTCACCGGAGAATGCTCAAGGTCCCATGGACCGACATGATCAACAAAACAGAAATTCTCAGGCTGGCTAAAGCAGATAGAAAACTGCTTACATTAATAAAAATCAGGAAAATTTCATATCTGGGTCATAAACTTCGAGGAGAGAAATATCACTTGCTCCATTTAATATTGAAAGACAAGATAGAGGGTCGCCGAGGGCCTGGTAGGAGACAAATGTCTTGGCTGCGTAATATACGAGAGTAGACCGGCATTAGAAGTGTGGAGGAGCTATTCCGGGCAGCGCAAGACAGAGAGACATTTTTAAGAGTGATCGCCAACTAGGGTTGCCAGCTCCCGTTTTATGTATTAGAGGATTTGATACGATTAAATAAAGGACATGGGATGAAAATAAAGGACATCCATATTTTTTTTTCATAAAATGCTGTTCTGGTATCAGTAGCGACATTTATTAATAAAAAACAATGTACGTACGCAATGTAGTTTGTCGTTAATCGAAGCCAAAGTAAGTAGTACGACCTTTATCAGTCTTTTTGCATTTAAGAGTATACTTGGTATTACTTTTGGCTGCTCTAAGAGTTTCTTCGTTTTCTATAACGAAATTATAAAATTGTTTGCATTTCATGTTGAAGAAGTTCGACTTTATTTGTAGTTCTGCTTTTACAGTGTCAATATCTAACTTATTTCGGTTTTTGGTCCACGTATTCGTGCACAAGGAAAAAATCATTTGGGCTTGGGCGTTAGAAGCTGGGATGGAAAATACGTATTATATTATTTTTAACAGATTCTTGTATTCATCCGTTGATTTGAGAATCTGAATAAAATTTTTAAGAACGCTTTCACACTTCTTATCGTCTATAATTTTCGTCAGGGGAGGCTTTAATATACAGAGATCACGCTGATTCATTTTTTCCAAATTAAAAGAAAAAGTATTGTCCTCTATTTAAGATTTCAAATAAGAGGACAAGGTCAATGTTTGGGTCTGAAATACAGGACATCCTTTAAAATAAACGACGTCTGGCAACCCTATCGCCAACGTTGGGAGGACCTGATACGGCACACAAAGAAGAAAAAAAGAAAGGTATATTTGCGACATGTTTCAGAGTAGAAGATTCTCTTAGTTCCACCCTGGTGAAAGTCCACCATTCAGAATTGAAACGTGGCTTGAAAGTGTTCGGCGACTAGATCTGACTAGCCAAGTCCTTCTTCACATTCCCCTTTCCCATCTCCATCCTCTCCCTACTATCTTCAGCCTCACAATATACCCCATTGGGGATGCCATAGTCTCACTGGCTCCAGACCGGAGCAGTTGGGCTTCTTGTGCGGTATTGACATTGAAAAAAAAAGGATTTGATAAAAACGAAAATGATGATTTGGTCTCCGGTGACTTTTTTTACATTAGCTCCACACATGTCTATTTTCATCTGAAAACATTAAAAAATAGGCATATAAGACAGTTTGGGTGGGTGAGGGAGATTGGACGGTTACTCGGCTGAGCGACCAGTGGCGACATGTAAAAGAAATTGCTGTTGTTGTTTGTTTTTGAAAAAATAAAAATAAAAGTGTCACCGGAGACCAAAATTTCATTTTCGTGTTTTACTCTTAATAATATCAGGAAACACTGATTAAAGTAAGTCAAGTATGGTGTCTCTTAACACCCTGTACAACATAATGTTTCAGAAGTTGTGAAACAATTTTTTTAAGGTAATGCTTAAAAAACCCTTGCTTTCAAACATAGAATGCTTTCAAATTAACATTTTTTTTATCACATGAGGTGCTAAGGAAAATAATTTCCCTCAGGGTCTATGTCATCTTTGAGCCTGTGTGAAGGGTCTTTTTGAGGAGAAGGCGGAGTGAACTTGTTGTAGAAGAAAGAAAATACAGAAGCCTTACTAAATGCATGACAAACGTACCTTAGTTAATTTTCTACTCTTTCAATAAATTATATTGATAAGGGATTTTAAGGTATGTCGGCATTTATCCCTTATTTCAATTGTTTAGATTAAAGACCCTAAAGTTTTATCCTACATTTAAAACTTTTTCAAAAACACTATCATAGATACCTTAAATCTTCCTTAGTGAAACTTTTCCAAGAACGTGAATCCTGATAAAGGGTTAAATGAGAAATTTAAATCTAGGAACAAAAAAAACTTTATAGTTAGCCGGTTTCTTTCTTAAGATTTGAGTGTTGAATATTTAAATTATAGCCTTATCGTATCGTCACCAGTCTATATTATGTATCCTAACGTTAAGGACGTCTTTATCTACTTCAATTCTTCCGATTCAATAGTTTCTACTTATTTGAGTTCTATAATTAATTTTAATTTTAATTAAAAAATTAAACCAATTAGGCATTCATGGTGACTTACTCCGATGGCTCACTTCATACCTTTCGAGTAGACTCCAATGCGTCTCAGTTGAGGGATCAAAGTCCAACTTCTTTTCCGTGCCCTCCGGCGTACCTCAAGGTTCTCATCTAGGCCCATTATTATTTAATGTGTATATTTATGATATTCACAAATGTTTTTTACACTCTAATTATCTAGCATACGCAGATGATAAAAAAATATACCTAGTTGTCAAATCAATCGAAGACTGCTTTAAACTTCAAGAGGACCTCAATCGTCTTTTTGTCTACTGTGAATTGAATAAACTAGTCATAAATATCTCAAAATGTAATAAAATATCATTTACACGTAATAAAAATAAAATTTCATTTGATTATACACTAAACGGGACACTTATCAACGAAGTTGTATCTATCAGGGACCTTGGGGTAACGCTTGATTCTAAATTAAACTTTATCCAACACACTAATAATATCATCAACAAAGCCAACAAAATGCTGGGTTTTATAATTCGTATATCGAAACCTTTTCGAAACGTAAATACTCTATATTCCCTCTACACCGCATATATCCGCCCACACTTAGAACACTGCACACCGATCTGGACTCCTTTCTACCAAGCCCACATTTTTAGGATCGAAAGAATTAAAAAAAAAATTTTTAAACACTTAAATTATAAACTTAACCTACACTTTCTAAATTACACCGATTCTATTAAATTTCATCACTTCAACTCCCTTCATACACGACGATTAATTTTTGATCAAATTTTATTATTTAAAATTTTAAACAATGGCCTGGACTCACCAGAGCTTACCAATTTAATAAAACTCCATATTCCTTCAAGATTTACCCGACAATCGAATTTACTTCATTTGCCCACTTGTAGAACAAACTTTAGAAAAAATTCCCCGATTCCTCGAATATGTGCTCAATACAACGAATTGTTTCACAACGTAGACATTTTTAATTTAAACCTTCAGAAGTATCGAATAGAAGTAACGCGTGCGATATTGGATTGATACGGGGTGTGCAAGGTATCGAGAGCATCTCATATCCCTATCCTATATTCTCCCTCCCCCCCCCCCCTCCTCTCCCCTTCCTCTCCCCTTCCTAAGTCTAAATTTAGCTTAAGATAAATTAAAACTCCATCTAGAAACAATATTAGCATAAGAAACTCTTTTGGCTTAACTGCAGTTAACGTGTATATTTTTATGTCTATTGTATGTATATAAGCTGTTTGTTTTTTACAAATCAAATAAAATAAAAATAAAAAATAAAAATAAAATAATTTCAATATCCGCTATATCCGATTTTTCGACAAAATGATCTGAGTATGACATCTTGTTCACATGTTTACGAGGAACAAGACTAACCTAAAATTGAGTTTCCAAACCTCCCTTATCACGACCAAAAACCATGTTAAAACTGCTAGTGAGAAACAAAATCCGCTATATCGGAATTCAACCAATCACGAGCAGTTATTTTGCCAATATGGCTGGTGTAGAAACACGCCCCCCAGGTCAGTTGAGTTTCAAAAGCCTCTATATTCCATACAAATCACGAAGTGAGTATCAAAATCCGCTATATTCATTTTATTTATCCAAATTACTTGAATATTTCTAGACATACATTGAAAAATGAACACTTTTCTAATGTATATTACTTCAATTCATTATATAAAAAAATAAAATACAATTTATTCTTTATGCTAGAGATGTGACAGTTTTTGCGGTTTTCTCTGAATCAGTGGAAGTTGATATAGCGTATATAGAAATTGAAAGACACATTTATACTTTGCATTGTCTATTCACAAACCAAACAATAAAAAAACTAATATTCTGAGTCTTATCTTTACGCCCAGTTGTAGAAATACCGATAGTCAAATCTGTCGCATCAATTCTCCTAACCTAACCTAACATGATTAACACTAATACTGTCTCAAAAGAGACTAAGACCTGATGAGATAAACTTTCATATCATCTCTAATGGCCGCTGTTTCCAACGTTTCAATCGATCAATCTCAGTCTCCGATCAACTAAGTGATTGATAATGCTCAATTCGCCGAGAGGGCGAAGAGCGTATTTGTGCATTTGAGGAGTGTTGATTTCGACTCAACAGTTGATCAGCAGGATTAGGAACAACGGCTGTGAGAGAAGCCGGTGGAGGGAGACCTTTTAACTCTATAGTCTGACTCTCTTAACCATCGCGCATCGCTTTGCACCGCAGTGGAAGGGACGGATTTATAAATCTGCCACTCCTGGACATCCTGACCCCCAGATTCCTACCCGGACTTCAAACAGTTTTCACTCCCATCTATATTTCTTTCCTTAAAAAGATTCTCCACATAGCATCCCCAAAGAAGACTAGGCATTGTGGTAAATAGTTTTCCTCAGAGCCTCCTGAACGCTGGACGCATCGTCTACTAACCATTCTAAATAGTACTTACTTGAAATTAATATTATTTTGTGTCACAAAATTAATTAATAAACAGAAATAACTTGCAGATCTGTTTAAGGCGCCGCATCCGCGCTCAAAAAGAAGAAGATGGAGAGATATGTATTTACGAATGTTAGAGGAGCGCGCTAATATTTAAAGCGATAAAATCAATGCGAAAATTGTGAAAATGTTTAATAAAACACGACTCGTTTAAAATAGAACAAAAATCTCGTGGAAGGCGTCTTAAGTATCATTTAAAAAAACATTGTGATTTTTTTTACAACTATAACTTGTAAAATAACTGAAACAAACGTGTTTATAATAATTTTCGGAGCATACTTTACGATTTTTTTCTAGCGAGGGAATTTCCTAATTTTGCGTTTTGGCGTGGAACGCGTCTAGATATTATCTTCAAAAATAACATATTATTTTTTTAAGAGCTTAAAAACTTCAACAGCCTTACTAAAAAAAAACCACAGCGCGACCAATTAACTGTGTTATTGCAATAAGATAATTAAACCCCGTATACACTAAATCACGTTTTATTACCAATAACGTTTCTTGCGTGGTCACGCTGTTAAAATGCATTAAGATCTGACAACATTGTAAATGGTTTTAATTTCCTAGGAAACAATGTTGTTTTAATTCTTCTCCGCTAGGGGCATTATTGGTGCGCCTGTGCATATCGGCCCGCGATGACAAAACAGTTCGGTGTGTTTATGGCGGGATATGGAAAATTTTGTTAGTGCCTAAATGTTGTGATTTTACTAAATAATTTCTATTGTAGTGACGAATTTACTCTTCTGTTCACATAATTGATATATTTACCATATTATTTGTGTGGTTTACATCAGTTTAATCAAGTTATTGTACAAACGCCGTACTTTCAAAGTTGAACTGTCAGAATATTGTTTTTTATAGGTTACTTAAGATAAAATTTTCATTTTAAGATCTTTATTTTAAGAGAATTTCTTAAAAGTGATAATTTTTTATAATATTAAAATCTAATACATGTTTTCGTAAACGTATCAAAAAAATTAACGTCTTTAGAGATGCAAGAAATCTGTTTTAAATTTCGGTATTATTTCTAAGTTATTTTTTTGGCAATAAAAAAAACTTTGAAATTTTTTATTATTTTTTTATTGTATACGCGATAAAAAAGTGAGGTGATCGTTTTCTTCCAAATTTATTACATAAAAGGACTGTGTTTTTTAAATTTTGATTTTATTTAAATTTCTCTACATTTTGGTCAAAAATGTTGTGGGAGGAAATTTTTTTCCATGTTTTTCCGAGTTTGAATCATAAAATATGGCAGTTTTTGAAAGATAAAGTGTATTTCAAATACTCAAATCTAAAAGGTAATTTTATCTAGTTTTCATAAATGGTATTTGTTTTTACGACACCTTCAAAAATTAGAAATATATAGAACATTCAAAATACTATGGAAAAATTACAAATATCGTTCGGATATCAATGGTTAAAACAGAGATAAACTACCCTCTCAGGCCGTGGAAACCATGTGTATTTCTTTCAAAGAACAAATTTTTAATTAGTAATGTTTTCACATCCGCGGCCGTTTGTCAATTGAATAAAATTTTCACTGGGTTTTTTAGTAAGGCTGCAAATGTTTAAGGGAGATATGTAAGAAATCGGTTGAAATTCGGGTAGCGGCGGCTTAAAGAACGCGGGTGAAGGGGTGAAAGTGGGTGCGGGGAGGGGAACGTGGGAGGGGTGAGGAACGCGGGAGGAAAGATGAACGTGGGAAGGGGGAGGTGGAAATGGACGAGGGATTGCAAAGGAGATATAGTAGCGATAGGCGATAGCAGGGAGTAAATTTCGAAAATCCATGTTTCTCAATCGGACAGCTGTGTGGCCCGCTCACGTGTCGAAAAACCTTATTTGTGTACCGCACTAGACAGAAAAAACAAAAAATATTGTGTTTCCAAAAGCATTTCAATAAACAGAATTAAAATACAAACACTTTCTTTCATAGGGTAGATTGCTATGCACACCCGGTACTCACTTGTACACATCCATGATATATAACAAAAAATACGTAGAAAAGATCTGTATTACTTTTCCATGAACATGTTTTCATCTTACGAATAAATAAAATAGACAAAGATTATCAACGACCTCGTCGGTAGACACGTTTCCCAAAAATAGTTTTTGCTCTAGTCGGGACATCTATAAAACCCCGAAACACGTGCAAAAACGAATATTTGATATTCAGTGGAAGAAATATGAGCTGGAAGATTTTCCCAGCGAATTCCAAAAACCCAAATCACGCGTGAAGGATGACCGCTAGTGAAGATGATGCATGGACCGAATACACTTTATTATAAACTGAAGAGTTTGGGGTTGGGAATAGATGTGTTAGATGGAAGTAGAACTTAGATAGTGACTTATGTATGGCATTTTTTATGAACACTGTTTTTAAAAAAAAAAAATATTTTTTTTTTTAAATTTTCTATGACAGATCCATTTACTACTGAATACAAGGGGGGAAGGAATTGGGGAAGTGAAATATGAGGATAATTAAGGCTATTAAGATATGGTCACTAAATACAACTAAAGCCATGTCAAGCAATATGTCGATTTTGAATGATGGTCTTGTACTGAGAGGACCTTTTTTAGATTAGCTCCACGCAGGAGGCTCTGGGGAAAAAATATTCCCTGAAGGCCAATGTCATCTTTGGGGATGCTGTGTGAAAGATCTTATAAGGGAAACGAAGGGCAGGAAGTTCTGGGAAAGAAAAAGGTATGAGGGACGGGTAGGAATCTGGCCTATGTCATCTTAGGGAATGCTGTGTGGAAGGTCTTTTTATGAAAAGAAGGAGAGGAAGTTCTGGAAAGTAAAGATATGTGAGGGGTGGGTAGGAATCCGGGAGTCAATGTGTCAACCTCACCATACACCCGGGCACCCCTTCTCACCAAACGTAGCGATCCGCTTGGGGTGACCCATGGCAAGTAATATTTCGCTTTTGAATGGCCGTCTTTCTCCAAGGCGATGCTGAAAGTATCTACAACTAATTCAAATTTCATTCACATTTTTATACATGTAAATCTCCGAAATATCAAACCAACAAACTGCAATTCGTTTTCAACGTTGCGGCAAGACTTATCGACGTATCTAAATATTCCCACATTTCAGGGCATCTGAATAATCTTCTCTGGCTCAAATGTCATGAAATAATCCAGTTTAAACACTGCTGGATGGTATTTAAGTCCTTTAGCGGAATGGCTCTGGCTTACTTATCGGAAATATGTATTCTAAAAAATTCCAATTCTCGACAGTCAACCCTCAGGTCGGCAGCTTCATCAGCTATCGGAAGGTTGAAGGAACCAAAGCGCACTCCAGATACTAAGTTCGGTGAGCGTGTTTTCGGAGTGTCAGGACCTAAAGCCTGGAATGGACTGCCACATAATTTAAGAATGATCAAGCTCACCTTTTCAGACAGTCGTATCATAGTGTCAAAAACCTTTCACGGTCATCCTCAAAGCCCGCAAAATTATAAATGTAAATAACCAATTGGGTTAAAATATAAGTAAATAAGAACTTTTGAGCTTTTTAAGGTCATTTCATAAAAAAAAATTAGTGTTCTAAAGAGTCCCAAAGAGTCTTTCAAAATGAATATTAGATTTTTCCACTAACCTTTCATAAATCGAACAGTATTAATACGTTAGCGTCTGCGTGGTTGAAATTTAAGAACTCGGCTTTAAGTGCATGTCTGACGCCGCGCCGTACGCGCCGCGCCATGTAAACATCTGTCTAAGTAAAATTTTAAACAAAGCTACCGTTGTAATTCGGTTTCTAATTCAAGAATCCGTCAAAGGATGGCACCACTTCCGGTCACAAGAGAACGTGTCCCCCTAGGTATAAGTACTAAGATTTTGTAAATTTTGAATATCTCTCCAGGTACGGAAAGATTGATGGTAATACTTAATTGTTTCACGAGGCTATATATTACATGACGTCATTGCCTGTCCCGGTTACTTTGTCTCGGCGACTAGCTATCACTGGATCATAGTGGATCCGAGGAACGGGCTATTTTTGGAACCAGTTACTATCGGATTTATAAAATGGTCACCAAAACTCTAACTTGGCGAAGACCAAGCAAAAGCCGCCCGCAGGGCCTAGCAGCAAAAACTTGCGGAGCGGGTTTTTAACTGCTAGTGTAATATCATTGGTAATGGGGGGTAGCAAATGTAAAAATACGCTATTTCCAGTGTTTTAAATACACTGTCCTCCTCGTGCAACATCGTATATTCTCCAAGCTCCTATAAACTTTCTGATAAAATTTATTTATCGGAAGAGACCTGCCAGGTAATATGTTTTCTGTTTCCGTTTATAAATAATAAAATAAGATAGAGTCAAGAAAATACAATAAATCGTACAATACCCTTAATGTGATTTTTTACAAAAACGGCGCTCTACAAACTGTCCAATTATTATTATTTTATTACTAGCAATCGATCGTAAAATTATCAATAAAATTGCCATGGGGAGGCGTCAAAATGAAAAGCCATAACCTATACTCCACTCCAACAAAATTAACCTAATTTTCACATAAAAAGAACTCATGCGGATGCCTTTATCCATTGAGTTAACCAATGCGTAAATAATCTGGGAAACATATCAGATTTTCACTTCGTATTTGAGACTACCCTCATAACTCATTTCACGTGAAGAGGTAAAACATTTCTTACTTACGTTCTCATAATATTATACATTTATTATTATAATGATGAAGTGCTTTTTTTAACCCACAATTTCACATAATAAAAGTAAGAATAAATAAGTACAAAACACACAGAAAAGTGTAACCATTTCCATGAATAAATAAAAATCCAGATAGATTCCTGAAACTGATTCTATTTCTAAAAATACAGTTTCTTCGCCAGAGGGGTATGCCCAAAATATTGAAGTAGGTTTCCCAAAATGAATATTACATGGAACAATGTTTGTAAAGTATCTCCGTAATATATTATCATGATGGATAAAAAAAACCTACTTTCGTTGGATGATAAATCAAAATTGCTGTCAAAGATTTTTTGCGGTTATGTTTTTTGGTTAAGTTTTCTTGACGTAAATTTTAACTTTCGATACAAAATGATAGGCCGTGAAAGAATTGGAAACTATCCAATACATGGGTTCGGGGTAGTGTAAAACTGGGAAAGAATTTTTTACTGAAAATTTTTTTTTTAAACATTAGCTCCACGCAGGAGGCCCTGAGTAAAAGAATTCCCCCAAGGCCTATGTCATCTTTGGGGATGCTGTGTGGAGGGTCGTTTTAGTAAAATAATGAGAGGAAGTTCTAGGAAAGAAAGAGGTAAGGCATCTGAAGGTCAATGTGTCTAGAAGGGACAAACATATGAATCCATCCCTCCCACTGCGGTACGAGGCGATGGGTCAAGAGAGTCCGGATGGAGAGGTTTAGGTTAAGTATCCCTCAACCAATCCCTCCCGATCCCGGGCAAACGCATTGGCCGCCAATACCTAGACAAACCTCATCCCATAAACCCGGGCACTCCTGCTAAGTCACTTAACGTTGCTAAGTACTTGGGGTGAACTATGGCAGGGGAGTTGGTTATCCAATAAATGGATCCCAAATTAATAATAATAATTAATAATTAATAGTTCTACATTCTAGCGTTACATTGCTTTGGACTCATCTGTCTTTTATAAACTTGTTTGTGAATCCATTTCAAGAGTCCCTACTGCCCGGAAGGCTATAAACTATAGAAGTGACTATAACAGCCCCAATATGATCATGTTGCGCGGCTGGCGAAAATGTGTAGTATTGAAGGTGGTGTTAAGTTGGCTATTTAGACCTAGTAAAAAACAAAAATAATTCCTATTTATTTTTAACCTTTATGAGTAAAGTAAACCTCTGCTTACATGGCAAATGCTCTACCAACTGAGCTAAGGTGTCTATATCCAATTCGGTCACTTTTAACTGTATCATACTTCGACTAAGAACTACCAACAATATCTTCATTTTCTTAACGCACATATAAATATGATTGCAAGATTCAAACCCGAACTAAATGCTATCTAGATGGTGTCTGGATAAATCTTATTCACTTTGTTTTTAATATGCAACATGTATTGACTTTTCTGCAAGTCTAGGATGAACATTTATTTTTAACCTTTATGAGTAAAACCTCAAATAATGAAGACAGTATTGAATTAATATTTAATAAATATTTAATTAAATGAAGACAGTATTGGCGAAACTCAATCGAAAATCTGAATCTGCCTCCAGATTTTCGATTGAGTTTCGCTAATATTGTCCTTATTTAATTAAATATTACAAATAATTCCATTTGAAACAGCGTTTTGATTCTTAATGGCGGTCTTTAGCCGGGGAGATCTATATGTGCTTTTTATCAACACCGTCGATTCATTATTATGAAAACTGACCAAGTTGCCCGGAACTAGTTGGAAAAGGGCATTATCAATTTGGGTTGTTGTGAGTGTGAAGGGAGTGTCAGAGGAATGAAATCGGGAAGAGAATATATATATATATTTTCTCTTATAGGCCAACTTATATATATAAGTTGGACTGACCATTCAAATCTGGAACTAAAATGAACATTTCCTTACATTAGCTCCAAGCAGGAGGCCCTGAGGAAAATAATTTCCTTAAGTGCCGGTGTCATATTTGGGAATACTGTCCAGAGGGTATTTTTAGGAAAAGGAGTGGAAATTTTGGGAAGGTAAAAGGAGTGGATAGATATCTGGGTTTCAGGAGTGACGGACGTACGAATCCATCTATCCCACTACGGTGCGAGGGGTTGGGTTGAGAGAGTCCGGAAATAAAACTCATGTAACGGAATACGTAGCGAAGTCCTGTTTTAACTCGACCATTTTGAATTTCTTCTGTCTGTAAATTGGTTTGTAAGTTCCGTTTCTCTTTTTTTATAAACGGGAAAAACAAACATCCCCGTGTTATGAATATCCTAACAATATTTGAAAATATCCTACTACCACAACACTAAACGGAACATCTTGCTTGGGTTGTGGAGGAGGACTTAGCCAGCCAACGAATTGAGCACACGACACCTTGGTGGGACCCAAACGCGATGCCAACTTAGTCACTTACCTGTCTAAATTGATTTAATGATTCAGTAATCGTTGTGAAAATTTTGACATTCTTATTTGCCAAAAAAGATTAATAATAATAATAATATATCTTTATTGAACAAAAAAATTTAAGATTATAACTACAAAAACAAAAAGTACATCATAAGTACAGTAAAAGTACAGTTTAAAAGTTGCATAAGTACAAAAGCTAATAACAGCAAACAAAATACATATATACGGTAGGTAGTTAAAGAATAGAGATTTATAATTATAAATTTAGGTTTCTCGTAACCTGCCTCACTAGGCTAGCCTGTGTTGAGGCAGTAATTTTACGTCAATTTATTATACTGTGAACATACCTACACTTATATTAGAATAAAATCACACAATACAATGGTTGCATTAATAATAATAATAATAACAATTACATTTATTATATAGTCACTGTCACGTTTCTTTGGACAAATTGCATATTTTTGATATAACAAAATGTTACATAAAATAAATGGTCCATAATAACAAACTGTAGTTGTACATCTGCCAATAAAAAACTAATAGTAAAAGATTACTTAAAAAAATAAATCCTTTCGCAATTCGAAATACTTTTCTATTTAATAAACTACGGGGCTCTCTTAAGGTTCAACCCATTTGGGAGTTATAACCATGTCATAAAAAATAATCAGACAAATAAACACTAGAACTCCAAGTTCTTACCGAGAGTTGGAGAGTATTCAATATTATAGATAAAGTAAAAGAAAGAGAAAGCTTCGTGTAAGTTGTGCAAATAAGATATTCGAAATGTCAACCGTTGTGATAAATGTAGTGCTGGGTTCGATTCCCGCTAGGACTTATTGTTTTTTTCTTGTTCTAATACGATTTTCTCTGTGCAAAGATATTGAAAAAATATGATAAATGTTTGGCGGGAAAGCCACAAAATGGTTTAAGTTATTTTTGCCAATATATCGATTTAAACACGAGTCGATTTGTGATAGGAATTGAATTGACTGAATTTATTGCTTCGTATTGAATTCAAGTTTAGGCCATAATTTGAAATGTAACATTATCTGCTTTATTTTGTCATTCAAAAGAATTCGAATTTTTTTATTAAGAAATTAATTATTAAACTTTTGAAAAAAACCACAATCTTATCATGTACCTATAATTGTATTTTAATTTCTTCAATAATGCTAAAATTACATATTTGTAAAAAGCATTACCTTTGTGGCTCGCCATAATTTACAATAAAAAAACACATAAATTTGTTTAAGACCACTTTTATTTTAAACACTCTACCGGTTTCATTAATAGTTATAATATTCTCCTGACGAAGGAAGGGTGCTTCTGAAACCGGTAGTGTTTACAATAAAAGTGGTCTTAAACAGATTTATGTGTTTTTTTTATTGTTAATGCTAAAATTACTTTGCGGCATCATTACAATTAAATAAAAAAAAACTTTATTTGTTTATTTGATTTTAAAACACGTTGATAATTTTTATTAAATAGTCGTGTAAACTAAATGCATTATTCTCAATTCATTATAATTGTTTATTTTCGGAAACTCTTTGTAACTTACGTACAGTTTTAATGTGTGTTACAGAATTTTATAAATCAGTACCTTTAATTTTTATTTTTTTAATTGAAACCAAGATTAATTTGTTGAAATTTATGTACGCACCAGATTTAAATGTCCGGGTTTAATTTTCCCCACAGGAAAAACTAAACCCTTTCACACACTTCCCAAATGATCATCTGGTCAATCCACGCTATGCAATTGCATTATATAAGTATTATAAATACAAAACAATACAAGAACAACATGTCAACCTACCAGAGACCAAATGGGAAAATAATTCACCGACTCTAGATATTTTCATATCAGAGGGTTCGGCTCTGTGGAATTCCTAATTGAACCTATAAATCCTACTGATCCCTCAATATAAATATTTAAAAAATCTTTTGTATTCCTACATGTATTTAAAATGAATTTATTAATTAAAAGTTTTATTTATGTATTAAAAAATATTGTGTCAGTTTGCTTGCTTGCCTTCGGAACGGAAATGCCTTCCGAAGGCGAAAAAGCTTTCACACGTTATGATAATTACACAGCAGTACTTGTTTATAAATAAACTTTCTTTTAATTAAGTTAGATAATAATATTATATAAAAAATAAGTTGTCGCACACAAGTGCCAACAACCCACATCCATTGGATGTGTGGCATCTCATGTATATTGAATGTTGATAGGCGAGAGGGAAGTAGGTAACGGAATTGGAGAAGGGAGAGCTATTTGCAGATATTTTAAGGCAGTCATTCCGTGTGAAAGCTATTTTTTGTTGTTGGTTTTTTTTTTTAATTTTTGGCGAACCAAATAAACATACATCGGTGAACCTTTCACCACATATTTATTTATATTTTGAGCAATTCCCAAAAAGGCGAAAAAAAGAGTCTCACACGGGATGACTGCATAAAAAATAGGTACCTGGCCACTGGCCATACAGATTTCGTCACAAAACACGAATATAGATGACTATATCAAGTAAAAAATTTATTCTGAATGTCTGTCTTTTCTAGTAGCTTTTTATTAATTAATACCCCCCTCACTTGACGATATCGGTTCTGAGATTCATGATTACTTTAATGATTTATGTGGAAAGCTCTGACGAAACCTCGCAAATGTCGTGTTATATTAGTGAGAGTTCTGTTAAGAAATAATGTCTAAATACAAGTCAATTCATTACATTTTATTGAAGAATTTGTATGTTAACCATTTCAACGTCTCTGCATATTGTACTATTTCAGACACTTAAATATATGGCCTGGGCCATTCAAAGAAGAGAGAGAAATTACCTGCGCGGAAACACTTATCCAAAAAGCGGTTACCGATGAAAGGCGATAAAAGCAAGTCGAATGGGAAATGCTAGCAATGAATTTCAGCTCTGAAATGTCTTCATAACCTGGGAAATATATTATAAAAATACTTGTATTTTACTTTCGAAGAAAATGAATGAAAAAAATATTTTATTGACTGACTAGGTACAGGTTACGATTGTGGGGATTCAAAAATGCAGCAAAGCTGATGTAAGCATAAAGAACAATATTAGGAAAGAGATGGTTAGATTGTTGTGTGTAGAGCGGATTTACCTAGAAAGGAGTGCCATGATAATATTGTTAAGTGGATCACAAGAGTCCCAACTGCTCCCGTCTGGAGCCAGTGGGAGCCTTACCGCCTGACTGACGATAACTTGCCGCAAACCGGGGAATCAAATGATTCTGAGCACGATTAAGAAAGAGAGACTTTAGGTAGTTGAGATATGTAGATCCGAATACATGAGGAAACACAGACCTGGGGTCCTAGCATGGTCGATCGATATAGGTTTTATCGAAAATGTCGGTAACTTGACATCACTCCCGAGCACGACTGCAGGCCGCTAACGAACAAACAACATCGACCAAGGGTTCCTAATTTATTTGAAGTAAACTGTTATTTCTTCGTTAGCGTCCTGCAGCCGTGCTCAGGAGCGATTTCAAGTTACCGACATTTTCGATAAAACCTATATCGATCGACCATGCTAGGGGGTCTGGTAGAGGTAGAGGAAGGACAAAAAAAGCTGAGTGCAGTAGAAATGAGTTCCTTGAGGCGAGTATGTGGAAAAATTATTTATGAATCGAATGTGTCGACCATATAGCATCAACTGTAGTGGCAAGATTCCGGACACATTTAGTGATAGCCCCAGAACTTCACAAAATTTCTTGAATCTCTTGTTATAACTTGAATTTACTTGAATTATACTTTTTTATCTCTTGTTTTTTTGTTTTTGTAGTTGTTTCACTTAGTTATTATTTTACGTATATATATATAAAATGTTGTAAATTAGAAGGCTGTTATTTTTTCTGCTATTTCTATGTATATTTTTTTAATGTTCTCTCTGTCTGTTGTATATTTTAACTGCTTGGGCCTCGGGCGTATTTTGTCGGATGAACAAAATATTTCCGTTTAGCAATAAAATCCAAATAAAAGGAATATTTCAGGACGCATCCGTAAACTAAAAATGGTTTTTGAATTGTGATGAAATTCGCTATCAAATTACATGATTCTAAATAATCATTTATTTTTTAGAAAAGTGTAAAGAATGCCTCACCGTATTAACTAATATAACTATATTAATATAAAATAAAAATAAAAAACATACGCATATTTTGTTTTGGTCGTTTCATGTCAAAATAATTAATAAAAAATTTCCAAAGTTTGCTTGGTGTTTTCTCCTTCTAACAACGTTTTGATCATATTTCTTACCACGATAGTTATTTCTTACCACGATAGATATTTCTTACCACGATAGTTATTTCTTACCACGATAGTTATTTCTTACCACGATAATTATTTCTTACCACGATAGTTATTTCTTACCACGAGTTATTTCTTACCACAATAGTTATTTCTTACCTCGATAGTTATTTCTTACCACGATAGTTATTTCTTACCACGATAGTTATTTCTTACAACGATTTTTATCAGACCTATATGAGTTGTTTCGAAAAACGAACAAATTAATCTGAGGGGTTAAAATTCGATTCGGCGTCTTTCGGCTTGCTAGTCAAAAGCCTCACCCCTCCACCACGGCGGACGTTATTAAATTAAAGAAGGTAGGTAAGCATTTAGGTTCCTAGTTACAAATCTTAACATTTCAGAGGAAATTTGAGTTTTAATTTATTTTAACCCGTTTAATCACAGGAGACCAGATTTGTCCCAACGTACATAGGTCTCACATAAGACGCCGTAACTCCCTTACTATTATAGTTAGAAATATGTTCTAATCGGTGTTAGAAAGGAAAAACATCATGCTTTATATTCCAATCTAAAAAATAGCCACCAAAAAAATAAAATGTACACTTTTATGTACATAAAGTTTTGAATCGCAAATTGAAAAAAGAATTTGAAACTTCGGGAATTTTTAAAAAAAAATTTTCATAGAGCGACAAAAAATTGAGGTTACAATAATGTGTTTGTTTTTTTTACGCACCAGATTTAAATGTCCGGGTTTAATTTTCACCACAGGAAAAACTAAACCCTTTCACACACTTCCCAAATGATCATCTGGTCAATCCACGTTATGCAATTGCACTATATGTATTATAATTACAAAACAATACAAGAACAACATGTCAACCTACCAGAGACCAGATGGGAAAATAATTCACCGACTCCAGATATTTTCATATCAGAGGGTTCGGCTCTGTGGAATTCCTAATTGAACCTATAAATCCTACTGATCCCTCAATATAAATATTTAAAAAATCTTTTGTAATCCTACATGTATTTAATAAAATTTGTCTAATAAAATGTGCATCTGTTTTTATTATCAGTAACTTTAGTTAGAAAAAACATAAGGTGACCCATTTTGAAAACTTTTTTATGTTTGTATGCAAAAATTTTATAATTTAAAAAAAAAAAATATTTTTCGAATTCTATAATTTGAAAGCGTATTTCATCACCATTCTAAAACAGTTTTTGGTTTTTGAATGTGTTCAGAATATTCCAAATATTTGCATTTTATTGTAAAGCGAAAATATTTTGACCATCCGAAAACAAAGCCAAATTTTTGAAGGGTTAAGAGAAAATTAGAAACATTCATTTTTGGACGCGAGTTCTACGAGTACTATTCACAGAACTATTAGTATTTAATCCGCCTTAGAACTTAAATATTTCGAAGGCACCTCTGTACAACGATATTAAATACTTTTGGTTAAAGTGTGAAAATTAACCGCCGTAATTACGCGTGAAAAACATTATAGGGATTGCAATCACCATTTATGAAGTTATATAAAACCACGAAGATATTCCAATTTTCAGCTTCGTAAACGTCTAATTATCGTGTTGTTTGAATTCGTAGGTCGTAGTACGTAGGTATATAATTGTACTAATGTGTACCTTAAGAAGCCATTAAAAACATAGAAGTAAGGGTAATTAATGTAATAGGTTGTTTGTAATAACTAAGTTAATATCCCAACCATAGTGATGTAGTTAAGATATTTAAATACTAATCCAAATGTCGCGCGTTCGTGCACAATTTTTATTTATTTAATTAATATGTGTTCGAACTTTCTTAGAACGTGGGAATTAAAGAAACGTAACTGACTTGATGATGTCCATATAAGAATACACATTCCGCATGAAATTTTCCAAACTGTGCACAGATTGTAAAAGGTATTACCAGAGAAAACCAGAAATATGTCATTTTTTAATCAGATTTTAGACGTATTGACTCTTTTCCACAAAAAAATATTAATGGATTTCGAAAGATTGTTCTTTTATCTAGCATCCGCGTGTTTTAAATTTTGAGAAAAAATGTTTATTTTTAGTATAATAAGGTTATACCATAGGTCGTTGGCAGATTTGATAAATTTTCAAAAAAGATTTTGTATTATACCACACCCATTTCAAATCATATAAACATGCAATAAAATAAATCAATGTATTATCTAGGTATCGTATGTTTTAGAATTTTAATTTTAGTTTAAATAAAAACATTAAAAAATATATACGTACATGTGTTTCTTGAAGAAAATTGGTCCGTTTGTGTATTTTTTTGCGCACTTACAAACTAATATATTTCAGATTTTTTAAACATTCTTATTTAACTTAGACATTATTAAAAAACGATAAATGTTATAATAAAAAAATAATTACAAAAATACATTATTTTAATAGTTTTATCATCACGCCTTTCAGCATTTTTGGTTGTAGGTATAAATTAAAGCAAATTTGGAATTAAATAAAATCGATATTTATTTATTTATTTATTTATTTATTATTAGTTTCAATAGCAAGGTTTGTACATGTATGTATAATGTATAGTATAAGTATAGATTCTTTTTTTTTTCACAGACCTCCTCACTAGGATTTCCTGTTCTGAGGTGGCCTGTAGTTTTTTTTTAAATATTTGTATTTGGTTATGGATTGTCTTTATATCATCTTCATGATGTTTGTAATTTTATTATCACTTTGATCTCTCAGCCATGTTTTTACTTTTGTTTTAAATATATTCATTTCCTTTATATTTTTGATTTGATCTGGAAGAGCATTGTATAATTTCATAGCATGGAATTTATTATTTCTCTGTCCAAAAGATGTGTTCAAACTGGGAGTAACCAGGATGTTATTGCTTACTGCCCTGGTTGAGTATTTATGTTGGGCAGTGGAGTATACATATATGTTTTTTTTTCAGTTTAAATAAAATATTTTTTGAATAAAGTTTCTGTACATTGAAGACTTGAAAGTTATTAAATATTTCTTCCGTCGGAGTTCTAAGCGGAACTTTCAGTATTGTCTTTAGTACTCCTTTTTGGGCTATATTGAGTCGCTCTGTGTGAGTGCTCAAGGCAGACCCCCATCCAGTTATACCGTACTCTATTTGTGATTGACACAAAGCATAGTATACTTTTTTAATATCGTTTATGTTGAGGATATTACGAATGTTTCTAAAGAAGTATATGTACCTGGTTAGTTTTTTTGTAATTACGTCAATTTGTGAGTTCCATCGGAGATTATCATCAATCTCAATTCCAAGATATTTGATGCTTTTGGAGTGTGCTATAGTGGGACAGAGGCATGATAAGCCTAGATTTTGTTGATAAATTCCTTGGCATGTGTGTAATTTGAGATTTAAGTCCTCCGACGGCTGCCCTCTGGCTGTTATAGAAAATGTAAGATATTTTGTTTTATTAACATTAAGCGTGAGGGAATTTCTTTTAAGCCAGGTTTGCAGGAGACTAAGCCCGTGTTCCGCTTCTTTGTAAGTATTTATCCAATCTTTTTCGTTAAATAAAATTACTGTGTCATCAGCAAAACTAATAATTTTTCCTCTTGTTTCTAGGTTACAGATATCATTGATGTATATCAAAAACAATATTGGTCCTAGTACACTTCCTTGCGGTACGCCATGGTTGATTAGGAGAGGTTCGCTTTTTCTCTTATTAATTTGAACGCACTGTGTACGCTCCATCATATAGCTTTTTAGCAAGTTTAGTGTTGTATTTGTCATACCAATTTTTGTAAGTTTAGCAAAAAGTATTTTGTGGTCTATTGTATCAAAAGCCTTTTCTAAGTCTATGAAGATTGCCAAAGTTTTTTCTCCACTGTCTAAACTTTTAGTGATCATATCTGTAATTTTTTCTATGGCGTCACTAGTACTTAAGTTCTCCCTAAAACCATACTGTGTTTCCGATAATATTTTATTGTCTTCTAAGTAGGATAAGAGTTGTTTTTTTAATATTCTCTCCAATATTTTTGAAAATGTGTTGAGTAGGCTTATTGGTCGGTAATTGTTTATGTCATTTTTACATCCTTGTTAAAAAATTGGTATAACAGTAGCCTTTTTGAGAGCCGTAGGGAATATGCTTTCAGTTATAGACAGGTTGACTAAGTATGTTAGAGGTATGATAAGTTCTTTACAGAGATATTTTATTGCATTGGTTGTGATTAAGTCCTCCCCCGAAGAAACATTTGATTTTAGAGAAGAAATTGTGTTTTTGATATCATCAGCTGTAATTTGCTTAAACTCGAGTTTCTTTCCTTGTTCAGGGGGTTCATTTATTAGTATAGCGTCATTACATTGTGTAGCTTGCTTTGCTAGATTTGATCCTATATTTATGAAAAATTTATTGACGTATTCAAGAATTTGGTCAGGATTATCAGCGTATGTCCTTGGGACATTGTTTATATTCAGCACGTCAATTGATGTCATGGTAGCAGATTTAGAACTGGTTATTTCATTAATTATTTGCCACATTTTCCGTGGATTTTGTTTACAATCTACAATTTTTTTCTTGTAGTAGGTTTCTTTTGTATATGTAATAACTTTTTTGCAAATGTTTCTATATCTTTTGTAGAATCTTAACATGTGTATATCGTATGGATTTTTTTTTAGTTTCTTGTGTAACTCGTCTCTTTTTCTTATGCAGTTTATAACATTCTGTGTAATCCATGGTTTAATGTGTACATTTTTATGTGAGATTTTCTTAATAATTTTTGTGGTATTAGAGAGAATATTATTCTGAAAGAGTTCTATGAAGAAATTCCATGCATCATTTGCATTGTTCATACTTTGCAGTTTTTTCCAATCGGTACATTGTAGATTATGTTTAATGTCATTCCAGTTTATTTCAGTTTTTTCTATTGTTTGTGGTATTTTCTTGATTTTATTTGACTTGTTTATTTTTATTGAAAGTATAGTTGTATAATGATCTGTTATAGTTGAGTTAAATACAATAGTTCGAGTAATATCTTTTGTTTTACTCATTATATGATCTATGCAACTTTCAGTGCTGTCCACTTTTCGAGTAGGTATATTTATTAAGCTTACCAGTCCATGGGATGCTAGCATCTGCAGATATTGAATTCTCTTGGGATGTCCATTTTCTAGGATATTTATATTTACATCTCCAATAAAAAATATGTTTTTCGTGTCTTTTAGAAGGCAGAGTTCCTCGTCTACGGATTTAAGAAATGGGTCGATGTTTCTTGTAGAAGGCGATCGGTAGATTGCTAATATAGCCTTTTCTTTTCCGATTTTAATTTTTAGACAATTGGCATCTGTGATAATAATTTCCTCAACTTCGGCTTTTATTTCGTTTTTAATGTATATAATTACACCATCGTTTTGTCTTTTGTTATTCAAACTTGAGTAAGTGGTATATCCAGCTATTTCCAAATTCATGTATTTATGATTTATCCAACATTCAGTAAGTATTATTATGTGTAGATTAACTTTTAAATATTTCAGTAAAATTTGTAATTCATCAAAATTTTTTCTGATGCTTCTTATGTTTTTGTGCAATATATTAAAAGAGTTGTTGTTTATCATTGATAGGTCACTTGGTTCCGAGGTTAGTATAGTGTCAGTCATTTTTTACTTTAATTCATAAATGTTGTTTCGAAGTGCCTTTTTTTACACAATATTTTTAATATCATCTATATGTTTGATGTAGATTATTTTTTCGTTTGGCATTTTTCGAGTCATTATTTTTCCATCTTTACACCAAACGTAAGAATAGTTTTTTTCTTTGGCAGCTTTTTTTGTTTTCCAGAGCAGTTCCCTTTGATATGGGCTCAATTCTTCTGCAATATAGATTGTTTCAGTAGTGATGTCTTTTATGTCTTCATAATTAATATTTTTCCTTTTAGAGATTAGATTATCTCTAGTCGTTTTATCAGCAAATTCCACTAGCAGTTTTGGTGGCGCATTGTTTCTTCTATCAGGAGTCCTTTTTACTTCAATTATCTCCTTGTGCTGGATATCCATTCCTGCCGCCACCGCAATTTTTTTTACGATTTCAATCTGCTGCTCCCCATTTTTTTGGGGAATGCCTGCTATTTCTAGGAAATTAGACCGAGATTTGTACTCAAGGTCTGATATTTTTATTTCAAGTTGTTTGATAATAATATGTTTTTCCTGCTGTTCTTTCTTTATGTTTTCTAATTCATTTTCGATTTTTTTATTTTGTAATATTGTTGTTTCTAGTTTTTTTATTATATCATCGTACTGACTGCTCATAAAATCTATGCTTTTTGGGTTTCCTGGGATTGTTTATCAATTTTAGAAATGATTTCTCTTTTCATTGATTCAAATTTTTTTTCAATAATTTGAATAATTTTATCAATGTTAAATTTGTCTTCGGTTTCAACGACAGATCCCTTTCCTCTTGTATTTGCCATTTTCCGTTTAATTAATATTTAATTTATCTTATACTTTTAGGATTTATACTTAATTTATGTTCAATGTTGGAATCAATATGCTCCTTAAGTGAATATTGATTTATGTAGATTGTCTATGACGAGATAAGTATATATTGTCTATGGTTTTTTTTTTATCAGTTCTTACAAAAGTTAATTTATGGTCACAATGACAATAATTTTTTGCACTTCAATTAACTAATGATTGATTTCACTGCCACTCTCGCAATCATTGGCACTTTGTCTAGCGTATCACTATTTATTATTTTTTAAAGCGAGTTATGTTATTAGGTTGCTTTATTGCCACTATATTAATATTAATTACGGAGCTGTCAAAAAACCGACTGTTGTGTCTACCAAGTTGTTATATTGAGTTATAATTTTAAAAAGCTGGTACAGAGAATAATTAATCTTTCTCATTGTAACCGCCATGCACGATCGTAAGAACAACTGTGGATTTTCGGCCGCTGGCTGGTTATATAATTTTGAAGTCTTTACGTAAACTGGTAATTTGCACTTGCAATTCGAAAATACGAACATAATAGAACTTAATCATAATAATACACTGCTTGCTTGTTCGAAGTTATCACCGCACTGAGTTGCAATCCTTTTCCTATGTAACGAACGAGAACAAAATAAGTTTCAAATTCTTCAAAACAGGGCAATGAGAATAACACTCCGGCGAAATAGATTTTCAAAAGTAAACAATGTTAAAGAAACTGAATTGGCTAACCGTGAAACAGATGCTGACCTTGAATACGATGATATTTATACGCAATAATAAACAACATTTTACCAAAATACTTCTCAAATAAAATTATATTCAACACGGACATTCACAGACATAACACAGGGACGTGCAAGGAAATCAGGCTCCAAAAAAAGAACAAAGCGAATACGTAGAACAGTTTACTGTACATGTACAAAGGGATTAAGTTATGTAGCACTCTACCAGAAACTTTAAAGTCCACACCAATTGGAAAGTTCAAGATGTATTGGAGGAGCTACATAAAATTACATAAAATTTAGTTTGCAAAATGAAATATTATAATTAATTAGAAATTTCGTAAACTTAAATGAACAAATTACTAAATAAAAATTAATAAATAAAACAAAAATGTCATTAAGTATGTAGAAGAAATTATGTAGGTGGGTAGGTGTGTATGTAGGATAGATATATTTCAAAAATGTGTTATTTCACATTTTATTTATAAAAATAATAATATTAGTGCATTTGTGGCACGTTCCGTAAAGGAACAATTTAGAATTGAAACGTTGTTTGAAATGGATTTAGACATTTTTTTTTACCAAATCGCAAGAGCAAGGTATATACCAACTTTCTTCCTCTCCCATATCCATCCCTTCAGCCTCACAACTATAATAGGGAGATGTCGTAGTCCTACTTGAGCCAGTCTGGAGCAGTTGAGGAGGTGGGGGTAGGTGGAGTATTGGTCCGAGAGTGCTCCTTGTTAATAGAGAACAATCTAAGTATCGAACTCTTAATTAGGTTTATTTGGATATTGATGGCTTTGCTAAGAATGTTTTTGGATACTGATGGCTTTGCTAAGAATGTTTTTGGATACTGATGGCTTTGCTAAGAATGTTTTTGGATACTGATGGCTTTGCTAAGAATGTTTTTAGCTTTCCATAACTACAATGCTTCTAAGTTTTCCAGTCTGATCCATTTTTCGTTTCTATGTAATTTTATTAAACTTATGGTTTGATTCAATGAGATGGATTGCAAATTCGGAGAAGTCATTATTATTTAAACATCTTAGATGCTTTTTGGGACGGGTAATTGCTAATACACGGTCAGATATTTGAAAAAATCCTGGTCCTTTCAATGTTATGTTTTATAATTTTTCCAACATCTAAAAATACTTATAACATTAATGCATAAGATATTAGTGACCTAGAAACAAAATGCTATTCAGATTTTGTGATCATTATCATTTTTTCACTAGCGCAGACCCGTAAAAAAATTACGGAAGAGTCTAAATTCTTGACGAATTCAATAACGAAAATGACATTTGTATCATATTATAGGTAGATACTCTATCGCTTAGATATCTAAATTCTTCCCATAATGAGTTTCAATTTTGAAAATGACCATGAGTGAGTGTGTCCAGGAGTCACATTAGTATCCATCCCTCCAACTGCGATTCAAGAGGATGGGTCAGAAGATATCAAAGGGTCTCCATCAATCGGCCTCCAAATCAGTAGGCAGACCATTATTAATATATTTTTTTGATGGTACGAAAACAATCATCTGTCGAAAAATATTTTAAGCCAACTATCCAAAATCATCAATTTTATTCGTTGAAAAAAAAATTTCAATTTTTTTTTTTAAATAGTTCAAAGGCACATCTGATTAATATTGGTACACCGAATAAAAATAAAACAACCGACAGCTTTTGATTCCGTAAATGAACCCCCTCCTAAAATGTTATACCTACCACATAGATTCTTAAAAAAATAACGACAAAAAGTTTTCAATAAAGGGTAGGTTCATAGATTCGAGAATTTTAATCTAATATGACATTATTAAACAAGTTTTTTTTTTCGAATTTGGCCGGTATTAGCTAACCTTGTTAAACGTATTTCCTACGATCCTTGGTTTCACAGTAGCTACTGTGTTTCAACTTTTAGAAAGATATTTTTGAAATACGTACCTACCAATATTATTTTAATGAGTATTTTTAATTGAAAGCTTAGCGAAATATTGAAATTGGAACTTTTATTGGCAAAAAAAATCTTTAATGGATTTCAAGAAGAAAATTGGACTGATACATTTAATGAGGCTGAAAAAGGGCTTAGTGCACTTCAAAATTGGCTTAAAATCAACTTGCTTACCCTTAATATAAGCAAAACAAAATATATAACATTTTCAATGAACTCAAGGGGCCAACCAATAAAATCACTAGAACTAAATTTACATGAATGCCATGGAAATAATATACAATGTTACTGCCCCATCATCGAAAAAACACAAAACATAAAATATCTCGGAGTAATAATTGACGAAAATCTTAGATGGGACCTACACATCAAAGGTATTACGGAAAAACTGACAAGCCTTATACATTTCTTCAAAAATCTAAGAAACGTGCTAAATAAAAAGGATATGAAAAAGGTCTACTATGCGTTATGTCATTCTCGAATTGAATATGGAATCATAGGATGGGGATCAGCTGCAAATACGTACCTACACAGCCTGAATACGATTCAAAAAGGAATCATAAAGACCGTATTGAAAGTACCAATTAGAACGCCTTCAATTGAAATTTTCAATAACTTTGACGTACCAAATGTACAACAAATATATGCCAAAAATATATTATTGAAACTCTTCAAAAAAAATGAATCCTCTACTAGACCGTGTATGCATAACACTAGATCGAATAAAAATGATATAAAAAATATTCCAAGTTATAAAACCACATTTGGACAAAGAAACTATACATACTTTGCAACAAAACTCCATAACATCCTTCCCCAAGAAATAAAACTAATAAAAAATCCAATTGAATACAAATCAAGAATAAAAATATGGCTTAAAGAGGTCAATGAGAAAACCCTAGCGAAGACGCTAAAAACGACATAGAAGACAAATGAACTATATTTAAATAAATTTAGTCCGCCTCGGCACAGGACCCCCTATTGAGGAGGACTAAGAAATACAATATTTTGTACTTAATTTCACATTGCATTTTGTATGTAATTTTTTTTTTTATATAGTCGCTATAATAAAAAAAAAATTAAAAAAAGATGTAAACAGTATTTTTGAATTGCATGGACGACAAAAAATATTACTCTCTTTTTCCTTGATGTTTTTTCTTTCGTTAGTAATGTTATCTAGTTTAATTTTATAAACTCTAGAACGCAATTTTCACAAACCTAAATTTAGACCACTTTCTCAAAATTGGAGTTTTAGAAGTGTAACAAAAAGTCTAACAAAAGAAGGTCTAACAAAAAGTTAATATTATTTGCTTGTTATAAATGTTATTGAAATAAATAACAAGGCTGTAGAAAATCTTTGGTTTCTTGGAAATAATTGAAAATGGTATTCAAATTACTATAATTCTCTTGTTTTCTTCCTTTTACATAGTATCTACCTGCACGTTTTATTGGATATTTGATATCCGCTGATTAAATAACGCTTTTCTGAAAACAATCCCGGGTTTCGAATAACCGGGCGAAATTTTAATTACTCTTATTTCTATAATTACAATTAGAAATTATTGCTTTTACAATATTGGAGAACATAAATAGTACTGGGTCACCTAGGTGGGACACCTACGCTTTGGGCTACTCGGCTACAAAAAGGTCAGTATGTCATTGTCGACTAAGAGCTGATTTTATAACCATCCGTTCGTTACGCACGTTACAATTTTTGAAGATATTTGTTTGGCTCTAGACCGAATATTAGCGTATAAAGCGTTACTTAAGTAAGTTATGGAACAACCCAAGAACGTTACTTGTTTTTACTTTGGTAATTATACTATTACCTATAATACTCCTATAAAATATATAATAACCTATAAAATATATATATAATAACCTATAAAAACCTAGTAAAAGTCTTCAAAGCATTAATAAATAAATAAAATATTTCACTGCACGTCACGGGCATGTTCAAAGCATCATTGTTGGAGCCTTCAAAATTACAGATACACCAACAAAGCGATATTCAGAGGGAGCTGTGACTAAATTTCCAATATTTCCAAGAGACCTATAAAAGTATTTTAAGATTTAAAGCAGAAGAGGAGAATGTGACAAAAAAGTATTTTTAAATGAAACCCTAAAATTTACATTTCATTCCACCATTTTGTGTGACTGTTTGGCGAAACAACGTGAATACGTAACAACAAATTTGAACAACCCCTCTGATTTTTTTTCTCTAACGGGTTGAACTTTAAAATATCCAGTGTCAAAAAAGTACCACTTCAATAATGAGCCATCCAATACAAAATGCTTTCCATTCAAAACGGAACTTTTATATGCTTCCTTGAATAAGAAAAGCACACGTGAAAGTATTTTGTATCGAGTTTCACACATTTCAGAAAAGTGCGCTATTACATGACAGGCTTTGTACTGAATTGGTCTGACAACAAAATTTATAGCTGTTTTCAAAGTATTATTCAAATTCGTTTTCTGAATTTTTTTTCAACCTTTCATTTGAACTCGATCATTTTGTAACACGCCTGGGGATAATCGTCATGAAATGTGTACCACGTATTTTATTTTTTGAGGATTTTTTTCGAACTTTAATTTCCATTCTATTCTGGTACGTATGGTAATGTTTTACGATACAGTATGGATAAACAGGAACTGAAAACCCAGATCTGCAGTGTCGTAATACATTATTTTATGTGGTCGGGGTATCTTCGTTTAGATATATATATATATATATATATATATATATATATATATATATATATATATATATATATATATATATATATATAAGTTAGGCATTAATGTTTTAAAGGGAACCGCTTATGGTCGGCTTCTGCTACAGATCTAAAAATGTATCCAATCTTTTGGTTATATCGCTCATGTAGTTTTTACTTTACGATCGATTCATTTTTATGAACCCGTAAAAAAAAAGGTTTTTTTTACCATAATATATCTATTTTCAATTTTCAATGTAGTTTCGCCATCTCTTGGGTCGGCCCAATTTCAAAGATTACACAGGTCTGCAAATTGACATTTTAATTTTTTTTTAATGGTAATGGGTGAATTATATGTATTTCGGTACGCTGAATTCGAGTATGCCATCCATTTCGACCCATCACTTAAGGATTTTCTGCAAAGTGGAAATTAAAATATATGCAAAACCCGCCTTACACTACTTCTGCAGGGAATGTTCAAAAGAAAAGAAAATCATAAAATTTAATTAATTTTAAGACATATAATATTTTATTTAAATTATTTACAGTTATAAATCTATATAAAATCTGTTTTTTTTTTAGTTTCAAAGCTTCGTTTATTTTCTTTTTATTTTGTGGGACGTTATATTAAAATTGTTGAGGTCCACTGGAGTCGCCTACTTGAAACTCGTCACTAGAACTTTCTTCTGATTCACTTTCTGATGATGGCAAATCGTCTAGGCTTTGGGGTGCTTGTGGTGTAGGAATGCCAGGTCCGTGAGGGACTGGGCGGAGTGCCGAATCCATGTTTGGGTAACAAATTGTTTTTTTTTTTTGGTACTACACCCTTGCACATTGCACGAACAAAAGTTGCAGTCATCGCTGTGGTTTCGAGGCTCTCTCCAGATCATGGGAACACCAAAAAGAAAAGATTTAACTTTACCCTGGTTTCCTATCTTCACACCAAATACGCAAAATACACTTTTTGAACAAAATCAGTAATATTTCTTTGTTGTTTTTTCACTACAAATTCACCACAAATATAGCAAAAATTCTCAGAAGAATTTACACAACCTCTTGAAGTCATTTTTGAAACGCACGTTACGAAAGTTGGAATAGAAATAAATAAATGAAAGGGTATGGAAGGGAGTGGGCAACTTGGGAATTTCGGCATTCTCTCATCATCCTTACTATGGAAAATCCCGGTATATATGATTCAACGCTGACTAATTTTGTCGTCATGAGTTACTAAATGTTTTGTTTCAGTCTATAAAACATAACATTATCTTATAATAAGTTGGAATTAATAAAAAAAATATATTTCGACTATGAACCCCGTTTTGCGCCTTAAGATAGGCAATCCCACAGTATTTTGAGTTTTCCGGAAAAACCTTACATGATGGTATTTTTTTGATATTTTTTCTGAATTCAGCAACTAAAAATACATGGGAATTACCTCTTATTTCAAAGAAAAAAAAACAGTCGCAGACCTGTGTTATTTGTATTGGTTTGAATGAAGATTGAACCTTCCTACCCAGGGTCTGGAATCAACACCGCTATCAACTGAGCCAAATCTCAAATGGATAAGACCGACATTTGTTTCGTATATTAACTGCTGTAATGTCATCCTATTTATAAATGCGTGATTGCACCAATGCATAGTCATTAACAATCTATCAGTCAGTTTCATCTCGATTGGATGTCGGGAAGTGATCTTATTTCCACTTTCAAGATTCCGCTTCATTCATATGTTCATTCAATCAAGAAAACAAAAGTGAAATTCAAATATGTACAAAAATCATTTTTATGGGAAATTCGTGCTTAAAGTTTTTTGAAAATTTTAAGTTATATTATAACACTAAAGCGTAGGTAAATATAACGAGATAGCACACTATGGAAAATAGAGAAATAATAATCGTATTTAGATGAAGTTATACGTGAAATCCTATTTAGATACTATTTTGATTAATCTTTACGACGAATCGGCTTACAGTACGAACATCAAAAAATATGCTACGAATAAATCGAAGCTTTTACTTGCTTTTCTATGTATTGGAATTACAATAAAATTATTATTTACGTAGCAAAAAATATAAGCGTAAACCACAAAAAAAATGTTTTTTCATGACTTAACTATGAAGTTATACAAGAAACAATTTTTAAAAAATACCCCTTTATGGCTAAGACTATTTTTGAGGTTTTCCATGTTCTAACTTTTTTCGTTCTTATAAAATTATAGACAAAATAAATAAAAACCACTTTTTCGCTTACTAGCCTCGTGCAAATAAGACGCTCGATTTTAAAATTTTGCAGGCATAAGATTCTAAATATTTCTAGCGTTTATATTCCTCCCATCTGACTTTCTTTTCAGTTACATTATCACCTGACGTCGGTCCTGGAGACCACTTGCGTATTTTCCGTGTTTGATAATCACATATTAAATTTTTACAATAAATAATAGCCATATCTGAATTTTCATTATATTTTTATTCATAAATAGATATAAAAGTAAGTAAAATTATATATTAGCGTCTAAAAACTCGACACCTATATATTAATATACTAATTTTAGGAAAAAATCTAGGAACTTTGAAAATCTGAGATCAGAGTGAGAATAATCACTATAACTTTATAGTTTTATTTATTTACGATAAGTTTGTTATATAATCTAAAACATAAAACAATTTTTGACACAAATAAGGCGCGATTATTAAAAAATCACAACCCATAAACTTTTACAATTTGCGGGGACAATCAAAGCACATTTTTTGACTGCATTTCATGCATATCGGATACATATATACTCGTTTCACGTTTCTTTTTAGATGCAAGTGGAACATGTCTTACGTTTATCTAATTTTTAAGATTTTATTTTTTCATTATAAGCCAAAACAAAACAAAAAAACACCAACAAAAGTAACGTAACTACCTGACGTCGGTCACAGCAACCGCACGCAAAATATACTTACCTGTAATTTCATTGCCATTCATTTACTACGTAAGACGATTTAGGGGGGAGGGGGGTCGATCATGTCTTATTTTTTCTTATAAGGGGGTGGGAGGAAGTCTCGATAGTTTTTACGTAAGATCACAAAATTGCGCAAAGTTAAAATTATAATTTGAAAAAGCGCGGGCAACCGCGCGAGTGCCGAGGTTTGCTCGAATGCGTATAGGTAAACGATTGCCATTTCCATGGCAACGGACCCGCGCAAACAAATATTAAAACAAATCAAACGTGTATTCATTTTTTCCTTTAATAATAAATATTAAACAGGGGGGAGGGGGTCGGCCTATTCTTATAATAGGGGGGGAGGGGATCGAAAATTAGTAAATTCGTCTTACGTAATAAATGAATGGCCTCATACGAATGGGTACCGAGTAAGGGTCCTAACTGCTCCCTACCAACCGGAGACAATGAAGGGAAGGAATGCGGGAGGGGAATAATTAATAAATAATTAGGAAGGTTTGTACGTGGCGATTCATATCTGGTCACCAAACGTCTCTATTCTGAATGTTTTTAAATTACTATATTGTGTCTAGATTGGTTAAAATACTTATAGCAATTTTTTTCAAACAATAAATAAATAAAACGGAACCGTAAAAAATGTACCAAAGGACCAAAATAGCGAACGAAATGTAGGAAGACAAATGAAACAAAAAGCACAATCTAAGAAGAAAAGAGTCAGTCCTTGGGCCAAGGTCGTCAAAGGATTAAACTAAGAACAAGTTGGAACAGATATTTTCACCAGTAAGCATCTTTAAAATGGCAAAGTTTGAAGCTGTCTTCCCTTTCTGCAAAAAATCGAAACCAATTTAAAACAAAATTCTAAAACCCTATCCACAATATTTTCTTTGTACAAAATTCCTTGAAGCAGACATTCGATAAACAATGAACAACCCTTTTTGTGGATTCCATCATTTATCACAGTTTTCTCTTTAGCCGACGAACTACATCCAAGGATTCCTTGGAAATTATTAATAAAAGCGGAATCACCAAATTTTAATACTTATGATATTACGCAAGGTTGACTTATTCCTTTGGGATGTGGTTTTTACATTACCGAAACTCTTTGACGCGGAGTATGACTTTTGAAAGCCTTAAACCAAGCATGTTGAATTCGTATTCTACACAATTTGGGCGGATTCTATACAATCAACATATCGCACGACTTCAATCTAAAATTAGAACTTGTAAACTTCTAAATTTTACCATCAGTCGGTAGTCGGATAATTATTAATAATACTAACAATAATAATGTTTCGATGACTATTTGTAAAGCGCCCTTTTAGTTAATGATCACTATATCTGACGGGCTCCATAGATGACGGGTTAGGCTCTTGACTTGCAATCCAAAGGTCGCAGATTAGGACTTAAAATACTGCATACGGGTTATAAGGCATCGCAGATAAATAGTTTTGAAATCTTTCTCTCTGAAAAAAATGTAAATACCAAAACAGATACAATTAATAAACAAAAAAAATTTTTGAACCCTCTTTTGAATATTTTCCCATATAACCGGTCTTTCCCTGCTAATGATGCTGTAATCCATAATTCCAATAAACTTCCCCCACTCTAACCCCTGCCACTTTTTTTTACCCCTTCCCCTGTTAAATAATCTGTAATCCGTATTTAATGTGTGACTTTAGTGTACATTTACTCCTGATGATGTGAACATTGTTCACAAACATGTAGATTGTGTATAAAATAAAGCGATGAAAACAAAGTTATTTGTCTTTTAATAAAATATCAATACGAATTTAACTCGAAACCAACTAATTTGCCACTTATTTTCGAAGAGTCGTTGAATGCAAGTTGCATAAAAAAATTATTGAATTGGTAGCGAGAATTATGCAGATATCCGCGATAAACTAAGTCGGTCCCCTATTTAAAACCCGTCTGCTTGGTTCAATATATTCGCACCTCACAATCCAGAAGCCTCGGATTCTGAAAAAAAATCTGAAACCGTCACTTTGGATTGAGATTGTAAAATGTCTATGCAAGATAGCTTTCATATTTCACAGACAATAAGAAGCATTATTTTGTTCTCTTTCTGGTTAAAAGAAAAATGCATATGTTTGCATGAGAGGAAGAGAGATATATAGCTTTTAAAATGTAAGGTCGCTCGGGACGTTTTTGGTCTTATGAAAGAATAACGCGATTACATATTTTGGGATGTATTTATTCTTACAAGCAGACGGGTTAAAAGTCACCCTATATTACGGGTGCCACATTCTTATATTCTACACATTGTAAATCGTCCGCTTCGTAGGAGTAAGGAATACAACCATGAACATGATCATGAACCTACTTGCCAAAGTAAAGAGATTTTTTTGTTAAAATTCAATTTAAAATACCCACGGCAAGTTGAGACCGGCCTTATCTTAAACGGCGAAGCAGCGTGATGAAACTTCCAAAGTTTGCAGGTTCTATTTTTAGTTTGGCCAATAAAGGTCTTTTCTGCTTTTGTTCGGAGGACAATCTGAGACGATGAACAATAATAATTGTTCAAATTAGTGGTTTTAATCGAATTTGGGAAAAGTATTTTAAAATAATTTTTAAAAAATCTTCAAGAAACTTTTCTGGTTATGTTTTTTATACGCTGATACCGCGTAACTTTTTCGTATTAAAAAAAAAACCTAAAACAAATCCAATTACCAAAAATAAAATGTAAAAATGAATAAAATGGTACCTTGCGTTTTCCCTCGACATAATAGCCCAAGGGCCAAAATGTCCTACGGACAAAACATCCCCCGACAAGAAAAGAACGAGACAGAGCAAGGAATTTACAGTTTCGATTTAAATTTTATATTTAAAAAATTTAATTTGGCACCGAAAGGTTTTGTTGGGTAGGTTAGGTTAGGTTACGTTAGGTTAGTTTAAGTTTTGTTAGATTTTGTTGGGTTAGGTTAGGTTAGGATATTTTGTCGGAGGATGTTTTGTTCGTATGATATTTTGTCAGGGTTGTTTTGTTCGTATGATATTTTGTCAGGGATGTTTTGTTCGTATGATATTTTGTCAAGGATGTTTTGTTCGTATGATATTTTGTCAGGGATGTTTTGTCCGTAGGATATTATGTCAGGGATATTTTGTCCGTAGGATATTTGGTCAGGGATATTTTGTCCGTAGGATATTTTGTCAGCGATGTTTTGTCCATAGGATATTTTGTCAGGGATGTTTTTCGGAGGATGAAAAGTCGCGGAACCAATAACAATATTGATTTCTTTATCATATATCAATTCCATGATATTTTTGCAACAATTCTCGAACAGTTTGGTCATCCAAAAACAAGATGAAAACTTGATGAACAAACGAGAAGAATCATTAATCATAATACTTGCCCTAGACAGAGCTTGACAACTAGAGTCAACTGTTTAATTAATTTGTTTTGAGTTATGCTTTGAATGAAATTTGCCATTTTAATTGAAGTGATACGATTACTATAGCAGCGCGTGGCAATAATTGTTAGTCTGGTGACAGCAAGTTTCGAGAACAAGGGACGTGCGCGAGTACGTATTGTTGTAATATATTTCAAAGCATTTTGATGTTCAAAAAGCATGAATTATGTTGTTTCCATATTACTTCTGTGTTAGAAATTCGAACATACATCAAACTAATCGGATAGGACAACTTAAGGAATCATAGGATTAGTTTAATTTTAAATTATGAATATATCGCATTAATTTATATAACGTATTTTTTTAAACATGTATTTAAGAATTGCATTCGAACGTAGGTGTAACTTAGTGCTTAGTGTATACGTGCAGTGGCGTACCGAGGGGGGGGGGGCGGTCCGCCCCGGGTGCCACCCGATAGGGGGGTGACACTCGACCGTGGAAAAAAAATTACGACGGATATTGTCACCAAAGTATTGTATACATGAACACGGTCTGTTATTTTCTTTCATACGTTCCCCGTGGAGTGCCCCGAATTTTGTGTGTTTTTATAGGCGAACTATATTTGTGTAGAAATCTGAAATTCTCTATTCCGGGTGTCACCCATGCTAGCTACTGTATACGTGTTAAGGGATGTACATACTTGAATTTAATCTTTTCTACTAAATATTTATTTATTTATTGATTTATTTATTTTTATCTATATATTACAGTTTACACCTTATTGTTAACATTTTTACATATGTAATATATTTTGAAAACCTTTTTACATATTGATATTACATTTCATTATGTTGTGTGTTAGGTAGGTTTGAGAAGGTGAAACTGTTGGTTGGTAATATTGTATGTTTCGTGAACACCT
The DNA here is from genome assembly GCA_929108145.2 of Limnephilus rhombicus. NCBI lineage: Eukaryota > Metazoa > Arthropoda > Insecta > Trichoptera > Limnephilidae > Limnephilus > Limnephilus rhombicus. Next base: position 21,912,405 of record OV815293.1, read on the forward strand.
CACTAGGAGAATCTGTGCTGAGGTGTTTACGTGTTTATGATTAAGTGTGACAGGTACAGGTATTTATGTGTTGTAGTAGAAAGTTAGTTTTTTTTTTCTTTTTTTTTTACTTTTTAATGGTAATTGTACATAGATTACTTAGAAGAAAAAAAAAATATAAGTTATTTATGTATGTATATATATATATAATATATGTACATATGAATAGTTCGTAAATTCTTGATAGACCTGTTTATTTATTTTACACTTTTTATAGTTTGGTTATGTTTGGTTAGGGGTTAAAGTATTTTGAATAAAGTCAATATTAATACCATATTTATTGTAAATATTAATACTCAACCACTCTCTCCCGATCCGGCCTACCATGCAGCTGGTGGGCTGTCGCATCCACCGACGCCGCCAAGACCCGGACAAACCTAACCCCGTGAACCCGGGCACCCTTGATAAGTCATCAACCGTAGCGAACCACTTGGACCTGTGGCAGACGTGTTGGTTATATAATAAATGGTTCCCAAGGCGGTGGTACCAGTACCCGCTTTTGTAATTGTAATAAACCCATCGTTCAGCAGTAGTAATAAAATTATCCATTGAAGAAGAAGATAAGAGTACCTATATCTAAACAAAAATAAAACAATTTTTTTTCTAAGTTTGAGTGTACGTAGATAATTCTCAGAGTTGCTATATAAAATCGTAAAGAACATAACTGACCGTCCTGAATTATTGAACAGAATTGATTTTAAAGTACTTACACGGCATACACATTCAACGTAACATTATCTCTGAAATAAATATCTTCAATTGTATCGAACATAAATATAAAAACTCTATTAAGAATGTGTTAAAAATGTGTTAAATGAGTACCACACTGCATAAATGTAATGATATATTATGGAATGACATATATTGTGTACTACTGTAATAATAATGTAATATATTTTACTTGTTGTAAAATTACTGTTTATTTTATAAATACATAATAATAATAATAGTACAATGAGAAAATCTATCATTTGTTTCTCAGATAGGTAAATTGTACATGTAAGTATGAATTATTAATCAAATTGTAAATTGTTGATTTCCCTAAAATAAAATAAATAAATAAAACCTAAACAAAACTTGAAACAGACCAAGACGCAGAAAATAACCAATTATTAATTAGCTACGTGTTTGTATCTAACGCGCACTAACAATCTTACTGGCGTAAGCATTTTTATTAATAAATCAATTCATTTTACAAAGTATCAGGTATTGCAAAGAGGCGTTTAAATCACGACAGAAAAACTATATAAAAGTATCGGTTAAATTGGTTTCATCCTCATTTTTATGAGCCCAATATCTGAGAAAACCATTGGCTGCGCGGCCAAGACCCTAAAGGAGGAATAATTAATTGCCCGTTTTATGCCAGAACAGAAGATCAATGTTTGTTGACCGTTAGTACAATGGCCACTAAAAACTAGAAAAGTTTTTTTTTTTTCTAATATGTTTTTATCTCTTTTAACAATCCAAGCATGTTATTGCAACGGTTGTACTTTGTCTTGACCAGGATTTTTATTATCGTCTTTACTTAGAATAAATATTTTGAATGTTGGAGGGAAAGCGATTTTGTTATCCTAATAACCATTGCAGAGAGAAAATTATGGCATCGACCTGTGATAGCGAAGTTGACTAATTTTATTTATTTTAATTTTATTTAATTTTATTTATTTTAGAGAAAGTTGACAGCAAATGATTCATAATAATATAATAATAAGATAGTTAATTACGCCAATTACGAACTTTACACTTGTTTTTTGTTTACACGAGCTCCACGCAGGAGGCCCTGACGAAAATAATTTTCCACAGGGCCTATGTCATCTTTGGGGATGCTGTGTGGAGGGTTTTTATAAGGAAAGGAAGGAGAGGAGAGTTCTGGGAAGGAAAATGGTTAAGGGGTGGGTAGGAATCTGGGGTTCAGTGTGTCTTGGTCATCCGCCTCCAAGACCTAGACAAACCTCACCCCATCACCCGGGCACCCCTGCTAAATCACCAAACGTAGCGAACCACTGATGAAAGTGAATGATAAAGGGGGGGAGGAGGAAAGTAGGAATATGATTAAGAGGCAAAGGACGGGAATATACAGGAATTGAACTTTCTAGTTTGAGTAATGTTTCTTAGTGAGTTTTCGTTTTATGTCATGTAAAGTCACGTTAAAAATGTCAATGTGGTAATAATTTAAGTTAAACGAGTGTGTGGATCTGTAGATAAATGAGTTCTGTTTGGAGTTGGTCTTGCAAACAGGGAGATTAAAGGTAAGCGACTGTCTGCTGTTGCGATTTAATGTAATGGATATGTGAATATATGGAAATGGACAGGAAGACTTCCATAAACGAGCTTTTGATATGTTTGTGATTTCAGAAGTCATTTTCCAATGAAATTAGGGTTTCTAAATCATAAAATCATGTTTATCACCAACCATATTATTGAACAGTTAATTTTTTTGAATTGCAAGTTTCACTGGATATATAAGATGAATCGCTTAACCAAAATAATAACATGCCGTTTAACTAAAATGATAACGAGTTCTGACGTCATCAGAACCCACATCGCTATCTACGACTGCGAGAATGTCAACCGATTTGGATACAATCTAGCTCCTGCTGCTTACCGCTTCAAATGGAGTCGTTTTGGCAAAGTCGTTTTGAAAAGTACCCTACGCAGTATGATTTCAAAATTTTTTTTATATTATACTAATCTTGATCTATCTTCTATTTATATAAATAAGACGGACGGGCGGGCGGGCACTCGTACGTGCAACTGGATTTGATTTTTAAACGGCCGATTGTTTTATATTTATTGCGCAATTTATGTTTGACGGCCTCCTTAGTCGAGGGGTAAGGCTTTTCCAGGATCGATTCCCGGCGTGCGCACATAAATTTTATTTGAATAATTTGGGTTGTTTCACAATTTATTCTTTAAAGTAACATATAGTATTTTTGTGGCACGTTCTAGAGTGTAAGATTCTCTCAGTATCGCTCTGGTGTAAGACCGTCATTCAGAATTGAAACGTTGCTTGAAATGGCTTTAGCTGTGATTGGTGACCAAATCTGAATGTCCAGATACTTTCCCACCATCCTCTTCCCCATCTCACTCCCCACCCCACTACCTTTAGCCTCACAACATACCCCAATTGGTGATGTCTTGTCTCACTGGCTACAGACAGGAGTAGCTGGGACTCTTGTAAGGTACTCACATAAAAATAAAAATAAAATACAAATCTATAGTTTTATTCCAGGTATGATGAAATTTTGTGCACTTGACCTTCAAATCAACAGTGAGGTCGCTGTCTAAATGATATTTTGGAATACCACCCTCTCCCATTTTCCTACCTCTTTCAGCAGAATTTGATGGTTTTTGAGAAATTATGCACAACATAAGAGAAAAATTACTGTTTACATCTCATTTCGAAAAGTTTTATGTAAAGCCGGGGATTTAAGCTAGTTACAAAGACTCCAGATACTAATATCTACAGCCTGTATGTCGGACGAAAATCTATAGCTCATATGTTGAACTAATATCTACGAACTTCAGAGTGTTGACTAACATCTACAGAGCTAAGGTCGGACGAACATCTATGACGGTCCCAGTGTTGACTAATATCTACAGAGCGTAGGTTGAACTAATATCTACAGAGCGTAGGTTGGACTAATCAGCTAAATGTGTCCAATAGTCCGATATTAGGGATTTTTACATACATACTTACATAAATTAAGTTTTTTAAACTGCACAGGCAATATTACGTTATTCCAATATGCTATACATAATTGCAAATCCAACCTCTGCCAGTGCTGTAGATATTCGTCAACACTTTGGTTCTCATAGATATTAGTTCGATTTTTTCAATTTTTGGAATTCCTGTAGATATTAGTAGACGCATCCGTTACAAAACTAACTAAGTATACACGTAACGTCATATAATCACATTAAATTCGTTCATATATAATAGGTAAGTACGTAACTAAGTACCTTAGCTCGTAGTTTACACATGGGAAACCTACCTATAACTCAACTCTAACGGCCGTTATTCCCAACTTTCGATCGATCAGCTAAGTGATTTGTTTATTAACGCTCGATTCGCCTGTTGGTCGGAGAGTTGCATTGGGAAGAGTGTATTTATGCATTTGAGTAGTGTTGAGCCAAAATGTCGGCTCAACAGTTGATCAGTAGGATTGGAAACAACGGCCGTTAAAGTGCTAATAAATAAATAAAATCAAAATATCTCCACTTATTTGTAGATAATCGATTAACCTGGTCGAAATATATATATATATATATATATATATATAAACCTGTCCTTGTTCGGAAGTTTTGCGCGTACATACATTTCGGCAATTTATTTTTATTTATGTAGAAGAGAAGAAGAAGATGGAAGATAGATAGATAGATTAAAGAGTGAAATGAACCGCAAAATAAACAAACACAAAAAGAACTTACAAACACGCACAAACATTTTTTTTTTAATTTTCAAATAAAGTTTTATGTGTTTTGTGGTAATGTGTCATTTTGGATCGCATCCCGTTCCATTGTCGTGGTTTTCCCGCCATAAACAATGATCTATTCGCTTTTCCCGCGGTTTTGTTAATATCCTAAGTGGTCAAATTGCCCGAAAGTGAATAATGTTATTACTAGACTCATTGGACGGCTGCTTAAAAAAATATATAGAGAAGGCAATAAAATTTAAACCTTAATGTATTATTTTTCTTTGTCTAAATAAATGTTTATCATTACAGAAGTTTATGACCGTTACTTATAGGTAATCTTTTAGTCTGTGACTGGACGAGGATGAACTAAGAAACGAGTCGTAACTTCGAACGACTAACCTTGTAGAACGCCGTCCATTCTTTACCTTGTCATAAGATATAAGGTGGCGAATTCAAAAACGATTTCTTATACACTATTTTCTAATTTCTGATTTTGAGTTTGAATGTTGCATAAAGTACTTTAGTTGAACATATATTTAAGGAAAATATTTAAATAGAACGTATGCTTACCATTTTAGAATATATCTAAACATGCAGATAGAACCATAGGTTAACCAGCTAGGGCATAATAATTCATTGCATAAGTTACTAACTACGTTTTCCTATTATAATTCCAGGCCAGGGCCACGTCCTATTGAAATATTTTCCAATAAAGTATGATAAACTAAAACACTTTACACAAGATTGAAACTCAAAAAATTGATAGATTACGACAATTCGTTTTTGACACCTCAAAACATGGTAAGGCGAAGTTATAACTCTACCCAACTAAAGTTACGAACTACAATGTGCCTCGTATCAACAGACAACTATCAGAAACTAACAAAATAGAAATTTTAAGTGATGGAGCTTGATTTTAGAACTTCTACAAACAATTGTCTATGGAAATACAACACAGATGGTTCTGAAAATTATTTCGGTTATAGAACTGAGCAAAAGAAATGGTTTTTCATTTAAAAGTTTTTTTTTAATTCAGGACGAATCTTTTCCAACTGAGGTGACGAAGTGTAAGGAATATAAATGATACTAATGTGAGTGATAGAAGTCGGGGACGCTCGAAGAAAAAAAGAAACGATAAAGTGAACCAAATATTTGAGTCGGGCCATGCCAAGAGTCAGAATAACAGAAGAGGATGTATGAGATGGTGTATGAAGTATGAGAGTGAATGAATTATGGGGTATGTGCTAAGAACGAGTAACTTGGTGGTCCATTCTCTCTGCCTAACCCTTCGGGGAAACGGGGTGATGTTTAATTACTTTATAAAAAATAAAACAAACACTTTGTATTTAACCACGAATTTATTATTTTATATATCGACCGGTTTCGCTTCGACCAAGCTTCTTCGGGATATAATAATAACTAAACATTAAGACAAAGTTACCAGTTATATATAAGTTGAGCTACAGAGGGAGAAAGAATATGACAAAAGAACATAATTAGACAGAGACAAAGTATTTGAAAGTGGTACAATAGATAATCAATTAGAGGGAGGGAGACAATAATACACATCTAGTCACAAGTAACCAACAGTTAACGGGATTCAATTAAATAATAAAAGTTTGATGTATTTTGCATTTATAATATAAAGGACAATATTTAGAGCAATGCTAATTTAATAATAATAATTAAGGACCTCAGAATAACAATATAACATATATATATACACATCATGGGCTGGGATGGATTGTAGGAAACAAGTTAAAGATAGGGTGTATTTTTTTGATTTGATAAATTAATTTGATTATTAAGTAGGAATTCTGACATATTAGTATTTAATGATTTCCTAATTTTTAAAGCTTCTAAGTTATCTAATTTATTACCAATAGTGTTTTTATGTAACATGCGCGTTCCTAAAATTTTATTAAAACTGTGGTCTGCTGAGATTAAGTGATTTGCAAGCTCAGGTAAGTGTTCCTTTACCCTAATATTGGTATTTCGTGCTGTTTTTCCAATATAGAAAGCAGGGCAATCATTTCAGGTAAGTTTATAGATCCCGATATTTCGGGGATCCCGATCCCGATCCCGAATCTGACGAATTTAACAAAAACCTATACACATGAAAATACGACTTGTAAGAATGAAATTAAGGACGCTTTGTATGTTGTTGTTGAGTACTCCGCGTGGGTTAGGTAACTCCTTTCGCGACGTCAGTTGTATGATTCTGAAAATTATCTGCCTTTGAAAATCTTTAGCAGGCGTTTCTCTTCGCTCCACGCGATCGGAAAATGGCTATGATTTGATTATAGAGCTTGGAGAATAATATCGTTTACAAGGGTGGTTCTTTGCTGCTATGTTGCTACGACAAGTCAATGTTTGAACATACGTTAATGTAATATATGAGTAAGTAAAAAAATAATCATCGTAGATTTGCTTTTAGCGTCCATTTTTCAAGTGTTTCAAGGGAAGCTGATAGGTGACCCCCGCGTACCGGTGCATCGAGGAAAACAGTAATAATTCACTTTTACAGCCTCCTCATTAATCCACCTCACATCAGTAACTCAAATGTCGCCTATAGTTTCGCTTGTACCTTGGCTTGAATGTGGCATTAATAATACAAAGATTGGATTATTACACACACATGGGACGAGTAAAAGAAATGAATTAAGAATCCCCTTCAGAAAAAAACCGTTAATGTACGAAACAATTAAGATGTTTTGTTTTGAAGAGTTTTCATTTTCAATGTACATTTTTGTTACTTTATATTTTGAATTTTATATTTTCTGCTACGCATCCGTGTCATTTACTTAGTTTTAAGTTTGCTGGTGAATGACGTGGATGCGAAACCGGTAGCAGAAAATTAAAAAATATAAAGGAACAAATATACATTGAAAATTAAAACTTTTCGAAACCAAATGTCTAGAAGTTGTTACGTAGTTAATGCCCAAGAAATACAATAAACAATTAAGGGCCCGCAACTCGGATTTGTACCGATTTATTACATATTTCCCTTAAACACGGTAAGTAGGAGCTTTAACTCTTAAAAATATATATGTTATTCTTGAAGATAATATCTAGACTTTGTCCGTGCCGAAACGCAAAGTATATAAAATTCCCTCGATAGAATAAAATCGCAAAGTATGCTCCAAAAATTATTATTAACACGTTTGTTTCAATTATTTTACAAGTTATATGTATGAAAAAAATCACAGTGTTTCTTTAAATGCTGTTTGAGATAATGCCCGCGAGATTTTTGCTCTATTTTAAACGAGTCGTGTTTTATTAAATATTTTCGCAATTTCGTATCTCTACATCTTCTTCTTTGCGGGCCCGGTTGCAGAGCCTTAAGATATTTGTTGAATTACCAAAGGAAACGGATTTAGAAGAAAATAATATTAATATACTCATTTTATACAAAGATAATGACTGTCGTCAAGCCATTAAGTTATCGCCTTTTACATAAAACTACTTGTAGTAGATCTTAAAAAATTTTAGGTTTATAAAAAATATATATTTATCAACTTTCAAACCTACTAAACTACTTACGTAGTTTGTCAGCGTAATACAGTTTATTCCACAAAGGATTAAAACATCACAAAAATCACAAGCGCTACTGAAAAACGTAGAAAAAAGCAGCACAAGTAAACCTAATTAAATTCAATAGAGCTTGTTAGAGCTACCTAAAGTTAAATAGTAAAAAGATACACAATCTTAGAGTTCAATAGATATTATTGAAGTTATAAATAGTTAATAATAAATTTAAATGTACATACTGCTAACTAAAATAAAACAATATTTTAATATGTAAAATAGTTGTGTGCTCTTTACGACAGAACGAAAGTTGCGGCAAAACGATCATATCTTGGAAACAATTTTTGCATTAAAAAATGTAATCTTAGTTCTTACCCATCTACTGTTTCTTTTATGAGCTATATCCCACGCGCAATTCTTACATCACCGGAAAGATGTTTTCCCCGTGGTACGAAGCTACTTTGTTTACGGAAATCGGAAAAAAGATCCGTTGCTTCGTTTACGCTTTTCCATTAAACGGAAGGCGGGACCCATTTATAGAATAAAGTAGATTTATCTGCGAAGCTTTCTTATATTATTTTTTTTTATTTGCAGGGAAGACAATATTGTTATCAAAGTCGTTTTCATCCTTAGATTTTATAGAATTTTAACCAGAGGCGTGGCGATGAACCCTTGGGCTGTCGAATAGTTGTCGAACCCACTCTCAGAGGTATGTGTACAACTAATGGTGAAATGTATGTATGTATATCATTACACATCATGGCTACATATATTTTTTCATCCACTTCCTGCCCATCGTACGTGTGGATTTCCCACAAGATTTTTACTTAATTTTGCTACGTACGTAACTTATCGCAAAAATGTGTATTTTATAGGGGTTCTTGTTCTAGTAATCTTTTTTTTCTGGAGTTCCACAAGGTTCTATCCCGGGTCCGCTCTTCTTTTTTTATGATACCATCGCTGACGTTATAATATTACTTTCACAAATAAAATAAAATACACTGTTTTCTCCGTCTACCCACTCTACGTGGTGTTTAACTCGGTTATTCAGTCGTAGTTTATTTTCCAAGCGCCATCATTGTCACCCCGTGTACGTACTTCCCCAGCAGACAAACTACTTCAATCTGCTGCGGTGCACTCATAATTGATCATAATTTCGTTGTTCTATTATCTAGCATTTTTCCACATGACGAGCCTATCACAATCTTTGGGACCAGATACAAAACCTTTTTATGATGATAATATTGACAGATTATGATTATATTAGATTAGATTATCATGTTAATGGAAATTTAGAAATCTGCAGAATCCATTGTGCAGCGAAAATTCTCGCAGCAGTTACATTATTTTTTAGCAATTCTACAACCATCTTGACCATCTTCAGAATGGACTCAAGCGTTGCCAAGTGGTCGATACGCTACTGGCTTTTACATTTTTTGGGAATTACAAATCAAAGATGATGGTGAGAATGTTCTTAGAAATCATTATTTTCTCTATGTTTGCTCTTCGAAGCCTTTAATTTTTACGTCTCGTAGAATGGCGCACGCTCTTAGATACGATATTATGTATCTCTTTCCAACATTGAATCAAACATTTCCTGAAAAAACTATTCCTATTCTCAGATTCCTGGAAATTTAAAAGAACACGTAACTTGCAGCAAAAAATATTTTTTTTGGCTCAAGAAACACTTCTAATACTTTTTTTCTAAAGATTTTAAGCTCTTTGAGTACCTCTTTTATCGCGTACTTATTTTTTAAAGAACCGGAATGATAGCTCCAACTTGTTTATCATATATTCAAATTCAAAGAAAGTAGGCATTTTACTTGAATATTTTGCAAGCAATGAAACTTTCCCGTATCAGAAAGACAAAAATACCCGTTGGTTCTAACATTGTAAAGTTTTCACATATACTAATAATACGAAAATGTAAATAAATCTTGGCTAACCCCAGAGAGGTAGTATACATTGGCATAATCTCAAATCTACGTGAATCTACGTTTCCCAAATGACCTCTCATGAACTTAACCTCGACTCATCTCCAATTCTAATATCGGCCATTAGACCAATAAAGATCTGTCATTTTACGACTTGGTAAACTGACACTTGGCTCGGATTTTCGCGTTGCCTTTAACGTCGTGAAGGACCGCTTCCCCTTTGAGTTATTTTATTGTTCGAAAATAGTCAAAATTCAAATTATTTTGGCACGTATTTCTGTGTAACGCGATAGATTTCCGTTTTATGGAATACATTTGGGAAGGGCCTTTCTAAGCCTTTTTTCCTCGCATTTCTTCCTGATAGACACAAAACAAAAAAAAAACATAACTCAGCACTTTCTATAAACAAATAACAGATTTTCGTCCTAGAATTTTATACATACCCTACGTTCATTTACGCATTCAAAAACCAGGATAACTTTACAAATACACCTCGGGCCGATTCACAAGATCCTCATTACAACACGCATTCCACCAACCTACAAATAAAACTACTTTTGGACAAAGATAAAATCCAATATTTCTCTGCAAAATTATTTAATATCCACCCTTTTGCAATAAAAACCATTAAAAAATAGCCGACTTCAAAAGAAGCATTAAGATATGGATTATGGACATTGGAAGGAAGAATATAGATACATTTTTGCAACCTCTCTTGTATTGTCTTTTCTTATAGATATTGCTTTATAATTTTCGTCTCGTAATATTTTAACGTAGGTACTTATTTTTAATTCATACCTAAAACCATGTACAATCTGACCTTAAAACGGGATAGGTACCCCAGTAAGGTCACATTCTTTTCAACTTTTGTAAAAAATTATAAAAATTAAATAAAACATAAAATTAATAGTGAACACATGTTTTAATTCGCAGTCGGTATGTTTGAGGTTTATGACATTTGTTTAGCAAGACTTGTTTGGGTTCTTTCCCAGGCATCATGGGTTCTATCCTCTGCCAGCTAAGTCCTCTATCATTGCACAATCGAGTTTTTGGCCTATGATGAAAGTAGGGGGAATTAAAATAATGTCTGATTAGGTAGTGTCATCTAATATAGTTAGTGATAACTTTTTAATGTATTTTTTTCGTAAAAATGTCTGTTTGTATTATTTTCCCGCAGATACTATAATAGTACACAACTGCTAACCCTGTACAAATCACAAGTGCGCCCCATGGTTGAATTTGGCAGCCATCTCTGGTCTGGAGCTCCAAAATACCTGAAAAATTCCCTCGACTCTGTGCGGAAACGGGCGGTCCGTTTGATAGATTTCCCATCTTAACAGACTGATTGCAATCTTTAGAGAACAGGCGTCGGGTGGGAATGCTATTCTTGTTCTACCGGTATTACAATGGAAGATGATTCGAGGAACTAGCGTCATTGATCACTTCGGCACCGGTGCATAGTCGGGAAACACGCCAAACGCTTGCCAAACATTTGTACACGGTTGATATTTGTCACATGAGAACGGCTCGCTTCTTCGACTCGTTCTTGTGGAATGATTTGCCGGCCTCTGTGTTTCCTCCTTCCTTCAACATGGTTCTCTTCAAGACCAATGCTCATTCCTTCCTCTCCTCAAATAGACCCTCCACACAGCATCTCAGATGACAGATCCTGAGGGAAATTATTTCCCTCAGGGCCTCCTGTTTGGAGTTAATGTAAAAAAAATATACATGTATTTATTTGCCACAATGTTTTAAGAACTCAAATATATAATAAACACTGCGATCCTGAAAACTTTGATATATTTTCTACCTCAATCACTACCTTCAAAAGTATCTTATACTTGCATATACTTGATGATCTCTTCACATAAGGCTCGATGTCACGGAGCGAGTTTACAAGCTACTAAGTTTAAAAGCGGATAAATCGGTGAGTGAGATTGTCATGGTGTCACAAAACTGTCCACTCGCTCAGTAGCGTAGGAAACTGAGGACGCTGCTAGCTCCAGTAACAAGAATAACGACGCCTGCGTAAACTAATTCTATAATGTTTGATAGTAGAAATCAGCTGTTGATTGGCAGCCATCTTGAAAAACATAAATAAAAACATAAATAATCATGAGCAAGCCTGTGGCGAGTAAAGTTGACCTTGAGTAAAGTTGAGTAAACCTTTCAACTTTTTTCGTATATTGTCAACAATCTGCTAGTTAGCAAGTAACACGATGACACCGAGCGAGTTTAATAACAGATAGTGAATTTCCCAGATAGTAGCTTGTAAACTCGCTCTGTGTCATCGACGCTTTAGAGCCACTTTTTAATGATTGTATCATGCATTGGCTTTATAAGATGTGTACATTTGTATTTACAAATATTTGATTTGGCCTTCCTTATTTTATTAACTTGTTATTTGATTTATTATTACTTATTATAATTTATCGTTATTTAATTTATCGTAAGAATGTTGAGATGAATGGTGTTCTCATCTATAATTGGAATCATCGCTATAACCATATTTAAAATACTAATTATTGTATATAATTATGTGATGTATTCTGTTGGCGAGCCAATAAATAAATAAATTTATTTTCCTTGCCCACATCATCTGGCAAAATATATATTTTTTTAGTTTTGTTGAAACTTAGATGAGTATTTTTTATCTCGCTACCGCTAACACCAATGGAATAAATATACGTACATAACATAATCGTCGTCCCATACATTGCCATAGAAGAAGCGCGAAAAAGTGCCAGCCGAGTACAATTTGCAATCTGGCTATTACTTCCCGCAGTTTGTCCCAAAAGGTTTAACTAAACCGATGAAAGTTTTGCAACAACTTTCCTCACATTTATTGTTAGGCTTCAGTCTGTGCGGTTTTTCCTGAAACGTTCAGCCAGATGTGTTGTCTGCGCGGATCATTTCACGGAGTTTCAGATGCTAATGCTCTTATTTGAAATGTTTTGAAAGAATGTCAAGGATTGACAGTGTTTTAACAGCGATTATTGATTTGAAGAAAAGGATTTTTTTTCTTTTTAATAATTTTTAAATTTTTTTTTTAAATAAATTGATTCACCCTGCATGTCCTTTCCCGTGCGTCCCCGTTCCCTTCCACCTTTCCCGCCTTCCCCCTCTCTCATCTCTTCTCTCTCCGCGAATACCACCTCCCCCGTTCCCTTTCCCCCTGCCTTTCTTCCTTGCCGCTAAAATATTTGAAATACACACATTTTCCTTTATACAAATTTCATTTAGCCTATATATTATTCTAATGTATGAGTTATATTATTGTAAAGTTTTATTAAAATCCATTCAGTGGTTTTTGCGTGAAAGAGTAACAAATACACAAACATCCATACAAACTTTCGCGTTTATAATATTAGTAAGACTGTATTTTTCCTTTGGAGGGGTGCAGACACGTTCAACGTTTGTCCCATTTTCAACTGATGACATTTAGTGTGTAAGATAGATGGACAGCATTACATGACGTTTTCGAATTTTTGGAATTCGCTCACTATTTAATATTATATTTATCACAATATTGCTGCAGCTCTTTCAAAATATGAGAATTCGTTTCATACAAAATGCATGAGGAAAAGAATTTTCTACATAATTATTTTATTATGAATTTTTCCGATATTTTAATAGCTATTCTGCTATTCGTGGCGGAGAAAAATTCAACAAACAAAAATCGGTACAGCTATTCTATAGCTATATCGGTACAGTTATAATGGTTTAACTAACCCGACTTTGTTTTATATATTAAGATTTAGAGAACATTCTTAGAAACATTTTACATAGCTCACAGTGAACGTACGTAAGATTATCTATAGAGTATTATTGTCTCTCCACATCAAAATATTGCGATCACCGCTTAAATTGGATCACTTGGATCCTCGGATATATTGGGCATCCGGTTCATTACAGTAACAAGCCTACCCAACTTAGGCAGGAAAAATAGTGCCTACTTCAATGACTTATCGAATAAAATCTTCACTTGTTCACAAACAGCATTTAAAGTACCTACTTACATACATACCTACTCAACCCAGCTCGGGGTAGGTCCTTACAGCAAGGAAGGATTGATTTAACTTGGGTATCAGGAGTACATGTGTAGCTAAGATATAATAATGTTTCTATTCAATTCTTTTCAAGCTTTTATCAGCACCATGAGTGATGCCTCACATACCTGTCATCCGATAGTATCAAGTACTCAAGAAATTTCTTAGTGAAAGTCTAGCATGAACGCTTAAAGCTCCAAAGAAAAACGTGTAATAGAATGAAAAATGAAGCACTAAAATATTCGCAGTTTCAGTTTACGAAAAAAGTTTACATCTTGGATGGAAATTTTGTTAAGATTTGCATGAAAATGGTATTTATTATGTGTGAATTCGTAAGACTCTTTTATTTTTTATTATTCTTTTCACAGAATTTTGTTACAATGTCCCTGGAGAACCAGTGACGTTTTTGTAAAGATTGTCAAATACAAAAATTTACATGGTGACTTTCATACCAAAATGCTTCTAAATTTTTGTTTATCATTTCTACCTGGTCCACGGTAAAGTAAATATTAATGGACGGATTAAAAATAAAAATTCATGACCCTATGAAAATCACATAATGACAAATCTTTACGCAGAGAAGCTCTGTCGCTTTCGTTATGTAGGGATTTATTTATTTAGAAAAATGAAAACAATACAACTTTGTATAAACCACTTATATAATGCGTAAATCCTACCGGTTTCGGAACATTTTTCTATAATGGATAACCACAAAGTGATAGCTACATTCAAAAATATTTATTTATTTAAATAAATGAAGACAATATAAGCGAAACTCAATCGAAAATCTGGAAACAGAAAAATCAGAAAAACATATTGACACCTCTGGGACATGAACCCAGGACCTCTTGTTTTCCGGGCAAACGCGCTAACCACTGCGCCACGGTGTCAATATGAAATTCGGTCATGTTTAACTGTATCTACTTCGACTAAGAACCACCTACATTATCTTCATTTTCTTTAACGCAAATATTATTGGCAACTATCTTTATGTATGATTGCAAGATTCAAACCCGAACTAAATGCTCTCTAGATAGTGTCTGGATAAATCTTTATCCATGTTCATGTCCCAGAGGTGTCAATATGTTTTTCTGATTTTTCTGTTTCCAGATTTTCGATTGAGTTTCGCTTATATTGTCTTCATTTATTTAAATATTACAATTTGAGGTTTTACTCATAAAGTTAAAAATTAAAAATAAAATATTTATTTATTTATAAAATACATTTTACATAATTCAGACATTTACATAGAGTAGATACATTAAATCAACATACTAGGCCTGTTTCATGGTGACCAATGGAGAATATTTACTTGCAATGAAGTCTAGTGTAAACATATGGTACTAGTATGTAATGTAATTGGTAAAATTATAATAAAAAATAGAAAGGAGAAAAAGAAGTGGGTAAGGATTAGATTATTAAAATGTATGTAACCTTATTTAAATTTCATATTTATTTCTACGTGTGCGTTCATGCGCACATGTACATATACATAGGTGCACGCATCCATACATACACACACATAAATGCGCCTACGTAAATGAATGCATATAAATACATACGCACATGCACACAATTTTAATGCAAGGTGTTAAAAAATTTCCCAAATGTATTTATTTAGAATGAATTATTCCTAATAACCTTTCACATTCCAGCGACTGCTATATTAATTTGCTATTCCTGCACACAATAGGATATTTTTTTATAACGATTATTAAAAATGCGATAGAAATGCATTTTGACTATTCATTGGCTAAATATTATCATTTAAAACACACACTTCTTTTATAATCTTCACGTAAACTTGAATACATTTTAACAGAATCTCTAGTTTGTGAAAATACCCCATTTCTGCAATAGACCGTTGCCAAAAAGCCTATATTTGAATGACTCCGCCAAATATGAAACCGCAAGCAGTTTATGATTATTTGAATTATTTCACGTGAATTTAATTTTGAAGCGACGAGTGAAGAATAAATTTATATTACGTTGCGGCGGTAGGGATGGTAATTCTAAAACATCGATATAACATGTACAATATACTTACATATGTATATCGATAGAAAAAATGAACACGCTTTTCATTCGAGTTTAATTTAATGTGTTTATTATTTACAATAGTTTCACTTTTCGTCGTTGAATTATATTTTCGATATCTTAAGATTTTTTTTTTTTTTACAGTGAATACCGCACAAGAATCTCAACTGCTCCCGTCTGGAGCCAGTGAGACTATGGCATCCCCTATTGGAGTATGTTGTGAGGCTGAAGGTAGTGGGGAGGGGAAGGAGGTGGAAAAGAGGAAGGTTGGGAAGTACCTGGCTATTCAGATCTGGTCACTAAACACGGCTAAAGCCATTTTCAAGCAACGTTTCAATTCTGAATGGTGGTCTTACACCAGGGCGATACTGATAGTATCTTCCACTCTGGAACATGCCGCAAATATACTATATATTATTTTAAATGAATTAATTGTGAAATAACACAAATTAATCGAATAAAATTTATTTGCGCATGCCGGGTTCGAACCCGCGACCTCCGGATTGTGAGTCAAGAGTCTTACCCACTGCACTACGGAGGTCGTCTTTAAGAGTAAGATCTTTTGTGCCAGGAATTGTGTAACGTTTTCTTTTCTATCTTCTCTTTCAAGTTTTTGCTTGTATCTGTATATTGTTTAATAAACACAAATAAAACATTAACATAGAGTAATGTTGGTATACATTTATTACACACTAGCAGACCTGGCCACACGTTGCTGTGGTTAACGAAACACAACGCCATTACCCAATCTTTATAAAATCCACACCACCCGCTTGCCAGCTGCCCGCTGCCTGAATTGAATATTTGAATTTATCGGCTTTTCTCTACTAATATACAATGCTTGCAATGCAACACTGGATATTTGAAAAGGGAAAATCAAATACCTACGTACTCTAGGACATCTATTTCTTCCGTAGAACGAATTTCAAAAGTAACTATAGTACGGCCCGCCAGCCGTTTTAAATCGCACAAAAATTTTTTTTTTTACAGTGAATACCGCACAAGAATCTCAACTGCTCCCGTCTGGATCCAGTGAGACTATGGCATCCCCAATTGGGGTATGTTGTGAGGCTGAAGGTAGTGGGGAGGGGAAGGAGGTGGGGAAGAGGAAGGTTGGGAAGTACCTGGCTATTCAGATCTGGTCACCAAACACGGCTAAAGCCATTTTCAAGCAACGTTTCAATTCTGAATGGTGGTCTTACACCAGGGCGATACTGATAGTATCTTCCACTCTGGAACATGCCACAAATATACTATACTAATATGTTTTCTTTGAATTTATCGGCTTTTCTCTAATATAATTTACATGTATTACACATATAAACATTCCTCTTCAATCTTCAATCACTCTATCTATTGGTGAAAACCATATGAAAATCCGTTGCGTAGTTTAAAAGATTAACGCGCACATACATTTTGTACTACGTAATGAAGTTCAAAAATTTTCTTAAAGAAAAAACATTCAAGAATGAATGACAGATATTTTTAAAAGGAATGAAAGTACATAACCAAAGCAGTTCACTCTTTTTTTAAAGTTAAGTTTACGTTTCATTTTCTCTTGCCTCGTTACAAATTTTTATAAATTTGAATCATACCTCTACATTTTATAAATTAAAGTCTGTCTGTTCGCGATAAACTCAAAAACTAATTAATGGATTTTCATGCAGTTTTCACCAATATATATATAAAGTGATTCATGATTTATGTATATAGGTTTATTTATATAAATTGTCAAGGTTTTGTGCAAATTGGTTGAAATATAATATATAAAGGAGAATGTCTGTACGTGGTGGACGAGCGCGCTGGGAAGCGGGCGGTGTGGATTTGATTTGTATTTAAATTAACAGATGACGGTGTGAGTTAATTTATCGAAAAAACACATGGTTATAAAGGTTGGGTAACCATCCAATAGATGTTGTATTTCAATAGCCACAGCAACGCGTGACCGCGTCAGCTAGTTATGTTATAAAGTATGTTTATACCACGACATTTAGACTGCGTAATCTGTTTTTTAAATAAAAATTATCATTCTGTTTATTTAAGATAGGTATTTGTCAAGTAAATAAACAAAAATAATGAAAATATCAATTAACAAAAGTATAAAAGAAATGTAAAACACAAGTCATGTACAATTCATGTAAATATGTAAATGAAAAGCTATTAAAATCCGATTCGAAATGTCGATGAGTTCAAGCGAAACATCTCTAGTAACGTGTCATGTGTATATGTTTAGGAGGAGCACCTTTTGGGGGTAAACTTTAACGAGTTCTCCAGGAGTGTAGAGGTTTTGAATTGCATTTTGAATTTGCAGACGTTAAATGTAATTGCAGATGAAGGTTCTAATTACTTTCGCAACTTAAAATAATAAACAGCATTGTTGGGAACCAAATTGAGAGTCGTTTCAATTATGAAGGAATGTAGGTTACATTCGTAGTTACGCACGTAGGTAAATTAAAACCTTTGGAATTTAAACCAGTTGTTAGGCTAAATTGCAGAATAAGATGAATTTTAGAAATTACCCGCCAGTTCAGATCTTATCACTAAATTTAACGCATTTTCAGGAGTGTTTTGAATGGTGGCGGCGTCAGGGCAGTTTTAATACAAGTATCAGTTAAGGCGCTTGACTTGCATTCCGAAGGTTGCGGGATCGAATCCCGGCGTGGCAAATAAATTTTATTTGATTAATTTGTGTTTTTGACAATTTATTCATTTGAAATATATATATATATCAGTGAGCTCTGGCGTCATGAAATCATGCGTTGCTAAACCGTTCATCCGATTGTGATAAAACTTTGGTGAGTTGTTGTAAGTTAATACCCAAAAACATAAAAAAAGTGTTTTATTAATCTATAAATATTACGTTTGGCTTTAAGGCAAGTTAATTATTTACTCAAGAACAATAAATTGAACAATCTTAAGTGTGGGCATAACAAATCTCTGGATTTAAACCCACGTGATTATTAAAATCGCTTGACTTTGATATTCATCCTTATTTTCTTTGATTTTTCCTGCCTCTCCCTCTCCAATACATTTTTCATAGGCAATACAAAAACTCGGAAATAATAAGCGTAGTTCAATGAAAGCACATTATGAGTTACATTTGCCGGTAGATTCTAAAGCGAAAGATATTCGTTAAAAGTATTATAAGATTAGAATACAAAATAATTTCACGTAATTTTGAATATTCCATGAAATCAATCTGAAAACCCCTTCACAAGGAAGTAAAATTTTCGGCGGCAAGAATTGTTTATCTATACAGGGTGTTAAGGGACGTACTTGACTTACTTTAACCAGTGATTCCTGACATTATTTGGAGTAAAAAATGCAAATGAAATTTTGGTCTCCGGTGACATTTTTTGATGACTTTTTTTTTTCAAATTTTTTTTCTCCATATTCAAACAAAAAATAATTTCTTCCGCATGTCATCACTGGTCACTCAGCCGAGTAACAAACCAACCCCTCACCCCGCCTCCAACTGTCCAACACCTATCATTTTTTTATGTTTTTGTAGAAAAAATAAATAAAAAAAACTTTCATTTACATTTTTTACTCCTAATAATGTCAGGAATCACTGGTTAAAGTAAGTCAATTACGTCCCTTAACACCCTGTATATATGTTACAGCCAAAGTATTAAATCCGGATATTACACAATTATACTATCCAGCCATTACTTGTAATGTCTACCCAATTTAGACAAAGTGATAATTGACACAGAATCAATCACTTTATCCGGATATTATTCATAATATCGGGTCAAATATAGCCAAAGTAATAAATACGGTCCAAATGCACCTAACCTAACAACCTAACCTAACATAATCTAACCTAACCTCATATCACTCTTTAAAGACTACAATAATAAAATATTTTAAATCCACTGACATGAATCAACTACAATAATAATATTAAAAAACAACTGAGTCATAATTATTATTTATTAGGTTAGGTTAGGTTAGGTTGTTAGGTTAGGTGCAGTTGGGCCGTATTTATTACTTTGGCTAACTTTGACCCGATAAAGTGATTAATTTATCACATTGTCTAAACAATTTTGTTATTATATATAATGACCAGCCATTATGTATAATAGCTATTTAATCACTATGACTGTAACACATACATATATAAATCAAAATATGCTTGCTTATGTCTATATATGTGAGTAGATGAGATGGCTATGCGTTGCTAAACCATTCATCCGATTGCGATGAAACTTTGAGGATTTGATGTGCGCAAGCCCGCAATGATGTCTATATACACTCGTGAGTTCTGGCATCATGAAATTATACATTGCTAACCCTTCATCAGATTGCGATGAAACTTTGGGGATTTGATGTGTGCATGCCCGCGATAGTTTCTACATAAATAGTGAACTCTGGTATTATGTAATTTGTATAAGAAAATTGCAATAGGTTTGCGAGCTTTTTGAAAACTGAATGAATGGAATGCGGGAGGGGGGAGGGGAACTCGGGAGAGGGGTTCGCCAGACCGGGAAAGCGGGAGAGGAGAGTAGGGTGAGGGAAGGCGGAAAGGGCGGAGTGGGAACGCGTGAGGGAAGGGGACGCGGGAGAGGAAGGGGAGAGGAAGGGGAGACGGAAGGGGAACGGGACGAATAGGAAAGGACACACAGGGGGAATTTTTTTATTTATTAAGTGGCTTAGCAACGCATGCCGGTAACTCGCTAGTACTTAATTAAATGTATTTTTCTATAGTTGTTTAGATAAGCAATTTTAAAAAAAATACGAAAATATCGATGAAAGTGTATACGACTCTCCAGTTTTTTAGTGTCATCCCGGAGGTACATTGCGTTTCATTTCTTTTAAAGTTGCTAAAAATGGCTTTAGCTACAATAGTAACAATCTACCTACTTCTAAATAGCCGCACACTTTCCAATTTCTTCTTTTTTAAATCTGCATATCTTCTACCTCTTGGAATTACCCAGTAAACTACCATAATTCCTCTAGGCCACTAGGGGGGTGCGAAGACATGTACAGGGGGGCGCGGGCGCGGGCGGCGGTATCACTACGATCGCCGTATACCCGCGCTACCGCACGCATCTGTGGAGTAAACCCTTTTTCATGTTCCGAATGCAGTCATACAAGTTCTCAAAGGGAAGATTTAAAAATCCACAGTATGATTCACAAAAGAGAAAAACCATTTTCATGTCCTGGCTGCAACTATTTGTGTCCTCAAAAGAGATATCTAAGAAGTCACTTGCTGACTCATAGTGCAATTATTTATGTACTACGAAGAGAAATCTAAAAATCACATGTTTACCCACAGTGAAGAAAAACCTTATTCATGTTGTGACTGCAACTATTCCTCTTCTAGAAAAAAATAGCTAAAACGGCACTTGCTAACTCACAGTGACGAAAAACCTTTTTCATGTTCTGAATGCAACTCTTCATATTATTACTATTCATATTCATGTACTATTTAAAAAAAAAAAAAAATCACATGTTTACCCACAGTGGTAAAAAAACTCATTTCAAGCCCTGACTGCAACTATTCTTCTTCTCGAAAAAAAAATAAAACAGTGATGAAAAACCTTTTTCTTGTCCCGACTGCGACTATTCATGCGCTACAAAACGTTATCTAAAAAGTCACATGTTTACCCACACTGGACAAAAACCCTTTTCATGTCCCGACTGCAATTATTCATGTTGTACAAAGGAACTTTTTAGAAATCATTCGCTGACTCACAGTGCTATAAAACCACTTACATGTTTCTACTGCGACTATTCGTGTTCTACAAAGAGGCACAAAAATCACATGTTTACCTTCAGGAGACAAAACCATTTTTGTCCCGAACGTGGTTATTGAAGTTCTCGAAAGGGAGATTTAAAAATCCACAGTGCGATTCAAAGTGGAGAAAACCTTTTTCATGTTCTGAGTGTAACTATGCATGTACTACGAAACCTATCTTTAGGTAATATTATTATATTTTAGCAGTAAACTAACCTGTGTGTAATAACTAAAAAGCGTTGTTCCAACTAAAAACTCTCATATAACATCGTTCATATGTTCCATAAATTTTTCATTATTTTTTATTTTTTCTTTTGCTGTCTTCCAAATATGGTTGGCATTTTTTGGTTGCGCTGCGCTGGCAAGTCAGCATGAGAGCTTTTATAGGCCAATAAAAGCTGATGACATTATAATTCCTACAAACTCACATTAATTGTGTTTATGCGTATTTCGTGTTTAAAACACTAACGAATACTGACAACGAAAATAAAATAAAAATTACGCACAATACAGTCGAGGAATTCCCCGTACAACATAAACTAAAAGGGTTGCCAACTTGGAAGATTTTAATTCCCTGGTTTTTTTATTTAAATGAAGAAAAAATTTTTACCCCCCCCCCCCCCCCCCCCCCAAGTGCATTACGTAATACTTGAACGGCCCCTTGCTGGGCCCTGGGCCGAGGGGATGCGTGGGCATATTCATTTTAAGCAGTAGGGAGGCGTGATACTAATAAGTTTGGGAACCCCTGCTCTAGGCAGTCACACTATTGTAATTTATATGCATCAAACTGGATAAACGCTCTCTCTCCCGTCGAAGGCAGCTGGAAACATTGAAATATTACTAGTTTACCACCATTAATATGAATCTACTTGTTTTTGACTCGAATTAATTATAAATCATTTAATATTATTTGCACATCTCGAACATTGTTTTCCTGCCTCGATTTACTTGAAGATGCACTAAATGCTTAGAGTTTGTTGAAATGCATCGTAGTTTGCATATCAATGTACATTTTGGACAGAAATTTAAAATTCAATTTTTTATTGTCACTTTTATACAATCTGCGTATCATTGCAGCTAATATAAAAGTTGTATGCATTTTCTTCAGGGCCTCATGCGTGGAACTTGGGTACTCTTTTGTGGAGATAATATTAAAAAAATGTATAATTAAAGTTATAAAGACATGAAATGAACATTAGATTTTTACGCCACGTAATTTTGTGGAAATAGCAATCAAGATGTAATCAATACGTTCTTGTATTACAGAAAATATCTTCTTTTGGTAACCGGATTAAGGAACAACTCCAATCATTCTAAGAACAGCCCTCCCGTGTATTAGGCTGAAGCGATTTCTGGCTCCCAGGAAAGCAGAATGACAAAGATATAAGGACATCGGCAATCAAGACACGTCTTGTATCCAATTCCACCGGATCCTGGCAGTTATGGTGGCCTGGTAGACAGGAGACTAGATGAAAGCTCTTTGAAGGATGATAAAGTCAAATAAGGCCGTGATTTAAATGGATTTAATAATAATAATTTATTCCAGACTAGCTGAAGTCCCCGACGATGCCCGGGCTTTACACGGAGTTTTCGAAATCAAATGTAGACAGTGATCTTACTTTGCATACAAATCAAACACACACCTCCCGCTTGCCAATTCGCTCATCCACCACATACCGACATTCTCCTTTAATTATATATTTCAACCAATATACACAAAACCATGACAAATCCTCATGAAACACTCTCAAAAATCCGTTCAGTATTTTTTGAGTTAATCGCGAACAGACAGACTTTAATTTATAATACTCGTATGTAGAGAAGATATTCAGGAGTAGTGTAATGAAAAAAATTCCATAAATCAGACTGAAATAACAATTACACGTACTCATTTGGGTTAGGTATTGTTGAGTAGGAAATATTCCTGCGTAGTGCGTAACATTATTCAAGCTCAATAAACTTATAGTTTTCGAAATGGAACTACTTACCAGATAAGCGATAAAGTAGTGAACAAAATTCCTTTAAATTTTTAAGTGAAAACTTCTTTAGCACCGTTTTGATTTGAAACTCGACGACACGAAAAATAACGACACCAAAAAGAGACAAACACATTGATACATTTACAGGATTTAGTCCACGAAAAAATAAGATAGTATAATCGATCTCCTCTTTGTGCTGTGATCCACGGTTTCCCCACTCTTGTCTGGTTTAATTTTCTGAAGGTTTCACTTCTACCGCGTGTGATTTGCACACTCTGATTTTTTTATTGAAAAATTATTTTCACCATTGTGATTTGAAATTTGATGAAACGAAAAAGTGACATTAAAAACACATACGTTTATTGGATTCAGCCTGCGAGAGAATGAGATGGAATAATCGGTCTCCTCTTTCTCTCCCCACTATTGTCTACTTTAGTTTTCTGAAAGTTTTATTTCACACTTGTATTTTTTTATATAAATGTACCCACATTTTCATATGCCCATTTGTAGCCCATTGGTAAACTATCGTTGAAGTTTGATTAGCGCAAATTAAGTATCTTGCATAAATTTCATACTTTGTATGTATGTCGAATTCTACACTGTCTTTTTTTAGACTTTCTTTTGTGAGTCAGAACACGTCTTAGAATATGTTCCGGTTGATCTTGACACTAACTTCCACCCTGGTGAGTACTCGAAGAACCCTCACAATTTCAAAGGGTTGGGGACATCGGGGTACAATTCAGATTAACTATTATTATTTTCTACTGGCTACTCCGCCTTGCTCGATATTTGGTCATTCTTTTCTTATATTTTCTAATTGAAGACAAGCAATATGTCTAGTCTTATTTTGTAACAATTAACTTGATATTTCAAAGTATGATGGTAGACGGAAAGCTGCGAGTAGAAAATAGTATGTTTGACCAAGAACTAAACTTGTCGCTAGAAACTTTCTGCTAGATGCTGTGCATCTTTCGTGACAAGAGAATTGACAGCTCCAGAGTTTTTCTGTTTCTGTACACAGATTTTCGCAGTGCTGACACTTGACGGAGCTAAAAAAGGCAGTTGTATAAAAAATCCCCAATTAATAAATATTTTTTAATCGTGTAAGTAAAGGATTCTAAAGAAATGATTAGGATATTTTTGACGGCGTAAACGTTTCAGGTGTAAAACCTAAAACTCGAATCCAGTAGTTTTGTAACGATATTTGCATGATAGTCCAGGGTTCCACAATTTTACTGTTGGTACCGGAAAATCCCATTATAAAAAAGGGAATTCCTTTTACATAAATTCTATCTTGCTTAACATTATAGAATAAAAACATCACGTATTCAGACTTCATTACTAACGAACGGGCGATCGGGTTAGTTTGGCTTTCACTCTTTTAACCAGCGTTAAAGAAAGCATCCTTAAAAAACAAAGTAATAATAGTAATATTTATAGTGGGGAGTACAATGCGATCCCACACACCCCATATTTATATACAGGTTGGCGCAAAATTAATCATCCAATTTTGTTTTTGTTGTTCATCCATTTTCCATGACTTTCCGCAAGATTTCCGGTGATAACTGTTCGCATTCCTGTCGAATATTCTCCTTAAGGGCTGCGATTGTCTGAGGCTTGTTGGCATAAATCCGCGACTTCAAATAGCCCCAAATAAAGAAGTCTGGAATGGTTAAATCGGGCGATCTTGCTGGCCATACTAAATCGCCAAAACGAGAGATTATGCGACCAGGAAACGCTTCCTTCACAATATCCATTGTGGCTCGTGCTGTGTGTGCGGTTGCACAGTCTTGTTGAAACCACATGTTCACCAAGCCCCGGTCATCCAATTCCGGATGTAAGAAGGCGTTTATCATGGCCCTGTAGCGTTCGCCAGTAACAGTGACCGTAATGCCAATGGCGTCCTCAAAAATACGGCCCAATCACTTCACCCGCGTCAACGCCGCACCACACAGTGGCTTCGAGTGGATGTAATGGCTTTTCGTGTATCACACGCGGATTTTCAGTGCCCCAGAAACGAATATTATGCTTATTGGTGTAACCGTTTAAGTGAAAATGCGCCTCGTCGCTCATGGTGACTTTCGACACAAAATCGCTAATAGCGTTAAAGCTTAAATCGACACAATTATTCCACGCTCTTGCGGAGCATAGCGCTCCATTGCTTATCTGTTTCTATTCTGTAGCTGTCTAGTTCGCAAATGTCAAATATGATTGACGTACGACGCCATTTGCAAAAATTATAACATCTTCCTATAGGGTAATTAATTTTGCGCCACCTTGTACATACAAGTGAAAAATATAAACAAAAAACAAAAAAAAAAACATGTACATACATATACGTGATGTGGAACAAAAAAGACGTTAATTCAAAGCATTATTCGCCATGGGGCCAATAATTTTCTCCATTATTCGATGTTGGAATCCGGCATCTGGCGGGATTCCACAATGAGGACATTTTCGGAGATGTTTATCCCGTCCCTTAATCTTGCCATCCTGTTGACAATATGTCCATACAGGAGCAACCAGTGCAGGACGCTACAGGTGAGGCGCTATATGATCTAACTATGTATTTTATTAAAATGGCCCGCCTGTCCTGGCTCCTTTTCTATACCTAGCGGAAGATTGTAAGATGAATCTTTGAAGCCATACGCTAAATGTGTCAAACCGAAGAGCTACATACATTACTCCAAGTGCAGTCAGTAACAATATTAATAACACTTAGACGAATCCGTTTGACAGGGCATATGAGAAGGGCGAAAAATAGTCAGCAGCCAAAAATACTCTTACATAAAATCATAATAATGAACTGAAAAAGGCTGAATCTCAAGCAAACCTTGCAGTAAAACCAGTATGAATATTAGTCCGCTAGAATCGAACAGTATTAATACGTTAGTGTCAGCGTGGTTGAATTTCAGAACCCGGCTTCTAGTGCATGTTTGACGCCACGGCGTACGCGCCGCGCCACGAATAAAATTTGTGGACATGAAATTTCAAACAAAACTACCATTTTTTTTATTATTATGTGCATCTATATAAAAAGGTTTACATATATTTTTTGGCCTTGCCTGTCTCACTAGGAAATCCTGTGTCGAGACAGACTAGTTTACAAATATTTTATAATTATATTAAATAAAGTACACTTTTCAATACAGCAAAAATATTTGACAAAATTTTTCAGGTTGGTTAGTGGTAACAATAATGAGATAGTACAACATTGTACTTCGGTTTCGAATTCAAGTCAAAAGAGGTTACCACTTCCGACAGCAGGTCGCATGGGGACGTGCCCCCCCCCAGTATAAGTACCTACTACGAATTTGTGAATTTGAGTATCTCATCTGATATGAAAAGATTGACGGTAGTACTTAGTTGTATTACCTATATTCATAATTTCAAGCGACAATATTTTACATATGATGTCATTGCCCGTCCCGGTTACTTTGTCACAGTGACTAGCTATCACTGGATGACAGTGGATCCGAGGAACCAGTTTCTATCGGATTTATAAAATGGTCACCAACATTAACTGGGCGAAGCCGAACTAATAGCCGCCCGCAGGACCTAGCAGCAAAAACCTGCGGAGCGGGTTTTAAACTGTCAGTAATACTATATTCCGTCAAAAGTCAGGTAGGATATCAATTCCCAAGTACGTCGTCTATGCGTATTTTTAAAAATCTCCGAGAGTGTCGCTTCGTCACCTGTGCCCTTTATAGGACTTAACTTCACTTTTCGAGTCATAAAACTCCCCTGATACTTTATGGAGGTGGCTGAAATATTAACGGTCCCGAGCCCGACCCATAAAGCTCAAATCTTGTACCAAAACTTCCAAATAATCTATCTTTAAACGGTAGAAGTAAAAGGGTGACGTAGTACGGAGGGTCGTGAAAGGGTTTTAGTATAAAATGTAAGATTTATAAAAGTTTATCGTGATGACCACACAATGGTTCAACTCTTCGGAATCAGAGATTCTTTAGTCATCATCACCGGCACTGCAATCCATTTATATAATGTAGTGTTTTGATTATTCATATAATTTCATCTTTTATCAATGGATGTCGATAGGTTAGATTGTAAATGCTACTATGTCCCAACAGATGCCAGCTGAGTCTGTTATCAGAAGAGTACCGTCTATCGCCACTCGTGTCTAAGGTACGAACGGTTACGATGATGGACGAAGGCTCCAATGAGATTTGGCGGGCTTCCTCAGTAAGCCCGCCGAAGCAACAGAACTAATTAGAATCTAGCCTAGCAAGGACTTCTGTCCTATACATTGTAAATATTATCGACAACCAAATAAACAACAAAGTAATCATTCAACTCTAAACTTATCGGAAGTTACCCAACATATCTCAAGTTGTCTTACTATTGGAAGTTAAGAGACAACATATAAAATATTAAACTATTTATATTTCTTGTGATGTGAAAAACTTTTTTGATTAGAATTAATTGGTACATTAACCTGAAAAAGTGAAGTGTTTAAGTTTACATATTTCATGACTTTTATTTATTTGCAGACAGAAAGACCCAGAATAATAATCATTGCACTCAGTTCTAAGGAAACGGATTTTACGATGATCTTTAAATTAATGTTGAGTTGAGTGAAGTTGAGAATCAAGTGGAGCCGAAGATTAAATACTTTGCAACTAGTTACCTCATGAGTACAGAGAGAAAATAACTTGGCAGATTGATTCTTAACAACGATATTAAGTTCTTACTTCGGGGACTGAAATTTCAGCAGAGTTTCGATAATCAGGTCCTTCGAAGAAAAACAAAAAAAATCAGCTTCAACGAATGAACACCATTTTTTTTAAATGAATACCACACAAGTTTCCAACTGCCAATGCAAAATGCTGATGAATGCTGCCAAATTTGTACAGGGTTTCCATTTGCGTATTATTACAGTATCTGCGGGCCTTGTACATACAGTACGCCTAGCTTCTGAGAGGCTAAAATGACTCTGACTTTGACGGAGCCAAAATTAAAAATTCTTTGTTCTACCGTGAAATGCTTTCCTGGGTCCAGGGAACAAAGAATTTTTAACTATCGCTTGAGTCGAGCGAGGAGATTTGTAGAAGTGCATTCGGTACGATGCCGCGTCGTAGCACGATGCGACGTCGTATCGTATTTATGTGTACGACCCCTGAGCTGATCACTTAGAGTTACTCCAAGCATATCAATGGAAGGCATGTTGCGAAGATTGTTTCCGTTGAAGAAGAAATTGCATTGCATCGCGATTATCCAATATTTTGGAAAGAAAAATCTAAGATTATCACTTTAGTTTATGTCTCCGTAAAAAACCATGTCGCGACGCGACACAATGGTCGATTAAGGCGGCGTATTCCCGCTTAAAAAGAAGAAGATGGAGAGATATGTAATTATGAATGTTGTTTTCAAGTTATACGTATGAAAAAATTCAAAGTGTTTCTTTAAATGCTGTTTTAGGCAGCCCTCAAGAGATTTTTGATCTATTTTAAAGGATATGTTTTTAAATTTTCACTGCCAAAAGTACTTTCGTTGTTTGTTTTTGGCCTGATGATCGACACTGCAATGCTGTCGAAACGTTGGCTAAAGAAGGAGGTAGCGCAACACGTCATAATACCCCAAAAACAAATAACGAAAATATTTTAAAGGGGTTTAATTTTATTAAACATTTTCACAATTTTCGCCATCAATTTTACCATTTTAAATATTTGCTCACTCTCTCCAACATTCGAAATTAGTAATTACGTATCTCTCCATCTTCTTCTTTTTGAGCGGGGATACGGAGCCTTAAGAAATTCGGGTAGCGGCGGCTTGACCTTACTTCAATGCACATCGTTAACAAGGCGACGCGCGACTTGATAATTAATATTTATCGTCTCTGATCATCTCGTACGCTAATTTAAGAAAAAACTTTTCGTTAGTCGAAGACTCGGCAATAAACTATTGTATTCTAATTCCATTTCACTAATATTATTACCTATCCTTCACACAGTGTCAGTAGTATAAAATACTGCACACATGTTTAACTATTTTAAAATTAAATACTAGCTATCAATTTTACATCCAGGAAATCCCATTCGAATCTGTTTAATTTTCTATCGCACATTTGTAAATAAAATAATGACGTTGAGCCATGAAAAACTTCGCGGACGGACTTTCCAAATACATAAAATCAACCTCAAATACACCGCTGATATAAAACATGTCCATCCACACTGAAATGTGCGGTTGAGTCAAACATGAACTTACGGTTGCTTAGTTTGTGTGATTGGTGAAAGCCGTCGTGAGATAATTTCAAATATATATTTTTATTTTTTCAGTAAAAATTTTACGTCATATTTTTGAAAGTTTTTCCCTTCTACAAAGCTACCTTATTTCACGAGTTTGAATACAGTGCCGGTTTTCTCCAAATTTGCTTGACGTTCACACAAATCATCGTCAGGACCCTAACAAACCTAACTGCGGTTTAGTCGACCTATCCCTTTAGAGATTTACCGATGCGTTGAAGAACTACTTCCCATTCTGTTTCCAAGCCTCATCTACTGTACATTTATCATCGGTGACTTCAGTTCTGTCTTCCAACTATCTTGCGAGTTTCC
Source organism: Limnephilus rhombicus (assembly GCA_929108145.2). Classification (NCBI taxonomy): domain Eukaryota; kingdom Metazoa; phylum Arthropoda; class Insecta; order Trichoptera; family Limnephilidae; genus Limnephilus; species Limnephilus rhombicus. The sequence continues at coordinate 21,942,710 of OV815293.1, forward strand.
AAGTTTCCGGAAACGCTTTGTTCAAAGTATCGAATTTCTACAAGTCTTTTTTTTTATCGAAAATTTTTGCATGAAGTGTACATGCAGAAATTTTCGCTTATTCCCAATGTGATACAAATGAACTGGGCCGTCGAATTAAGGAGGTTTTTCGAGATACTAATTTAATTTAAAAATAACTTTGCATACACGACTATTTAAATAAAATAATCGACATGTTTCAAAATAAAATATACTTGTAATATTTTTATTCGTATACGTTTATCCTGATGATATATATCGTTTATCCTGTTGAAGTTATACATACGTTTATCCTGATGATAGGTATATATCGTTTATCCTGTTAAAGTTATACATACGTTTATCCTGATGATATATATCGTTTATCCTGTTGAAGTTATGCATACGTTTATCCTGATGATATATATATCGTTTATCCTGCTGAAGTTATACATACGTTTATCCTGATGATATATATCGTTTATCCTGTTGAAGTTATACATACGTTTATCCTGATGATATATATCGTGTATCCTGTTGAAGTTATACATACGTTTATCCTGATGATATATATCGTGTATCCTGTTGAAGTTATACATACGTTTATCCTGATGATATATATATATCGTTTATCCCGTTGAAGTTATACATACGTTTATCCTGATAATATATATCGTTTATCCTGTTGAAGTTATACATACGTTTATCCTGATGATATATATCGTTTATCCTGTTGAAGATATATACGTTAATCCTGATGAAGAAACCAAAGGTCTTGAAACATGTTGATTATCTTGATTAAATAGTCGTAAATACAAAATTATTTATTTTCGTTAAATATTAAAAAAAAACTCCACAAATTTCTGATTATTGAAGAAGAAATTATTTTTTTATTTTATTATACTTAGCTGTAAATTACGCCTTCAGTGTATTGAAAATTTACATATGTAATAATTATTATTAAATAGTTTTATTCCAAGCTGAGGAAGGAAATTGAATTTATTCATATTTACAAGTATAAAGCAAACAACATAATAATAAAAATATAGATTTGTGTCTGCAGTAATTAGAAAAATCAACACTAAAACAAAAAGGGGTAAACATTTGTACAAAATATAAATTTTATTATTTTTACTATCCGTAAAAATCAACAGATCTTTCGTCCTGTACCAGTGTGATTATGAAACATTTAGAGTAGTATTGCGAAAAACTTTAGAATTTTCACTCGTGTATTTTTTTTTAATGCGAACACCGAACAAGTGTCCGCACAACTGCTCCCAACATTTTGATATGTTGTGAGGCTGAAGGAAGTGGGGAGGGGAAGGGGGTGGGGAAGAGGTAGGTGAGGAAGTACCTGGGTAATCAGATTTAGTTACCAAATAGGCTAAATCAACTTTTCAATTGTGAACGATTGTCTCACACCAGGGTGATACTGAGAGTATCTTTCACTTTGAGTGTAAGAAATAATAACAACTTAATTGTGTGCTAGTTGTGGAAAATGTTGTATGGGTTTTCATCTAGGGCACTTAATCTTCATTCATTATAATAATGTTTATATTATATATTTAACCTTTTCCTTTTTCTGACAAAACAAGCTTCAATTTAAAATTTGAGCAAATTTTAACTTCTGTAACGTTTTCTGTAAAGTCCTGAAGATACAAAGAAGTAAAGACGATATTATTAGAATTATTAACAAATTATAGAAAACTTTTTTTTAATTTCTATGAGAATAAAATCTCAAATTATAAGAGAAATCTTTATTTAGAATTATGATTTCTTAAGTTACTTTGAAAAAAAAAAAACTACTCATCATGAATACGAAAAAACCGTGTTTACTTCAATATACACAAGTACAATGAAACCGTGTTTACTTTCACAAAAATTATTCAGTCGTTTTTATTAATACCGGCGCAGATTCGTGAAAACCACGGTTTTAATTATTGGGTTTCTGAAGTATGCATCAAATATTTTTCTCAAGAGCCTATCAAAAACAAAATTAGAGACGTTCACAATTCGTCGACCGATCTGACGACCTTCATCGTTAGGTTTGCTGTGTGGAGGGTTTTTTTAAGAAAGGAAGGTGAGGAAGTTCTGGAAAGGAAATTGGTATGAGGGGTCCATAGGCATCTGGGCCAGTGTGTCCAGGAGTGACAATCCTGGAGTCCAGTCCTGCTGGAGCAGTCAAAAGTCTCTGTCAACCATTCTTTTCCGATACGGCCTGATGCATCCGCCGACAAGACACTCAAAAACCTCACTCATGAATTCGGGCATCCCTGCTAAGTCACCAAAGTAACGAACCTCTTGGGGTGACCTGTGGTTATACAACAAATAATTCCAAAGGCGGCGGTACCCATACCCTCCTCCCAAACTGGAAACTATTATTTTTTTTCTCTTGGACTGCCAGTCGCACAAATGCGTCCATCCTGGAATAGCTCGGCATCCACAGTAGACTTTCAACTATCTGCCTACAACGTATCTTTCAATACTTTGGACAAGTTGATCGCCAAACTGAGGACTCTGACTTGGAGAAACTCATAGTCACTCACTAGCGTCAGGTACTTTGGGGTCCTCGACTCTCTACGCAGCACATGACCGCGAGAAGTGGAAAAGCCTTGTCCACCATGGAAATTGGAGTAGGGACCAAGATCTTCAGCAATGAGCAACCTACTTGAGAAGAAGAAAAAAAAAAACTTATACTTTACATTTTTTTTTATAGATTTGTTCCCCTACCCACCCACTCTACCGTTCCAGTCTACATTAATATCTGGCAACCCCTACCATAATAAAACATTGTTCGAAACTGTCAAATTAGTATAAGCTTTCCCTGAAGAAGGAACGTTTGTTCAGAAACCGGTCGGATTTACGCATTATATAAGTGGTTTATGCAAAGTTGAATTGTTTCAATTTTCTTATACTTTACACTTAAGAAAAATAGAAGCTCATTGAATTTGAATAATTTTACGCGTTACGCGGGAATATTTCACATAACATATAAACGAAAATTATTTGTTTAATATTTCAGCACACAATTTAATTAAGGTTACTGTTTTCCAAACTTATTTGAAAGATTTTTGTGAAATACTAGCAGTAAAAAAGTTTGCTGCTAGGCCCTGCGGGCGGCTTTTACTGACAATTTCATGATGCCAGAGCTCACTATTGTATATAGAAACCATCGCGAGCATGCACACATCAAATCCCAAAGTTTCATCGCAATCGGATGAACGGTTTAGCAATGCATAATTTCATGATGCCAGAGCTCACTATTGTATACAGAAACCATCGCGGACATGCGCACATGAAATCCCCAAATTTTAATTAATGGTTTAGCAACGCATAGTGGACATACATACATACTTACATACAAACCCAGAAACAAACATTTTATGATTTTTATATACATAGATAATAATTATTAGTTAATTTGTAGAGCGCTGTTTTTTTTTAAACGCTTTTGAACTGAAACTTAAACTTTTGTTGGAAATTAATAAATTAAAAAATAAACAAAAACAAGTCAGTTAAACATTGTATTGATTTTGTAAAAATATCACTTGTATATTTACGAATCTCCATAGCTACTATGCTTTGATTCTCTAACCCACTTTTCTCGGAACTTATTGTTTATTTTTACGTAGGTACTTACTGTAAATTTCATTTTCTTTATTCATTTAAACACCGGTTGTTTTCAGTCGTTTTTCTCCGAAGCTGTAAATTTTTAGGACGCAATAAAAAAGCGTTAACATTAAACTAAAATCAAAATTTCTTCTCCTTTCAAAAAAAGGTTGTTTAACGAATCTTGAAAATTGCAATTCGTGAACAAATAGCGTTCATTTTTCTAGTTAACGCCGTCATCTCATTTGAAATATTTTTAAATATTTTTTTTACGATTTCAACACGAGCGGATACACGGATTTCCGAAAACAATGTTTATGCTATCAATTTTTCTTAACGTTTAATTTTTCATGGCAATGAAGTTTGTTTGTTCATTGCTCATAAAATTAAATAAGTTCGATGATAATTATTGAACTGCTTGTTTGATCTCTTCATACTCATTTTGAAACATTTATAGACGGCAGGAAAAAAAATTAACAAAATAATTGATAGGTACTTAAACAAACTCAATATGAAATATCTTTAGATATTTATTTATTTTTTATAAATTTTTACAAAAGTTGAAAATATTGTTACCTTTCTGAGGCACCCCGTTCTAAGATGACATTGTACATGGTTTTGTGTACAAATTATACGTACCTTTGTTAAAATAGTACGGGAAGGAAATTATCAAAGCAATGTCTAGAAGAAAACACATTAATCTTTCTTAGGTTGCAAAATTGTATCTATATTCTTCCTTCCCATGTCCATAATCCATATCTTAATGCTTTTTTTGAAGTCGGTTATTTTTGTAATGGTTTTTATTGCAAGACGGAGGATATTAAATATTTTTTTAGAGAAATATTCCATATTTCTTTGTTCAAAAATTGTTTTAGTTGCATGTTGGTGTAATGTTTGTTGTAATGAGGATCTTGTGAATCGACCCAAGTGTATATGTGTAAAGTTATCCTTGTTTTTGAATGCGTAAATTAGAATATATTTTGTATACAATTGTTTTAGAGACATTAAATTCAGGGCTTTAAAACATAGTCCGTCATATTTCTTTGTTCAAAAATTGTTTTAGTTGCAGGTTGGTGTAATGTTTGTTGTAATGAGGATCTTGTGAATCGACCCAAGTGTATATGTGTAAAGTTATCCTTGTTTTTGAATGCGTAAATTAGAATATATTTTGTATACAATTGTTTTAGAGACATTAAATTCAGGGCTTTAAAACATAGTCCGTAAGTTAATCGTATAGTGAAATCTGAATAGCCCGTTACTTCCCAAATTAATTTCGATATCGAATAACCGCCAGAGCGATTTTTAAAGTAAATACCATAAACTCTATTGTATTTCTTTGTGAGATAATTTGATATCTCGACATTTCTACATAGTCTGTCTGATCTGAACTCAAAAACTACTGAACGGATTTTCATGCGGTTTTCACTAATAGATAGAGCGATTCGTGAGAAAGGTTAACATGTAATTTGTCAAGGTTTTTTGTAAATTGATTGAAAAAAATATATATAAAGGAGAATGTCTGTAGCGGGCTTGAAAGCGGGCGATGTGGATTTGGTATGAACGCAAATTAACAGATGGTGGTGGTTTTAAAGGTTGGGTAACCATCTAGTAGATGACTTTGTATTTCGTTAGCCACAGCAACGAGTGGCCAGGTCAGCTAGTATTATTTAATTTAAATTCTACACTAGACCCAAGGAGCTCATCAGCCTACCACAGAAGTATTAAAAAGCCCCGTATTAGAAGCAATCTGAACTAAATTCTCCTGAATACGTTCCGAATATTGACTAATTAATTCAAGTGAATTTTAACACTTTATTTGAAATACTAATCATGCTATCGATTTCGAACATTTTAAAACTTTATTTGAATTACTAAATCATTTAATGAATTCCGAACATTTTCAAATGTATTCAAACTTTATTTGAACCACTAATTCATTCGAACGAATTTAAATCGATTATTGTCATCGCTTTTATTTACTCCTTGGCCGCACGCTGAATGTAACATTGAGCAACCTAAGAAGATTGATATCGTAGAGCGATTTCGCTGCCAAAGATATGTTAGTATCTTTAGTCGTCAGTGTGTGGGAATGTTGTACTCAATTAGCACGTCAGAAACGTCTGCAGCGGTAATTAATCAGACGTGTTTCATGTTGTAATTTCAGCGTCTCTTGTGAATAACAATTTACTGATCTTCTATAATATATATTCTATGCAATATAAGATAATAATTTGTGATACTGTTTTCAATATCGTAACTAAACTCTTAATACGAGACTTCGCCCACGTTACAAAACGTGGAAATGAGAATGTGGGATTTTCTCTCATTCTTTACCATTACGTGGCCTTTTCAAAGCTCACCTACAAATTAGAGACCGACAAAGCTGTGGAAAATTTATGACGCCAAAGATCTTCGTTCGAAAGTTTTTGCGGAAGCAAATAAAATAAACATATAAATACATTATGTTCTGATATATAGATTACTACCTGGCTTCGCCATGCTTTTCTCAACACGGTGCGTTCGATTTTTGAATTGAAACTTCTATAGCCCGGCAATGATTTGGATTTCGGATGAAACGGAAATGACGATAACTGCACCTGCTTTGATAATGATGTCACTTTTAAAGGCTCCTTTTGGTTGAGATATGAAACGGAAATTCCGCTGGTCTGTTCTCATTGGTCGCTTTGATTATGACCTCACTTTTCAAGTATTGGTTGAGATTGTTTTAGTAAATTTTCGCTGCTACCGCGTGTAAACTGAAATCGATTTTTTTCTCAGTGTACATTATTTCAATCAAAATTCAATCGGACGCTTTGTCTATTTTTTTTATTGCCAAAGATGTGCATCGATATATAGACCTTGGATCACTTACTTTTAAATTTTTGTTGGTTGTATTTTCATATTAGGTACGTATTTTTTTTAATCGTAACATATTGATGTTATACATTTCACTGTACTAAATTTTTGTTTCTTATATTTTTATTTAATTTATATCCTTTTATTCCCATCGTAACTTTATCTAAATTATTTGTTTTCTCATGTTAAAGATGGAGGTATTGCCTTTGTTATTTATGTAAAAGCCCTCTGGGCGTAAAATAAAATAAATAAATAAACAACTAAATAAATTAATGTTCTCCAAAACGAGCTTGAAAAAAATCATTGGTCATATATTTGGATTATAATTGTGTAATTTCTACTATTTAAGAAATTCTAAAAATTATAGTAGGTACTTTATTAAAATTAAATAGTCATTGTTTTTCAACAACCTTCCGATTGAAATAAAAAAAAAACCAAAGACATCAATAAACTGAAACTCAAACTGAAGCTACACTTCATCGGGAATAATTAACTTAATAATTACCTGTTTTTCTCTTTCTTTCTATGTATTATCAATCTATATTCATCTCTATTTTATTTAGATTTTTCGAATTTCACAAGTGCATAATATTTTAGTATGTAACTGTATCCCATGTATGTACACCTACACTTATAGATAATCCAGAAGTTTCAATTGTTCCCATTATATACTTACCTTTTGCATAATGTTATTCTATTTCTGTTATAATTAGTGTAACTCGCTCATCAAGCACAAGAACTAGTTTCTTCTTTGGTGAGATTGCAATTTTAAATAATTTGTGTACCGATATGTAATTTATATAAAACCACTGTACTATATATCTATATTAAATAAAAAAAATAAAAAATAAATAAATAAATGCATTGGGAATTCATTTGTCAAATATTGGTTTATAAATGTGTAAATTCTGATTATGCAATTGTAAATGTTCTCTAAAATGGCCTGGAAAGAATCTCCTACTTGTGATCTCACTAAGGAAAACACTCATAGAACATTAATAAATGCATTTATTAATGTTCCCCAAATTGACCTTGAAAAAATCACATCTTTGCGACTCTTTTAAATACATAAAGAAACCATAGTTTAATTATATACAATTCTTAGTGTTCTCAAAAGTTGTCTTGACAGAAGCAAATTCCCGTGATATCTTGAACGAAACCATTCCTGTGTTAAGAATATTATGAACTAAATATACAATTTGGCTGTCCTGAAACGGGTATTCTTCCCAGTTGGATAGACAAAGTATCACATTGTAATGTATTGTAATATATATGCATGTGTAAATAAATAAATAAAATTAAAATAAAATAATGCTTGGTCGATGTTTGTGCAGTATTCCATAAAAAAATAACGAACTTTAAGACCAGAGTTTACGATTTTACCGCTTTCCAATGGTGTCATTCTAGACATCAAATGCATAATTATTTTACAACACTACTACTGTAATGCAATAAACCATTCAGATTTCCTTCAATTCCAAGATTACCATTAAAGTGTTCATCCCTTCTCGCCACTTTTCTGTGTGAAGAAGAAGATTGACTGTGGAAAAGTGTAATAAAACGGAATCCCGAGGAATTATACGAGCCATCACATGAGATTAAGTTTCTCCAATAATCATTAAACTCCGCCTGAATTGCGCAGCTTCATAATAACACTTTACAATTTATTTATGCAAACGGGAATTCAATAAATACTCTTAATGAAATCAAGTAAATCAATTATCACAGTTGTTCTCAAGGTTTTCAATTAAGCCTTTACCCGGAATAACGTTGTATCCAAAAATATTTTTGATTTGAGAAAGGTTTTTATTTATTAATTTTATTTTAGTAATTTGTACATTTAAGTTTACAAATTTCTAATTAATTATAATATTTCATATTGCAAACTAAATTTTATGTAGCTCCTACAATACGTCTTGAACTTTCCAATTGGTGTGGACTTTAAAGTTTCTGGTAGCGTGTTATATAACTTCATCCCTTTGTATAGTAAACTTTTCTGCGTATTCGCCTTGTCCTTTTTTGACGCCTGATTTCCTTGCACGTCCTTGTGTTATGTCTATGAATGTCCTTGTTGAATATAATCTGATGACATTATAATTCCTACAAACTCACATTAATTGTGTTTATGCGTATTTCGTGTTTAAAACACTAACGAATACTGACAACGAAAATAAAATAAAAATTACGCACAATACAGTCGAGGAATTCCCCGTACAACATAAACTAAAAGGGTTGCCAACTTGGAAGATTTTAATTCCCTGGTTTTTTTATTTAAATGAAGAAAAACATGTTACCCCCCCCCCCCAAGTGCATTACGTAATACTTGAACGGCCCCTTGCTGGGCCCTGGGCCGAGGGGATGCGTGGGCATATTCATTTTAAGCAGTAGGGAGGCGTGATACTAATAAGTTTGGGAACCCCTGCTCTAGGCAGTCACACTATTGTAATTTATATGCATCAAACTGGATAAACGCTCTCTCTCCCGTCGAAGGCAGCTGGAAACATTGAAATATTACTAGTTTACCACCATTAATATGAATCTACTTGTTTTTGACTCGAATTAATTATAAATCATTTAATATTATTTGCACATCTCGAACATTGTTTTCCTGCCTCGATTTACTTGAAGATGCACTAAATGCTTAGAGTTTGTTGAAATGCATCGTAGTTTGCATATCAATGTACATTTTGGACAGAAATTTAAAATTCAATTTTTTATTGTCACTTTTATACAATCTGCGTATCATTGCAGCTAATATAAAAGTTGTATGCATTTTCTTCAGGGCCTCATGCGTGGAACTTGGGTACTCTTTTGTGGAGATAATATTAAAAAAATGTATAATTAAAGTTATAAAGACATGAAATGAACATTAGATTTTTACGCCACGTAATTTTGTGGAAATAGCAATCAAGATGTAATCAATACGTTCTTGTATTACAGAAAATATCTTCTTTTGGTAACCGGATTAAGGAACAACTCCAATCATTCTAAGAACAGCCCTCCCGTGTATTAGGCTGAAGCGATTTCTGGCTCCCAGGAAAGCAGAATGACAAAGATATAAGGACATCGGCAATCAAGACACGTCTTGTATCCAATTTTAAATTTTTGTTGGTTGTATTTTCATATTAGGTACGTATTTTTTTTAATCGTAACATATTGATGTTATACATTTCACTGTACTAAATTTTTGTTTCTTATATTTTTATTTAATTTATATCCTTTTATTCCCATCGTAACTTTATCTAAATTATTTGTTTTCTCATGTTAAAGATGGAGGTATTGCCTTTGTTATTTATGTAAAAGCCCTCTGGGCGTAAAATAAAATAAATAAATAAACAACTAAATAAATTAATGTTCTCCAAAACGAGCTTGAAAAAAATCATTGGTCATATATTTGGATTATAATTGTGTAATTTCTACTATTTAAGAAATTCTAAAAATTATAGTAGGTACTTTATTAAAATTAAATAGTCATTGTTTTTCAACAACCTTCCGATTGAAATAAAAAAAAAACCAAAGACATCAATAAACTGAAACTCAAACTGAAGCTACACTTCATCGGGAATAATTAACTTAATAATTACCTGTTTTTCTCTTTCTTTCTATGTATTATCAATCTATATTCATCTCTATTTTATTTAGATTTTTCGAATTTCACAAGTGCATAATATTTTAGTATGTAACTGTATCCCATGTATGTACACCTACACTTATAGATAATCCAGAAGTTTCAATTGTTCCCATTATATACTTACCTTTTGCATAATGTTATTCTATTTCTGTTATAATTAGTGTAACTCGCTCATCAAGCACAAGAACTAGTTTCTTCTTTGGTGAGATTGCAATTTTAAATAATTTGTGTACCGATATGTAATTTATATAAAACCACTGTACTATATATCTATATTAAATAAAAAAAATAAAAAATAAATAAATAAATGCATTGGGAATTCATTTGTCAAATATTGGTTTATAAATGTGTAAATTCTGATTATGCAATTGTAAATGTTCTCTAAAATGGCCTGGAAAGAATCTCCTACTTGTGATCTCACTAAGGAAAACACTCATAGAACATTAATAAATGCATTTATTAATGTTCCCCAAATTGACCTTGAAAAAATCACATCTTTGCGACTCTTTTAAATACATAAAGAAACCATAGTTTAATTATATACAATTCTTAGTGTTCTCAAAAGTTGTCTTGACAGAAGCAAATTCCCGTGATATCTTGAACGAAACCATTCCTGTGTTAAGAATATTATGAACTAAATATACAATTTGGCTGTCCTGAAACGGGTATTCTTCCCAGTTGGATAGACAAAGTATCACATTGTAATGTATTGTAATATATATGCATGTGTAAATAAATAAATAAAATTAAAATAAAATAATGCTTGGTCGATGTTTGTGCAGTATTCCATAAAAAAATAACGAACTTTAAGACCAGAGTTTACGATTTTACCGCTTTCCAATGGTGTCATTCTAGACATCAAATGCATAATTATTTTACAACACTACTACTGTAATGCAATAAACCATTCAGATTTCCTTCAATTCCAAGATTACCATTAAAGTGTTCATCCCTTCTCGCCACTTTTCTGTGTGAAGAAGAAGATTGACTGTGGAAAAGTGTAATAAAACGGAATCCCGAGGAATTATACGAGCCATCACATGAGATTAAGTTTCTCCAATAATCATTAAACTCCGCCTGAATTGCGCAGCTTCATAATAACACTTTACAATTTATTTATGCAAACGGGAATTCAATAAATACTCTTAATGAAATCAAGTAAATCAATTATCACAGTTGTTCTCAAGGTTTTCAATTAAGCCTTTACCCGGAATAACGTTGTATCCAAAAATATTTTTGATTTGAGAAAGGTTTTTATTTATTAATTTTATTTTAGTAATTTGTACATTTAAGTTTACAAATTTCTAATTAATTATAATATTTCATATTGCAAACTAAATTTTATGTAGCTCCTACAATACGTCTTGAACTTTCCAATTGGTGTGGACTTTAAAGTTTCTGGTAGCGTGTTATATAACTTCATCCCTTTGTATAGTAAACTTTTCTGCGTATTCGCCTTGTCCTTTTTTGACGCCTGATTTCCTTGCACGTCCTTGTGTTATGTCTATGAATGTCCTTGTTGAATATAATTTTATTTGAGGAGTATTTTGGTAAAATGTTGTTAATTATTTTATGTATAAATATCATTCAGAAAGCTGAAAAAACCAAACCTTATAATATCTCATAATTCTCTATGAACAGTATACCTCGTGTCCAAAAAAATTTCATTCTAATTTTATTTTTTCTTTAATCAAAATTTATATCTCCTCTAAAATCATAGCTTTAAGTGCTTAAATACCTATCTACTTAATTAATAAACGGGACAATTTTATATTAAAAAAAAGGATTCTTTACTGGACCATTAATAAGGCCACCATCTTGAACCGGAACCGGAACGTAACAAAAAAATTAGCACACAGATGAAATGCTTCAATTTGGGAGGCGGGTATGGGAATCATTTATTGGATAACCAACACTCCTACCATAGGTCGCCCTAAGTGGTTCGATCTGTTCGGTGACTTTTAGCAGGGGTGTCCGGGTTCATGGGCATCACAGTTTGCCCACCTATTGCATGGCGGGCCGGATTGGGAAATACTGGTTTAGGGAAACCTTTTCTCCTTTCTAGCTGGACTCTCTGGTCCCATCGCGATCGCCTTGTACCGCAGCGGGAGGGTTGGATTCCGTCACTCCTGGACATGTTGACTCCCAGATTCCTACCCAACTTTATGTTTTTCCTTCCCAGAACATCCTCTCTTTCATTTTCCTAAAAAGTCCCTCCACACAGCATCTCCAATGATGACGTAGGTCCTGGAGTATTTTTCTTCTTCAGAGTCTCATGTGTGGAGTTAATGTAAAAAAAGTAAAATTGTTAACTTAATTATAAATAATATAACTACTAAACTAACCACTGTTATAGGTAAGTAGGTACCTACTGGCCTGTGGAAGGAATTTTATTTTAAAATAAATGGCTTTAAAGTGGGAGATGTACACATACGAAAATATTATTTTTAAAATGACCAATTTTAATGTTGTTTTAGTTTAATTTTTATAAGAAAAACTCTATTTTTATAACTTTTGAAAGTTATGTAATATATCATTGAAGAAGAAGATAATAATAATAATAATCTAAACGAAAATATGAAAGAGAACAAGACAAGGAATAACAGAAAAAGATCATGGACGCAACCCAGAACCATTATTTTTTTCTGTTTTTCTGAGTCTTGTTCTTTTTCATATTTTCGTTTAGATTATTTTTATTATCTTCTTCTTCAATGATAATATTTTAGTTTATTTTTTTAATTTTATTTCAACTCTAATCTAAAGTATGGGTTCAGTGGCCCGTCAGTGCCTATACGGAGATGTGTACTAATTGTTTCAGGAGCACTGTATGGTGTATGCAACGTATGCAGCATTAGCTCTCTTTTGTTCTAACGATGTTTACTGACGTCACCCAGACGACTGGGTTTAGTGATGGGGATCTACACGAAATTCAGAATCAGAAACCTAAGCGTACTGTGTATAAACATGTGTCGCGACAGAAGTTGCCAAGGACAGTGGTTATCAACAATAGATTTGAAAGGAGCGTATGTTCGTTAGTTTCATCTCTACATATTATAAATTAAAGTTCTCCGACGCGTCTGTCTGTCTATCTGTTCGCTATAAACTCAAAACTACTGAACGGATTTTCGGTGAAAATGGGTGAAAACGGATTTGCGGTTTTCACCAATAGATAGAGTGATTCATGAGGAAGGTATATAATTTGTCAACGTTTGTGTAAATTGGTTGAAATATATATCTACGTATTATAAATTAAAGTCCTCCGTCGCGTCTGTCTGTCGGTCTGTTCGCGATAAACTGAAAAACTACTGAACAGATTTTCATGCGGTTTTCACCAATAGGTAAAGTGATTCATGAGGAAATAATAGATGCCGTTAGGCTTACAGCTTCTGTCAAGTTCCGACAGATGTCCGCTGGAACAGAAGTAATTAGAGCAGTACATCCCAGCGCTGCCGAGATTTACCGAAAGTGCGCCAGGTCCAGTGACGGCCGGCGACCGCGGAGTGCGGAGAAGCTCAGACTTAATTCGTGAACAGTTTGAGTCGGTCGTGTGACCAGAAGTATAATATATTGTAAACACGTACAATAAATAATAAACCAGATTGTAACTCCAAGAGCCCCAACACAAATATTATTGTCTGGATGTGGACAATTTGACACAACAGATTACACATCTGCCCTGAGGATGGACACTGTAAATCTGTCCAAAATGTTGTCTAAAGAAAGTGGGCAGAACTAAGAGGGAGTTGGTAAACATTGGATAATTGTAAGTTCTGACTTATCCCTATAATTCTTCTGGTGCGGTAATATAGTGAATCGATATTATAATCTTGAGGGACTCAGATGGCAGTTATCACTGCGCAAGCACATATTAGATTCTAATTAAATGCACTGAGAGATGACTACGGTGGATCATTGCATAGAGCTTTCTCTAACAGAGTCGATATTAAATGCACTGAAAGACCAATACGACGATTCAACAGACTGTAAAATAATTTATTGTTATAAATGTCACACACGTAGGTATTGTAACAGTAATCATCAGAATGGACCTTCTGATTATTCTATTTAATGGTAGAGTGAGAGAATCTCTTCAGTATTGTGGGAATAAACGAATACAGGTTCCAACTTGTGAGGTTTAATTGGTTTAAGTAATAAAAGAGTTCATTTCCAAAACAACCAAATCCCAGTATATTTTTATAAAGAACATAACAATGTTGCCCTTTTGAGGGGCCGGGTTTCACATCCCCAAAAACATAACAGATTCTGAAAATTTTACAGGAACATAATTAAGCAGAAAGAAATATCGTACCTGCGGACCATGGATCTTTATCTAATTACTTCTACACTGACACGAACTTTTAATTTACTTGAAGATAGCGCGTTGATGAACCGCGGGCCATATTCTCACGCAATCTCCAGGATGGGAACCAGGAAAGACCCCCAGGAAGGCCAGAGAATGAGGACTCCCCGCCAGGGAGTAGGGTCCAAGATCAGCACCAGTGCTCTGGTTGAGCCCATCGGATAAACACGATTTTCGTCAGCACGCCTCATCAGGAAATGAACGCCAAGTAACCATCCGTCACAAATATGAGCAGCAATGACCGTACCAGGTCATAAGAACTCTCCCTCGCGACGCTCTTCAATATGCCAGTCGCGATTATATAGGTAATTTACAATACCGTTATGTCGCGGACAAATATCGGTCCCAATGGCGGCGACCGAACACATTAGAAACAGCGTTCCGATCACATCAGAAAGAAGCGTTCGCAAAATGTACATCGCCCGGCTCGCGATTAAAATCGGTTAAAAACAATATGTAACAAAGGGTTTATCCCATTTTTGAATCCAGAACTAACAATAAAGTGACAAGTCGAATATGCACCGGCTTCCCGTACGGTGCGAATCCAAAAAGTTCCGCCGGAAGTTTAACAATACCGTTGCCAATCGAAAAAATCCAAAATACGGCGATTCAACAATTAAAGTAAGCGGCCAGGTGAAGGTTTATTAAGTCAGGAAAATAATTATTATTAAGTATTAATTATTATCGTGACATTATATTGGCTACACACTGTCAGAAAGGGATAGGTACTTGGATAAAAGATTGGGTGTGGGAAGGAGTGAATTTATATTAGAGGAAGGTGTATAGGGTTGCGTCAACAGATAGCATACGATCAAATGGCCGCTGGTATTTTACGTACACCAAAACTAAGAATGATTTTATTTTAATTTCTAGCGAGTTCTCGGGATGTGTTGCAATGCCATCTAAATAAAGAAATTGTTTCTCCCTGCGTGTCCTTCCCGGTCCTGTGTTCCCCTTCCACCATCCCGCCTTCCCACTCCTTCGTTCTCCTCCCCCACTCTCGTATTCCCCTCCCCCTCCCTCCTTCCCCCCCTGCCGATATACCATATGAAATACACTCGTTTTTCAAACAACTCGCGTTCCATCTATTGCAATTTTTTTAACGCCATAGCTCACTTTTATACATAGAAACCATCACGGGCATGCGCACATCAAATTCGCGAAATTTAATCGCAATCGGATGAGTGGTTTAGGAACGCATAAGCGACAAACAACGAAACGTTCATTATTACCTTCAAGTATATTAAGATTATTATAGTTGTTTATAATATTTAAGAATAAATTTTAAGTGTGCTTTTTTCACCTCATCAAAACCTTATATAATCGTCGGACTCACCAGACAGTAGAAGCCGTAACGAAGCTGTGTGAACTTTATTGAACATTAAAACATTGTTATTAAGTGAAATATGACAGTAACTCTTTTAACTATCGATCATAATAATAATAGACTTCAGTTTAGAGTCCCCTCAGACGACAAGAACCAAATATTGTCTACTGTAACGACTTACGATAAAGACAGTCGTTAGACCAATCGTTATTCCGTCATTACACCCCCGGTTCTCTTCAATACAGCCCCCGTTTTATATAGCCTTAAACCTAGCTACCCTCTTTATAGCAGTGCAGTTGAAGGTATGTTTGAAGGATGGTAAACTCAGCAGATTTATGTTTATTATTTCTTCTAACACAGCAAACTTATTTTGTGGCACCATTTTGATTCAAATGAATAAAATACTTATTTTTTACCACTTTTATTGTTTACAAAAACCAACATGTTTCGTGAGCAACGCTCACTTCTTCAGGGTTTTTATTGACACTAATAATAGACATAGACAATGGTGCCAATTGAAAAAGAATGGACATAGACAATGGTATCAATGGAAATATGAGAGTGAATAGAGGAGAGAGGGACAATGGGGTACAATTTACAAAGGGAACAGGTTTAATATTGGGTCATTTAAGAACACTCTTTCGGATTTCTAAAATTTCTAATTAATCCAACTGAATGCCATTGACATTACAATGCATTAATTCTATTCCACTATTGAAGTTAAAGGTGTGACTGGTTTCCACCAAATGGTTGGCAAACTTCGAAAAACTGTTATTGTTTAAAGATTTCATATGTTCTTTAATCCTTATTTTAGTATGTTTATTATTGTAGAAAGCAATCACTTTGTGATGTGATATATATTTGTCATCAGGGTATAAATTAATACTTAACAAGAAATACATTGTGTGTGCTTATGTATAAATACAGAGGGACACGACAAGATAAAAAATATAACAAACAGTGAGGATACGTTTACATAATTGTTTAGAATTAATTTGTATCCTGATTATGCGTGAGCAAAGCGAAACCGGTCGGTAAATAAATTAATTAAAACTCGTGGTTTTACACAAAAAAGTGATTTATTATTTTTATTACATTTATGTTTGTTTGCTTGCGGTATCTAACTAATAAAATTTCTCTAATTATGAGCTGTCCTACCTATTCAACACCTGTTCCATAACGCTACATTTGGTGAAGCTACACTTAGCAGGGGTGCCCGGGTTCATGGGGTGAAGTTTGTCCAGGTTTTAGTGGCATTTGGCCTCAGCCCAACAATTTGCATGGTGGACCGGATTGCGAGAAGTCGGTTGAGAGAGCCTTTGATAATTCCATGTCGGTTTCTCTTAACCCAACGCCTTGCACCGCAGGGGGAGGGGTGGAGTCATACGTCACTCCTGGACTCACTGATCTCAGATTCCTACCCATCTCTCATACATTTTTTCCTTTCCAGAACTTCCTCTACTTTCTTTACTTAAAAATATCCTCCAATTAGCACCTAGGCCCAGAGGAAATCATTTTCCTCAGGGGCTCCTGTGTGGAAATAATGTTTTTAAATATTTTTTCATGTTTCTGAAAATCGGGTTCGACTTTAAAAGGTTCTGAAAACTCGATTTGTAATAAATACTGAATGGATTCAAGCTGGAATTTTAATAGTTTAGTTTATTTCAGAACTAGCTGGTTCCTGGCATGCGTTGCAATGCCATATTCAAAGAAATACATTGTTTCTACCTAAATCACCTTTCCCGTGCGTCCCCGTTCCCCTCCTGCGTCCCCTTCCTAGCTAGCTTTATAAATCATAGCCTATATGTTACTCTGGTGTATGAGTTCTATTATTGTAAAGTTTTATTAAAATCCATTCAGTAGTTTTTGCGTGAAAGAGTAACAAACACACAAACATCCATACAAACTTACGCGTTTATAATATTAGTAGAATAGAATGTATGCAAGGGTATTTATTGCAATGCAATACATTCCATAATCCAAAATAAATAAATAAAATAAAAAAATTAGACATTTAATAAGATAAGGTAAAAAAAATAAATAACAATACAGAAATAAAATTAAAAAAAAAAAAAAACGAATAAATGAAAAATGTGAGAATTATAACTGAAAAAAATATCAAACACTAAATAATATAGAATCATTCTTTGATTTCTGAAATAATGCTGGTCTCATGTTTAACGAATCACTTCTGTTGTAAATTTGATAAATGACATCGAAATAACAAAAAGCAGCTACATTAACAGCCTTATTTATTAAAAATTTAAAAAATACAAGCATTGACCAAACAAAATACCTAAGAGAAAGTCTTGGCATACTCGTAACAACAAAACATAATATCGGAACCAATATTTATTACATAAACTGAATAATAACCATGATAACCGCAGCCATTTTTATATAACCGATAGAATATAACATATATAATGGACAAAATGTTTTTGAATCGGTATGCCAAGTCCTCTTCCTTAGGATATTTTATTAAGTCATTGATTGCAAGGAAAGGGAGAGAAAAAGGTGAAAAACAGAACTAAACAAACAGATGTCCGCTGAAGAAGTAAGAGTTAGAGCAGTACCACCTAGCGCCGTTCGTGTCGCGGACACGAACGATTACGACGAAAGTCGAAGGCTTCAGAAGAAGGTCGCTGCTGTCTGTCAGAGCGAGCTTCAGAAAGAATTACTAGCCAGTCGGGTTCGGACGTGATATAATATTGCAAATATAAAAAAAGTTATAAAACAATGATCAATAATAAACCAGCTTGTAACCGAGAACTTAATTATTCATTGGAAGAGCCCAACACTTAACTAATGTCTGAATGCGAATAGAGCAGACATTAATTTGCGAGGCGGGTATCAATTTGGAAGGCGGGTATGGGTACTGCCGCCCCGGAAACCATTTATTGGATAACCATCATCTCTGCCATAGGTCACCCCAAGTGGTTCGCTACGTTTGGTGACTTAGCAGGGTTGCCCGGGTTCATGGGGTCAGGTTTTTTTGGATCTTGGCGGCGTATGCGTCTGCACACCAACTGCATGGCAGGCCGGGTCGGGAGAAACTAGCATACCGGCCCCTCATATCTTTTTCCTGGTTCCATGCCAACTCAGAATCAAACCAACTCAGAAACACCTCAGAAAGGTCATTAAAAGCTACGAAAAAATTGTTTTAAAATAGCCGATAACCCTAATCTAACTTAACCTACTTAACCAATTTTTTAATATTTTTTATCTTAACTCTTAATGTCCTTTCTGAGGTGCTTCTTTTGACCCTTTTTCCTTCCCAGAACTTCCTAAAAAAACTCTCCACACATCATCCCCAAAGATAACATAAGCCCCGAGGGGAATTATTTTCATGAGGGCTTCCTATGTGGAGCTAATGTGAAAAAAAAATACATATAGGTAGCCTAAAGCTGCCTAATGGAAGCGACGATCGCTCTCAAGAAAATTAGGAAAAAAAGTTGTAAAAAACCTTATAAATTTTAAACAAATTAAATATTTATTACATCCTCTAGAACTCTTTCATCGTTGTCTCAAATTACCCTAAAGATTACAACAAAGTGGATTGAGATGAAAATGCACGATTTTGCCAAACTTTCTAAATTTACGAAGAAAATAATTCGAAAGTTTCATTATTTCAGGAAGCCGAAAATCTTGGAAGTAGTTTTTGTTTAATAAATAGATTCTGTAGTTTTCTTTCCGTGCGCGTGCTCTCCGACTAACTTTTCCTAACTGGAATATTAATTAGAAAATTATCCGCCTTATGGCTCATTTCCTGAAATGACAAGATTTGTTTAATATCGTTTTAAATTAATCCTAACTATCTGTCTTAAACTTTAAAATTCCTAATGAATGATAAGGATGTGTCGAAACCTGGTAGCAGATAAATAAAAATTAAGTAAAAAATGTACATGTGAAATAAAACCCATCGAAACAAAATGTCTAGAAATTGTTACATAGCTAATGCCCAAGAAATATAAAAAGTTTCGTTTTTGAAGAAAAACTTCTTTACGCACGACTTGGGGGCAGGCGCGGGCGGTGCCTTAAATTTTTGGTGGTTCACCAATTTCATAAAAAACGTAATGTATGTAATTTATATAAATGCACTATCTTACTTATTTATAGACAAGATCAATTCTTCAATCCTTTTTCCGAGCGAAGACTTCAATCACCCAATTTTATTTGCAAACAAAGACAGATATACTCACCTCACCTGACAAATTGACAAATTCGTTATCCGATAAACACATTTATATTAGATAAGTTTTAAGATTTTCACGGCCAAAAGCATTTTCGTTATTTGTTTTTGGGGTGTTATGCCGTGTTGCGCTACCTCCTTCTTTAGCCAACGTTTCGGACATCGTTGCAGTGTCCGAAACGTTGGCTAAAGAAGGAGGTAGCGCAACACGGCATAACACCTCAAAAACAAATAACGAAAAAACATTTATATTAGTTTATGCTTGGAAGATACGACTTTGCAAGCGGGGACACTGCATTAAAAAAATTCAGAAATCATAAATTATTTGCTATTTTACACTATGGTTCATTTCTTTTTATATTATATCTATTAGTATTAGAGGACAAGTGGCAAAAAAGAGAAGGTATTTATTTTGAAAGACCTTCGGATATTAATTTATATCACAATAATTAACACAAGCACAAGCAATTTTAATTTGCAGCGTAGGATGCAAACGGTGGCGGGTGTTTACTGACCCAATGAGCGTCGATATGAAGTTTTTTTTTTTTTTACAGTGAATACCGCACAAGAACCTCAACTGCTCCCGTCTGGAGCCAGTGAGACTATGGCATCCCCAATTGGGGTATGTTGTGAGGCTGAAGGTAGTGGGGAGGGGAAGGAGGTGGGGAAGAGGGAAGTACCTGGCTATTAAGATCTGGTCACTAAACACGGCTAAAGCCATTTTCAAGCAACGTTTCAATTCTGAATGGTGGTCTTACACCAGGGCGATACTGATAGTATCTTCCACTCTGGAACATGCCGCAAATATACTATATTTTATTTAAAATGAATTAATTGTGAAATAACACAAATTAATCAAATAAAATTTATTTGGTTCGAACCCGTGACCTCCGGATTGTGAGTCAAGAGTCTTACCCACTGGACTACGGAGTTCGTCGAAGTTTGCAATAAGTAAAAAAAACGCACACAAATAAAAGCATATAATAAAGTCAATGCCAAGTATGTAAATCCGCAGCACTCTATCACAAGCTGACCCGTGACCCGTTGACCCGAGGTTGCATTTTACAAGAGAAATATTATGCTTTTACTTAATACTTCTTCAAACCCTACTGTATGGAACGTGTCGTAGGAATCCGTGTGCATCTAACGAGTGCGCGAAAGCTTTTGACAACCATGGAAATTCAAGAATGGAATTTACGCTCCCACAGAGTACCATGCCGCCAGCACGACAATCTGAGAGCTGCTATTGGCTAGCGGAATTATGTGCATGTGGTGCCCCTTCCAAATGACTTGTCTACAACGCTATTATGTCCTTTAACTAACTAATCAATTGAAAACATAAATGAAATTGATAATGAATACATGCAGCAGCCTCATTGGACTGGAAAACACATCTGAATAACCACCTAATGCTTCCACAAGGGACTCCAGACAGCAATGATCAACGCCAAGGAAATGGCTGACTATTTACGTCACCCCCACCATGCGACCAGCCGAGCCACTATTGGTCAATTCTGAACAAAAGAAAAATCTGAATCGTAAATATTTACGACAGCGAATTCATCTTCCGAAAAATTTGGAGCTCAATTTCGAGAAATTGGGAATAATTTGGATCAAGAAATAAACATCATCACCTAAAAATGAGTATGTACTACAAAAACAACCCAAAAACTGACGTCTATCAGTGATTGTTGCACTTTAAGAAAAATATTTACTGTTTAAAATTGTACCTTATATCACATATGTATACTTGTACCTTTTCTTGTAAACACAATAAAAATGATGTGAAGCTTTGGGATTCTGAGTTGGTAAAATCTTGGCAAAAACTATCACACATAATTTTAACACAGCTGACTTCCAATCGTAGCGACCAGGGAAATTACCTAAAACAAGTACCTTAGAAAAATTAAGGAGGTTCTGTCCCCCAAAAATCCGACCTGAGTTTGCCCTATAAAAATAGAAGTCAAACCGGTAGGAAGTCAGTTCAAAACTATCAGCCAAGAAGAAACAATACCTACTCAAGATACCAACAGTCTCCAAGTTCAAACCTCTTTTCAAGTGTTTTAATCAGTCTTAGATTCAGTTTACCTCTCCCAGTATCCCAGTAACCTAAAATCCTAAAAACCCCAGTCTCCCACAGTCTCCAAAGTGAAAAATATTTATTTTAATCCAGTACTCAAATCAGTTTTGCCATTATACCTAGAAGCATTTTTTGTCAAAGTAGTAAATTCATTGAAAAGACCAGTGGCATTCCAAAATCCACTGGCGTACTAAACTCCATTGGCGTGTCATTGTGGCCAGCTCCCTATTATATTTAGTTTATGTACAAACGTCTAGTACACCCTACATCGCTCGAGCCGTACGTTCGGAATTCTTGGATTCTTCGTTCGGATATCTCCGCTGTCCGTGCGGCGCACTGTCGGGGGTATTTTTCTTGATACGTCTTGTCAAAACCACGGTCCGAAGATGTTTCGTATGGGCTGCATATAAAATAATATTTAGCCAAACGGGGCGCTTAGGTCTAACGCGCAGATTGGTACGTACCTAGGTTTCTCGTTCCTAGCCAGTGTTAACCGAGAGGGTGGAATGTTTTTGCCGTATTTATCTACAATATTCTTACATTTAGTATGTTATTAATTGCAATTTTAAAGATTTTTTTTAATACTTTGTTTAATTTTATAATTAAAAATATTAAGTAAGATTACGATGAGCTGTAAATTGTTTTTCAACTTTGTTGGCGGTTCGTTGCACGAGTGCACTAAGGCACCGGCCGCGCCTGCGAGTTGGGGGGTAAACTGGTGAATACGTTCCGAAAAGTGGTGATGTGTTACGAAAAGTGTTACGCGAACGGTAATCGATGCGAACGGTGATCGATGGTGAGGCGAACGGTCGGGCCTTTACGCACGCTTGACTTGGGAAGTGATAAGGATAAGGATAAGGGGGCATACATTAATTACGTGAGCTCAAAAAGGGGAGAGGGTCCAGCACAGGGCCGTAGCTAGGGGGGGAGCATTATGGGGCAATGCCCTACCTTAAGACATACCATCGACTATGACAATATACTAGTAAACCGTTTATTCATTGTTTGACATGATTGAAAAAAAAATACTACCTATTAGTATAGCATAGCGACATTTAACTTAACAGCTTCGAATTAACCAAAGAATCATATTATATCAATTCTTTATTCTGCCCTTAGATGGAATTGAAGTAAGTGGTGAGAGACTGTGCGCGTATTGCAATCACTGCTTAGGGGGAATTCCCAAACAGTTTGGGGATGTTATTCAACGGTTGAGTCATAAATAAACCAATCCCTAGAGCGATTTTTTTGTTTGTTTTTTTTTTATTAAGGAGAAAATACAGATACAGACGTCAATTGACAAGAATATACAAAACAATTAATAGAGAATTCGCCTGCATCCAAACTATTTCTCACGAATTAACATTAACAGCAGATAAAAACATATACAAATATTTTTACCTTTAAATACGGAAAAGGCGTAGGTATATACATAATAAAATATTATTTTACAAATAGAGAGATGAAAAAAAAGTGCAATATCCTTATAAAAGTTTACAAATTGATTTTGGAAAAATTTTGATGGTAAGACCAAAAATATACAAAGATAAAAAATAATGTCATACAGAACAACATATTTAAAATTATAAACCAAGCAATATCTAAGTTATTGTACTTTGTAGGAAAACAGCCTTCTATTTTCTACTAAAAGTACTGAGTGTATCAAAAAATAAGTCCGAATTCTTGAGGTTTTGATTTTGATTAAACGATTCGCACATTCTTCTGATTGGATCCCTGACACCAGCATTTGTACGCGTCCGGCTAATGTGGAATAAGTCGTTAAGCCTTGTTACTCTGGGTGGTATTTTGAAGTTTATTAGTTTCAGTAAGTAGGTCAGGGCAGTCGATAACGTTATTGCAGATTTTATAAAGTGTCATGAGGTCAAGGTATGTTCGCCGGTTAGTTAGAGTGGAGACGTTATAATTCGACAGCATATTTATGTACCCCCGTTTAGGTGCGCTCATTCTGTAATTGAGGTATTGCAGAAATTTCTTTTGAATACTTTCATTGTTGTCTTTATAGACACCGTAAAGTGGTGTCCATATGAAGGTGCAGTATTCAAGTTGGGAACGGACCAGCGTGTAGTAAAGTAGAAGATATTCAGGTTTTCGAATCGCGACTGTTTCTGATGACAAATCCTAGCATGCGGTAAGCTTTATTCACAATATTCTCAATGTGCGCATCGAAATGGAGTTTAGAATCAAAGAGTACGCCTAGATCTTTTATACAGTAAACGCGCTCGAGTAAATAGTTACCAATACAATAATAATTGTGTATAATAGCGTTGTGATTTTTGGTGAAGCTTATTTGTTTACATTTGTTGTAACTTAGGTAAATTTTTTTTTTTGCAAAATGCTTCGAACCTTAATAAGTCGCTTTGGATGAGCAGACAATCGTTTAAATTCCTAACAATGGCAAATGTTTTTATATCATCGGCGTATAAAAGAAATAAACAATGCATGAAACATTTAGTAAAAGTGTTAATAAAAAGTATAAATAACAGCGGACCCAGGATTGACCCCTGTAGTACGCCAGAAGTAACTGGTTCCCACGTAGAGGTATATCCTCGTAATGATACAGTTTGCTGTCTTTTTGTCAAATATGAGACAAACCAACCTAATAAGTTTCCCCTAATTCCGTTGAACATAATTTTTTTTAATAAGAATAAGGTGGTCAACCTTGTCGAAAGCTTTTTTGAAATCGCAGTATATTGCATCTACCTGGTGGCCTCAATCCATGCTAGTGAATAAGAAATTTGAGTAAATTAGTAAATTACTCATGGTAGATTTGCCTTTTACAAACCCGTGTTGTTGTTCTGTAATTTTGGTGGCAAGCTGGGGATATATATTATCATGGACAAGTCTTTCTAAGAGTTTAGGGATCGCCGAGAGAATGGATATTGGCCTATAGTTTTCGACTTTTTGACGTGAGTCACCCTTATGGGCTGCTATAATATAAGCCAACTTCCACCTATCAGGGAAAACCCCGTCACTCAGGCATTTATTAAATATTATGGTAAGTGGAACATACAGTGACGACGCAGCAGATCTGAGGAAAAACTGCCATAGGACACACCAAGTGGTTCGCTACTTTTGGTGACTTTAGCAGGGGTGCCCGAATTCATGGGGCTAAGTTTGTCTAGGTCTTGGTGGCATATGCGTTTGCCAACCTACTGTTTGGCAGGCCGAATCGAGAGAGACTGATTGAGGGAGACCTTTTAATCTGTCGATCGAATTTCGATCCACCGCCTTGTAACGCTTGGAGGGATGAATTTATACGTCTATCACTCCTGGAACCATTGACCCTCAGATTCCTACCCACCCCTCTATGCCTTTTTCCTTCGCAGAACTACCTCTTTCGTTTTCCTAAAAATACCCTTCACACAGCATTCCCAAAGATGACATAGGCTCTGAAGCAATTTTTTCCTCAGGGACTCCTGGGTGGAGCTAACGTAAAAAAATGGAAAATCACCTTAAAGGCGTAAATGTAGAACAACATCTACCTGATTTCTCAAAAAAAATCCAAACAGGGATGAAGCCGGGTAGCATCTTCTTGTGATGTCATATACATTCAAATCTCGATGTGAATTTTATACAGCCAACATAACATTCGCTTCATTAAATGAACATGTTCACAGGTCATTAATTACAAATTCCACATACAAACAAACAATTAAGTCATTAAATCTCGTGCAATTAATCAGAATTGCATTGGGGAATAATTGTAGCTCGAGTCATTTGAGTTGGGAACGGTTGCATCGTTAGTAACGATTCGGCGTCGTTCTAACGACGCTTCTGTAACAGCCGTTATAGCGGAATTTTCCTGCCCGAGTTTCGTCCACATTTTAAACAGCTTACAGGGTGTCCGCTTACCGAAATGAATTAATTAATTTTATATGATGTATTATGGTGGCTAGACAGTAGACAGTAGACTGTAGACGTCGCTTGTAATTAAGAATTTATTCGTACAATAGAAGGCGCTAAAAGACAATTATAATTCGTCTTTGAATTGATTTTTTGCACACATAAATGTTTGATGGTGTCTCCTATCATATCAAGCGATTCGCAATCTTTAGAGCACAGGCGTCAGGTAGGTACGCTGTCCTTGTTCTAGCGGTATTACAATGGAAGATGCTCTGAGAAACTTTATTTCTTTATTTTTTTTTTATATGAATACCTCACAAGCTCTACCTGCTATCTCTCAGCTGCTCCCGTCTGGAGCCAGTGAGTCAATTGCATCCCCAATTGGGCTATGTTGTGAGACTTAAGGTAGTGGGGAAGGGAAGGAGATTAGAAAGAGGTAGGTAGGGAAGTACCTGGCTATTCAGATCCGGTCACCAAACATGGCTAAAGCTATTTTAAGCATTGTTTCAATTCTGAATGTGGTCTTACACAAGAGCGATACTAAGAATATCTTCCACTCTGGAACGTGCCGCAAATATAGTATACATATATTACTTTAAATTAATTAATGGCGCAAAAATAGAATTTAATCAAATAAAATTTATTTGCCACACCGGGATTCGATCCCGCGACCCTCGGATTGCGAGTCAAGAGCTTTACCGCTAGACCACGCCGGCCGTTGATAACGAACTAGCGTCATTGATCGCTTCGGCACCGGTGCATAATTGGGAAACACGCCAAACGCGCACCAAACGTTTATACACGGTTGAAATTTGTCGCTTCTACGACTCGTTCTTGAGTTCAACAGCTCGGTCATGGAATGATTTGTGGGCCTCTGTATTGCGTCCCTTCTACAATATTCTACAATATTGTTAATTGCAGGAGTTGTGAACTCCTGCAATTAATAAATCTACATGTACCTACACGAACAACTAGACAAACATTGACATTTTATATAAGTACATCTCATTCGAACTATGATTTACATTCTCCAATACAATGTTTGCATAGTCTTGGTAACAAATACTTAAACAATCTGGATGTATTCGACAATAATTTGAACTTAGCAAACTTCAAACGCTATATGTGCCAACTATTTATTTCTACCTATCCCATAAACTAATGAAAACAACAATTTTAAACATTACCTACTTTGTGTCAACTACTATTATTTTATGGACTATATTTTGTTTCTTATATTTTATGTTACCTGTATTTTGCTAACGCATATATTTTATGTAACCTAAATTTTTTTTTTTTTTAACCCTTATATTTTTTCTAACCTATATTTTGTTTTTAACAAATATTATGTTACTTGTATTGTGTATTGTATTTTGTAAACCCATTCTTTACACTGTAATTTTAAAAAATGTACTGCATTCTATGTAAAAGCCCTATGGGCGTTTAATTAAAATAAATATGCATCTCTTCAAGACCCATGTTCCCTCCTTCCTCCCCTCAAACATATAAGGGAGAGAAAAGTGATTTCATTTGAAAATTCGAAGATCAAATTTCAAAACGCTGAATTCACAATTTCGTGACTCAAAATTGTAAAATTAACATAATTTTTTTTTACTTGAATATATCTATTTTGCATTTAATTTTTTTTAATGGTTTCGGTTTGACCGAAGATTAAACTACGAACGAACCTGAACGTTTCTTTCAAAATAGCTAATCGACTAATTTTTCAAGCATAACACTACCCTTCACATCGTCAATTTTATTTGCTTCATTCAGTTGCAAAAGTGCAAATTCGTATGTCTTGGAATTTATCTCCCTACTGTAGAATTGACAGTAAGTAAAACCGTATCTGCACTGCAATATGTCTCCTCTCAACAAGAACGCAGAGATGATTGCTCCATAAGTCTTCCTGTCAGAGATGCATTATTAAAAATATACTTGAAGACAGCTAACATTTTTTGACCTTAATAATACTTGAGCTCAGTACTAAGCGGTGGAGCTTAAAAATGTAAACAAAGTACCTAATACACAATGAGCTTTAAAAAATGTACTCGTAATGTGTAGAAAATTCGTAATGGTGTTGTGGGGTGTTTATTTTTGGATTCATGATGGAGTCTTTTTAAACGTTTCATAAAATATCGTTAACCGCATTCATTATTTTTTTTTTCAGATACTCCATAAAACAGATACACACTAATATATTACTGAGATTCTCCATTGGAGAAGATTACAAAATTTTTAAAAAAGACCATGGGGGCAGTTTTATTATGTTGTGACCTATTTCAAAAGAGAGTTGCTGAACTCTCGATAGCGGTGACATTGAAGATGTCGATAGTCAATGCAGAATCGCTAAGCAGTTAAGTCGCTTTATCGCTCTGGCGCATTCTAATAGGCAAAAGTTCTCGGTTTTTGAGCATAAAAAAGTCCACGGTATCTCCCACGAATATAAGCGTTAGGGAAGTTAATCTCTTTCAAACAAAGGCGGATTTAGTATAGTACCGGAAAATGTTTACCTAAAATGTTTCGGTGGCTTCTAATGTATTAAAATCGAGCATTCCTGTTAAGAACAATGATGGATACACAGGAATGGTTGCATGTAGGTATATTCCCTCACATACAGGTAACGCATAAAACTTTTTTGTATTTTTTCTATTTCTAGGATACAGTTTTGTTCAGAAGGGGCCCAAATAATGGAGCTATATTCCAGGATGCTGCAGATAAGTGCTTCATATTTATGTTATCCGTGTTGCAATTCCTTAAGTAAATGATCTCGAACAAATTTATTTATACCGCTGGATGAAGACTTTCCAAAGCTGTTTTCCGATTCATGGCTGATTCAGCGTATTACAGGGTTGTCTATGGATTATCAATCTTTGTTGTTAAGGAAATGTTTCTGTAATTTATTATACGTTTAAAATATCGGTAGAATAGTACCGGGAATTATTTATTATTTTTGCGGAATATTTATCAACAAATAGAATTCTACGCCAGTGTTTATTTATACGAATATCTTTAGCAGTTCACGAAACATGAAGATTGTGTAAATTATAAATAAAGTGATGTAAACAAAGTTATTTGTCTTTTCAATAAAATAAATAATGCCATCACAAAGTGAAATCCTTTCGGAAGAAGTTTCTTCGAAAAATTCATAATATATAGTTAAAATAAAATAGTTATAATAGTTAAAGTTAAATTAAAATATTAATGTAAGTAGTAAAAGAAAATTACTGTTTATTTCATTTACACAATGTCATACCACAAAGAATTTTCTATCTTTGAATTATGTTATTTTTATATTTTTTAAATACTAAACCATAAAATATAAAAAATTGCCTACCAGTTTATGTTGATGTTCGTCCAGCATTCAAATAATAAAGCAAACAAATTACGTAACGCAAATATTAAACAACCTTGTTTACATTTCTTTCCAATACGTTTAAATTCACTCCTATTTCTGAAATTGGTCGAAGGGGGTTGATTTTTGTTTGAGATAAATTACAAGGCCCCTAAATCAGCCCTTAAGATGTATACTTTCAAATATACACACCATTCTGTAGTGCAGTTGACACGTTTCTAGGGGTTAGTGGGTCATGTTTATTTATACGTATGGGGTGTAAGCTACCCTTAGCTAAAGAAAGCCTCCCTTTGGATCCAATATAGGAAGAAAGACAGAGAAAGTCTTCAAGGAATTCTATTCCGGGTTGATATAAGCACTTCGATGGAATCTTATTTTAGTTGGAGTGTGAAAAATTCGATTTGCGTGATTCAGTGATATAATAAAAGACAGAAAAAAGGATATTTAACAAAATTTAATATGCGTTGAATGACAAGAAACGTCATGACAGGACCTTTTACCCGCCAAAAAAATGATACTATGCAAAGGAGGGCGGTCCGTCTGATGGTCAATCAGTTGTTAACAGACCGATCGCCATATCCTAATGCACAGTTGCAAAGTGGGCATGCTGAATCTGCTACGGGTATTTCAATGAAGCCTGCTTAAAGGAGCTAGCATTATTGATCCCCTTCTCTCTCTCCTTGGGAACAGATTGTTTCCTCGACTCGTTTTGTGTAAGCCGGCTCGTACATGGAACGAACTACCGGCCTCTATTTTTCCTCGTTCATACAAGCAATTTCCTCGTTAATACAAGCCTCTTCAAATCCCGCACTAATGAATCCCTTCCTACTGCCCCTACTCAAACCCGTCTCATAACTAAATACAAAGTTTTTAAAAAACCACAGGCCGCCTCGGAACAGGAAACTAGTGAGGCTGTGATTTTTTTATACTTTATGCCGACATGTACAAACTTGGTATTTGAAACTAATCTCTACATATTATAAATTAAAGTCCCCCGCGTCGTCTGTCTGTCTGTCTGTTCGCGATAAACTCGAAAACCACTGAACGGATTTTCATGCGGTTTTCACCAATAGATAGAGTGTTTCGTGAGGAAGGTTTAAATATGTAATTTGTCAAGGATTTGTGTGAATTGGTTGAAACGTAACGATAATTGTTAGAAGTGTCGGAAAAATCAAGCCGCCTGGTAGCTTTCATTGAAAACGCTGCCTAATCCTTTTGGGATATAACAAAACAATGCATGGTGGGATATTTCTCTTTTATAGATCTACAAAAAAGTCCGCGAAGGCATATTATATCTTTTACGGATAGCTTACTACACCCATTCTATCTTCTAAAAAAATGGTCACGTACATTGCGTTAATTGAAAGGTTATTTAGACGGATACAGTATTAATCCTTAATAACTTAAATACGTTAGTTACCCCAAGCATTTCATGCACATTATTATAATCTTTCACACCATCTCTACGTATTATAAATTAAAGTCCTCCGCGGCATCCGTCTGTCTCTTTGCGATAAACTCAAAGACGGCGGTGGTTATAAAGGTTTGATAACCATCCAGTAGATGACGTTGTGTTTTATTAGCCACAGCAACGTGTGGCCGGGTCAGCTAGTAAAAAATAAAATAATAAAAACACATAAAAATTAAAAATAATTATAAAAAATCCCTCGAAGGACACGTCAAAGGTTATATAAAATTAGCTGTCGTAAAAAAATACTAGTTAGGTTAGATGAAACTAAATTAAATGTTAAGATGAAACTAAATTTAATTTCTTACTTGGGTAAGAAATTTAATTCGGTTATGGTGATGGTTAGTTAATTAACTAGTGGAGTACAAAGTAAAGCATACGTTCCATAACTAATCTTTCATGTAAATTCTTTTAGGAAAATTTCAATTTTGTCTCTTGAAGAGTCTCTTGCGAGTTATTCAAAATATTCGGTACAAATTGAAGACAGGCAATTTGGTAGACGCCCTAATGCGAGAAAGAAGCCTCTTTGGCGCGGGATATGATAATATTCTGGCTTGTATTATATTACGTAGGTGTATTATATTGTCACGTTTGCTCTCAATGTCTGTATAGAGTAATACATGTCATCAGTATCATGATTATTTATTCATGTTAAATTTATTTGCGATTATAACATAATATAACTGTTACGGAAAAGAAATGCTTTGAAACAATGATCATTCAACTATCAAAAGTAGACTGAGTAACAACTGAATTAAAATTACGTCTTTGCACCAAAAACATCACCAACACTTTGGGAGGCGGGTATGGGTACCGCCGCCTCGGTACCATTTATTGGATAATATACCATAGATCAACCCAAATGGTTCGCTACTTTTGGTGACTTAGCAGGGGTGCCCGGGTTCACGAGGTGAGGTTTGACCAGGTCTTGGCGGCAGATGCGTCTGCCCTCTTGCTGCGTGGCGGATGGGATCGAGAGAGACTGGTTGAGGGAGGCCTTTTAACCTTTCCAACCGGTTTTTCTCTAACCGTCGTCTGGCTGGAGGTTGGAGGGACGTATGAATACGTCCGTCACTCCTGGACACACTGACCATGACCCCCAGATTACTAACCACTCCTCATGCCCTTTTCCTTCCCGGAAAATCCCATCCTTCCTTTCTTTGAAAAGACCCTCCACACAGCATCCCCAAGATGACATAAGCCCTGAGTGAAATTGTTTTCCTTAGGGCCTCCAGTGTGGAGCTAATGTAAAAAAAATAATTGAAAATCGTTTACCTTCTTTTTTTTCAAAATATGGAAATTTTAGTAACTTATTTGAGGTTTCCCTCTAAGCCTATGGCCTACATAAATATATGTTACTGTGAATGACTGAATGCGATTTCAACACCTCTTTAAAAAGTCATCAAAAGTTATGAAAAAAAAAAATGAAAAATGGCCCATAACCTAACTTAGCGTAACCCTTTGGCCACAAATCGACTAGATGGACGGAGATTTAAGGGCGCCAAACCAGAGCCAAACTCAATAACAGAGCATACTTGCTAACAGTACAAGATCAGTATTACATGTTTTTTTTACTACTACTTGATCGGAAACAACTTCTTCCTTTATCTTTCGATCCTTTAATTTTCTGAACTTTTCCTCTGTCAGCATCCGATTCATGCGGCCGACCCATGTTTTATCACATCTATTTACCCAGCAAAGGGTGTATGTATTAAGTTGTATTTGAATATATGATTGGAATTCTTGGAGAAAACTTGA
The DNA here is from genome assembly GCA_929108145.2 of Limnephilus rhombicus. NCBI lineage: Eukaryota > Metazoa > Arthropoda > Insecta > Trichoptera > Limnephilidae > Limnephilus > Limnephilus rhombicus. The sequence continues at coordinate 21,975,207 of OV815293.1, forward strand.
CAATATCTACACAACTACAATGTACGTAGGTTGGTAACCCGAAGCTAAATAATTTGCAAGATTTTGAGGTGGAATCTATTTGAATCTCACCAATAGAGCTTTTGAAAAGGACCCTTTAGAAAATAATCTATTTTTCTCTTGTTCATCCCATAATTTTCGATGTAAATTTTCTTTGGTTTTCGGGATTTTTAGGTTATTTATTTATTACTATTTTTATTTATTTTATTTATTTATTTGTTTATTAAGACATACACAGTACATTATAATACAGATTATAAGGTATGTTAAATTAAATTATTACGTGGTTATGTACCTATTACGTAAGTCCATAGAATGTCATTTGATAATTACGCCTGAGATATGAACCGGTCTTAAAACTTAATTATTGAATGAATGAAGTAATAATAATAAAAAGGAAGAAAAGAGGGGGGGGGGGAGATAAGGAGACATTTTGAAATCAAGAATTATATGCTCACTAATTGTAATTGACTGATTAAAGTTTAATGAAAAGTTAAGTGTAAGTAATTTTAAAACAATTATATCACGCCAAGAAATTTAATAAATTAGTTTTGTATGTTTGCAAGGAATCATGAAAAATGTCTAAATGTAGTAATTTTTCATAGTCGTTATAAGTTATGATTGCGCGAGTAATTGGCGAGTTACTCGCTGCATTAGTGTTATTGGATTCTATATGAAAAAGACAAGTGTGCCTGGTACGCCTCATTGGGACATTTAAACCAATAGTGGATAGCAATTCAGGACTAGCTATTTTATTATTTAGCAGGTTATACAGAAATAGCAGATCTGATAATATGCGTCTTTTTTGTGAACTTAACATGTTATTTGTAGTTTTGTTGTATTTCTTCAATAAATATTTAGAGAATTTATTCTGTATACTTTCTTCTATATCTATGTACACCTTATATTGAGGATTCCATACCGGGGACGCATACTCCAGTGGACTTCTGACCAATGAACAAAACAACATTTCAAGAGTCTTAGCACTTTTGAAAACTTTACATATTCTTAATAGGAAACCTAGCATCTTGTAGGATTTTGATATTATGTGTTCGATATGCTTATCAAAAATTAATTTGTTGTCTAAATAAACACCTAGATCTTTACATGTAGACGTAGATTGTAAAGGTTTATTATTCAAGTTGTAAGAATAGATGATTTTATTTTTATTTCTAGTATCGCTTTGTAATTCTATACAATCAGATAAAGACTGTACAGGTTTAAAAATTTTCATATCATCCGCATATAACACAAAGTAACTATTTTGAAAGCATACATAGATGTCATTTATGTAAATATTAAATAAGAGTGGTCCGAGATGCGACCCCTGGGTTTTTCTGACGATTTCTGTTAAACAGGATGTGAAACCGTTGACAACCGTGATTTGGTGCCGATTACTGACATATGTTGAGATCCATCTATAGAGATCACCGTGAATTCCTAGACTAAATAACTTCTGTAAAAGAATATAGTGATTAACACGGTCGAATGCTTTGGAATAATCAGTATAGATGGTATCTACCTGGCATCGCATATCCATTTGAGCATGAAGAAAATTTATAAAAGACACAAGATTCGAGGTTGTGGAGCGATTTCTCATAAAGCCATGTTGATTAGTTAAGAGTGAAGGTGAGATGGTAGAATATAATTGATCGTAAATAATTTTTTCCAAAACTTTACTTAGAATGGGTAATTTGGATATAAGTCGATAGTTGGAGACATCATTTTTACTACCATTTTTAAAGATTGGGGTAATCAAGGCTGTTTTCCACTTGTCAGGAAATGTTCCTTCAGATAGCGATAGTTTGAAAATGGAAAAAATGGGGGGTGTCAGTTGTTTACTACAATAATTTATAAAGATTCCTGGAAGTTGGTCGTTCCCCTGTCCCTTTTTGATATCGATGGACTTAAGGTATTTGAAAGTTATGTCTTCATTGATCCCGATTGAGCTAATAACGCTATTTGAATTAAAACAGTCACTGGCATTGCTTGTATGAGCAGGTTGAACATTCGAAAATACAGAACCGAAATACTCGGAAAATAAATTGGCTACTCCTTTACTGTCATTAGCAGTTTTTTCACCATAAATCATATGATCGGGGATGGTAGGAGATTTTCTTTGAGAATTGACATAGGACCATATTTTTCTAACATTATGCTGTGTGATTATTTTTTTAATTAGTTCCACACAGGAGGCCCTGAAGAATAGAATTTCTCTCAGTACCCATAACATCTTTGCGGATGCTATGTGGAAGTTCTTATTTTTATAATATTTCAAAATGAATATAATTAATAGAATAAGCAAAAATATTTAATGAAACATGACTTATTTAAAATAATGCAAAAATGTCACGACAAATGTTTTCAGTAGAATTTAATGACGTACGAGGTTTTTTAAAACAAGTTTGCTTTTTATCATTTTCGGAGCAGTTTTTTTTTAAGAAATTTTACATTATTTATTTTTCGACTCTGCAAATATTAGTGATTATCTTAAAAAAATATACATTTTTTAAGGGCTCAAAAACTTAAAATGTTTAAGGAAAATATGATATGGAGAGAAGAAACGTTCGGGGATGCCCCAAAGACCAGTATTATTACTTACGACTGCTACATTAATATTAATAGTTCCGAAATTTAACAATAAGTACGGACAGAGTATTGAATACATCATACCGAAGATATTTAATTTATTACCTGACACTATAAAGCGAATAAGGTTAAATATGATATTATGGTGAAAAATGGGCTATCGGACAAAAAAAAAATTATATTGATTTTGATATATATGAAAAAATGTTGAATACGTAGATGTAAATTTTAAATTTTTAAAATGTATAAATATGTAACTAAAATAAAAGCACCTGTTGATAAGCCGATTCAATTGGCTTAGCAGGACTTGTTTGTTGATTATATTATGTATTATCTATTCTTTCAATAAATAACAAAAAAAAATTGAGTCGGGTTATGTTAAAAATCCATGAGCAAGAACTTACTTCTTTCCTCCACACTTTCTTTAGTCTCACAATTTTTCCCCAATTAAGGATGCTATAGTCCAGTTGATCACAGGTAATTTGAAACTCTACTGCGGTATTTACATACAAAAGGGAGGTCGTGTGGCGTTACGAAAAGGCAAAATGATTAGTTAGTTTGTTAGACACTTCATAAAATACCCTCTGGCTGTACTAATCTATCGCCAGATGAACTAGACCACCACCTACATAATTGGGTGACGAAGGATTGAATTGTGCAGAACAAACAGAGCTGACGGCTAGTTCAAAAGAATCGTTCTCATGCTTGGAACATCAACAACTGTTGACGGGGGTTCCTCATTTGTCTGCCGAGACTCGCCTTTGGTGGTCCGATTCATAACAAACGAGGTGTGTTCTTCTTGTTTCAATGTCTATTTATATCGATAAAATAAAACTGTTGTCGTTAATTTGTGTCTCCCTTACTATCAAGGCGAGAAGTATGATCTAAACGGAGTTAGAAAGAGAAAGCGCCACACTTTATATTCAACTTTAAAATATACACCTTTATGAAACCAAAGTTTCCCAGTGAATTAAAAAAAATTAAACTTTCGGAATTTTTCATTAAATATTTTCACAAGAAACGACAAAAAATAAAGAGTCGATAACTTTTTTTATACATTTTTCTAATAAAATATATGTGGGCTTTTATTTTTTTTCGTCATTAATAATTTTAGTTAGAAAAACCGAAGGTAAGCCATTTGTTGGATTCAAAATGTTTTTATTCTAAAAAATATATGTTTATTTCGAATTACAAAATTTAAAAGCATATTTCATCACCTTTCAAGAACAGTTTTTAGTTTTTGGATACATTCCATAGACTATAAATATAAATTTGGATGTCTATGATACATTCGGAAATATTCCATTTATTTGGATTTTATTACAAGGCGGAAATAGTTGACCTCCTAAAAAATATTATGTCTTAGGTTAAGACGTTTCCATATCTATTATCTATGTTTGTACCAGATAGACCAATGAAATTAATTATCTGTTTAAGGAAGAATTTCAAAGCATGAAAAATTTCACCAGAAGTAAAACTTAGCTTATTTCGGATACGCGGAAACTCTCACAACATACTTCTTTCGCTTTCCTCTTCAGTGAATTTTATGTATTTAACAATTATATATTGCTTTACTCATGTATTTAACAAATGTTTATTATTTTACACATGTATTTAACAAATGTGTATTATTTTACATTTGTATTTAACAATTGTGTATTGGTTTACTCGTGTATTAAACAATTATGTATTGCTTTATTCCGACATTTAACAAATATTGCTTTGCCACTACAAAGGTTAGGTAAAAAAATAAAGATCCGTGTTCAACTCTTTGTTAAAAGTACTATAAAATCATTACCAGCTACCCATGTAAACACAAATATACTGTGATACGTAGAAATGCAGTGCCGGATCTACCCTAACTTTTAACTAATAAAACTTTTAACTTAAGCTGATAATTCTAAAGCACGCAAGGAATCACTCAGAAAAAACATCGAAATGGCATTAAATTTTCCTGTTTAATATTACAGCATTTTAACAAAAATCAAAATTGTTTATTTGAATATCATCGTGAAATTAACATAAACAGATTAAATTTTAAAATCCACATATTTCATAAATATATACCTAATCTCTTCTTCAATAATTTGCAAATTCACTTTGTGGTGTCATTTTAATTAAATGAAAAGAAACCACCTTGTGTACGTCACTTTTAATAAATTTTAATTTTATTCTGACGAATAACCCATTGGTTTCGAAAAACGTTGATAATTTTGATTATATAAGTGGTGTATATGTCGCAGGTCAATCGTAAAATCAATTGATTTGTTTTCATTTATTACACCTAATCTTTTTGAACCTAACTTGCTCGAAATGACAATATTTCCAAATCATAGTGTGTACGTGTGTTCAATATAATTAAATGACGATGAAAACATGAAAATGCAAAAAAATGTTGGAAAGATTAAAGTTTAATACTATTTGATATTAAATCCGACAGAAATTTTAAAAAAAATTCAACTTTACTGTGTAAACTCAAAACCCAACTGTGAATATTATATAGGTACACATATATCTACGTTTCTCAAAAAAATATCAAATTATTTTAGTTCATAGCGGTTCCATAATAGTAGTGGGTTTTGGAATTATTTTTGTCATATTTTGAAAACCGTCATTATTTGAACACAGATATTATTTTTGTTTTAGGAAATCAATTTTTAAAATTTTTGTAGACAATATTAACGATTAATCAGTCGAATTGTGAAACGGTGAGAAGTTACAAAAGAAGTTAGAATCAGCTCAATGCTGAGAGTACTTCCCGAAAAAGAATGGGTCCTGATTTCAATTCCTAGATGCGACTGAATCTTTTTCTACCTTTTCTCTTTCACGTTTTTCATTGAAGGTGGTTAACAGATGCTATTATTATTTGATAAAACCAAAATGAAAACAGATTTCGAGAACTAATGACAATTTTACAGATTTTTTAAATCAATATTTATTGCTTTAAAATAAGTTTTTACGGCGCCTTTTAAACATTACGCTCCGGGCATAAAATATTGTACGTGCGGCCCTGCGCAAGTGGAGTGGATATTCCGCGTAGAAACTGAATTATTGCAGGAATCATAAATGTCACATTTGCGTCAACAGTCGGCCGTTAAGCTTATTGTAAGCATATTACTTATACATCAACTTCGCGTACAGCATTACCAGTGCGCGTACGGCCGCAGCACTTACTCGTAAGCTGTGTGCTTTAATCTGCTGTAGTTACATACGGGAACCATAGAGATATCAAATAACAGATTCCCAGTGAAAAATTAGAGAACGGTCGCCATAATAATAATAATAATAATAATTGGATAATTTGTAGAGCGCCGTTTTTTTGTGAAAAATCACCTCAAGGGCGCTGTACAATTTATTAAGAATTCTTAGGCTCTATCTAATTTTACTGTTTAATACAAATAGATACAGAAACATACTTACCGAGGGTACTTCCGATAAACTCACTTTAATTAGAAAATTTATGCTTGGAAAAGATTCGACTTTTCAATCGTAGGACATTATATTTAAAACGCTGTCATTGCATGATTTTACATTTGCTACCCCTATCACTATTAATATTACATTTATTCAAAATATTAATGGCAAAAGGTAAGTAGATATTTATTTTGAAAGACTGGAGAATTTAGGACTCTTTAGAGCTGGAGAACGTTCATGAAATGACCTTTACGAACGCTTATAAGTAAATAAAAAAATTACAAATTAGTTATTTACAATGTCGCGGGCAAGTTTCTTAGTAGGTAGTACCTAAGAGCCACGAGAAAAGTTTTTGAAAACGTGACTAAAAATCCTTCTAATATGATTAAATTGTAATAAAATATGAACAAATACTAAAAAATAATAAAACATGAAAAGTTGGCAGTTCACAAGCGGTTGAAGTGAAACCTTCACAAAACTAAAGTAGACAATAGTGGAGTGGCTACAAAGCACCGCACAAAGAGGGGACCGATTATTCTATCTCATTCTCTCGCAGGCTAAATCCTGTAGATGTATGTGTTTGTCTCTTTTTAGTGTCACCTTTTGGTTTTATCGAGTTTCAAATCACAACAGTGCTAAATAAATTTTCATTTCAAAACTCACGGAAAAGGAATTATTATTTTTAGATAGATCTTTATCAGACAGATCTTTGTCAGTGGCCGAGTTCACATCGCGTTAGGGTCCCACCCAGGAGTCGTGTGTTCAATTCCTCGGCTGGCTAAGTCTTTCATCACGACATGTGCAATATTTTCCGCTTAATGTGGTGGTAGTAGGAGATTTTTAAATATTGTCAGGTTATTCGTAACCCGGGAATATTTGTCTTTCTTTTTTTTTAAATAAAAATAACAATTTCGTTCTAATTTCCAAAACCACAAAGGGGTTATATTATATTTCCGATGGCCTCTTTGGGTTACATTTTAGTTTTCGTTTGACTTTCTATTATTTATGCTTTATTCAATGCTAAGTAGCTTCAGTATAAATGTGTTGCGAACAATTCTTTGGCATCTTGCATTTATTCTGAGTTCCTGAGTTCATGTTGAAATGTCGATGCGTGCTAAAAAAGTTGACATTACTGAGAAATTCTATACAGCAAAAGTTCCACAAATATAATAACGCCAGAGCTCACGATTCGTAAGATTTTGCTGCTTCATTCAATCTAATATTCTGCTTTCTAAATATCTTGTCAAAATAATACTTCTTCCTTGAACTCATTGCCTAGATAGGCTGTTGGGGTTGGCTCTTTACGTTCTCAGGTTGTATCTTCTTCGGTTCTGGGTATCGCTTTCATCCAGGCCGTTTCTCTGTAGTATTTTGGAGCATTGAGTCATCCAGGAGTTCTTTGGTTTTTCTCTGGATGACTGTCGATGAAGCTCCATAGACATTGCCTGCTACACTGTGTGATCTTGTGGTCTCCGTCTTATGTGCCCATACTATCTCAACTGTCGTTACCCCAGCTTACTGTTTATGTCCGTGACACCCAGGCTACCACGAATGCGTGAACTTTTAATCCATCTTTTAGTGATTCTCCTGCCGACCATCTAAGGCCTAAGCATTCGCATTTCTCATTCGCATGTCAAAACAACAGTATTAAATGAAAACTAATATTTTTCAGTCACCATATTTTTTTGTAAGTTAAATTCTCCATAGAAACTCTTCTTTACATTCAGTATATCTATGGTCCTAACAACCGATAATTGATGACTTTCGACTTGTCGGAGCACAAGCGGGTATTGATGTTGATTCATACAGAATATTCTGTTTGTTCGGTGGCGGCTCGTGTTTATCAGTTCAAGTGACTTAATTAGGTAGGTACGGGAGTAATATCTGGGTTGGCAATAATGCGTGTTATTCTTTTATCAATAGATGTAATAATAGGGCCTCAGATTCTATTTTCATGTCATGTTTGTACTAAAAATAGAATGGTGTGAAATGCTGAAAGTTTTGAAAGAAAGTCTACAAAAAGTATTCCAAGTATTGGAAAGCCATTTTTGACTTTCACATTTATAATTTCTCGCAGTATTATTGGTTGGGGGTGGTGCTGCTAAAACTAATATGGACCCTCTCGACAAAGCGTAAAAAGACTTTATTAAAGATATTACAAAAAAACCTTATAGATTCTCGACAATACAGTTGTTAAAGGACTTTGCTGTATTGAACATACAGCAACTGTACATCAAACTGTACAACACAATTACGACACAACGCATAGACACCAACACATAACTCCGAAGAAAAATACTACCCATGGACAAAGACATTATCATTATCTGGCTTCAAAACTTTTTAATTTAATTGAAAAAGATATTAACAATATTCAAGTAACAAAAATGCAAACCTAAAATACAAAATTCATACGTGGATATTCAACAAAGGCTTTGTATACTGCGGGCAGATAACTTCTACAATATAACAACCCACTCAAAGCCTGTACCTTTTTTCTTTTCCTCTCAATTATTTGTTAATTTTTATTCTTTCTTTCATTTTTTTGCAGTTTTTCTCATCTCTTTCATTTTTCTACGCTTTTTATTTTTCTCTTATTCTATTTATCTTTTCAAATTTAAATTTAAATTTCTATCTTCCAAGAATAAGATATCAAATTAGACTAAATTCCAGCCACCTCGGAACAGGCTAAGCCTAATGAGGTGGTATATACCAAATAAAATATATTTTGTGTATATATTATCTTAATTAATAAATAAATAAAAAATTTAATTCACAGCGCCATCAAGGAGGAGGAAAATAAAGTAAATAATTTCCCTTAATGTCATCTTTAGGGATGCTGTGTGGAGGGTCTTTTCGAGGAAAGGTAACAGAAGCATCCCATGTCATGGAGGAAACGTGAGGCCGGTATTTCATGCCAAGATCAAGTTGTGGAAACGATCCGTTCTCATGAAACAAATGTCAACTGCATACAAATGTTAGGCGCCCGTTTGGCGTATTTCCCGACTGCATATTCTCGTCGGATCATTTCCACCCGAGCACCGACGACGCGCGACGCCTGGGCTCTAAAGATTGCAATCCTGTTTTTTGGCCTGGAAATGTAGATGTACAATAATATGTTTTAGTATAAGAAGCTTTTGTGTTTATTTCGAAGATTAATGCAAATATTTTTAACATAATTGTACGTCAGAAGAGGAATGTTTTTATAATTCCAATGTTTTCTTTGACACGTATCGAACATCTGTTCAGAATGGTAAATGTTTTAAAACTAATGGAAAACATCAAATCTATCATTTTCCTAAGTCTTCTCTTTGAGAGTAATATGTCGATCACCTAACACTTAGCATTCTTGTATTATTTGTTTCTGTGAACCAAATATATCGTGTTTATTTTGGCTAGGCCCCCCTCGCATAGTTTGTTAGATGTGGATTCTACAATAAGGAATACGTCATTACTTCTTAAAAGCCGGCAAAGATGACAAGGAAAATTTGAAAAAAAAAAGTTGAAAATTAACCTAATTCTCGTAAGAAAATGGGGCTGCCTACGAAACGTATTTAGAATTTTTAACAAGAGTCGATTTCTATCTGCTTACCTATCGTTTTTTTAACACACCGTTTTCCACGCACATTTATTTATTTATTGTTTGAAACATTTACAAAGTGATAACAATTATTACATTAATGAGATTGCCTTATGGATGTGCCGAGATATTAAATCTCCTTTTAAAAATTTTTCAGCATGCGTTTCATTTGTTACTAGATAGAGGTGCTTTTAGTGAAATATCAGAAATAACAATAAGCAAGATAAAATATAAAAATAGTATATGTTAGTACAGAGAAAGAGAAGAGAGAAGGAAAGGAAAATTAATAATAATAAACCATTTACATAATTTTTAGTTCAAATTCTTCTATTTACCAAAAATTAGCACATACCGCAAAACTTTGGGTGATTATTAAAAAAAAGCATTTTTCATTCGTGTCCAAATAAATAAAAAATGATAATATCTTATTTATTTTATGTGGTTTATAAAGCTTCGTATAAACACACATTATAATAAATTATATTTTGTACGCACTCGGTTCTATTTAGGATTTGAAATGTGAGGATTACCATTTTTTTTAAATTAAATAAGATGAGTAAGATTAAGAAAGGGACCCTCAGATGGTTTCGAAGTGAATGGTAGAAGAAGTCGGGGACGCCCAAGGAAGACATGGCACGATCAAGTGAATCAGATACTTGAGTCGGGCCATGTCAAAAGTCAGAATAATAGAAGAGTATGTATGAGACGATGTATGAATGTGAGTGAGGCAAAGAGTGTGTGCCAAGACCGAGTTGTTTGGCGGTCCGTTCTCTCTGCCTATCCCTACGGGGAAACGGCGTGATGGTTAGTTAGTTAGTTAACACGTGCATTGTAAGTAAAGCTACGATTACAACCGACCATTTTTATTACAATTTTTTTTGTAATTATAATTGCTTCGTTTTAAAAACTTTAGTAGGATTTTTTCATTGTTTTAAAAACTTTAGTAGGATTGCTTCGTTTTAAAAACTTTAGTAGGATTTTTTCTTAGATTAAAATGAAAAACATCTCCAAAGTTGAGTATGAGCGTGGGACACGATGTGCAATTAATATTTACTAATGCTTGCATACATATTATTCATCAGGCTTTATGCATTAAGCTCGATAAAATTTCATAGTATCTATATTTTTTCATGCACAGTTAATTCAGCCCTTTCCTGAACCCTATGTTCCCCCTTTGTTTACCCTTCGATGGTATATCTGAAGTTATTTATGTTCTAAATTCATAAATTACTAAGAAAATTGTTATTTTCTTTACAATAACATTTTCACAAATAATAAAAAATCACTAATTAATTATAAGTGTGTTTTTAAACCTACACCACATTTTGGAATATTCGTTTTTCACTGACAGTGTATTGAGCACTGTCCCTTCGTTAGTTGTTTAGAAGCTACTAAAAATTATTCCTAGATATTTATTTATTTATTTTTATTGGAATAACTTCTCTCTATTTGAAGTCTCCTTCAACGGAAGCAATCTTCTGAACACGCCTTTCATTGATATGCTTGGTGTAATTCTAAGCGACCAGCTCAGATATGGGGCTCTTTCGAAGCCAGAGTAAAGTTAGCCTCTCAAAACCTGGGCGTACTGTACAGGGCCCGCAGATACTTTAATAGTGCACAACTGCCAACCCTGTACATATCACAAGTGCACCCCACGGTTGAATTTGGCAGCCACCTCTGGTCTGGAGCCCCAAAATACCTGAAAAAAAAACCCTCGACTCTGTGCAGAAACGGGCGGTCCGTCTGATAGATTCTCCTAATTTAACAGGCGGATTGCAATCTTTAGAGCACAGGCGTCGGGTGGGAAAGGTATCCTTATTCTACCGGTATTTCAATGAAGGATGCTCCAAGAAATAGCGTCATTTCTCCCTTCGGCACCAGTGCAACGCGTGCCCAACATGTGTACGCGGTTGACATTTGTCACGTGAGAACGGGTCGATTCTTCGACTCGTTCTTGTGTTCAACATCTCGGCAGTGGAATGATTTGCCGGCCTCTTTGTTTCCTCCTTCCTATAACATGGGTCTCTTCAAGACCAATGTTCATTCCTTCCTCTCCTCAAAAAACTCTTCACACAGGATGCTTTGAGATGTCAGATGACATAGGCTCTGAGGGAAATTATTTTCCTCAGGGCCTCCTGTGTGGAGTTAATGTAAAAAAATAAAAAAAATAACAAAGATTAAACCCAACAATGTAAGACATCTTTGAATAAGAAGATAACCACAAATAAGAGAAACAAAGGAATATAATATGTAGATAATACTAATTAATAATCTAAACGAAACTTGAAACCGAACAAAACATAAAAAAAGGCAACGGTTGCAACTCGAACTCGAACTCTAATTTTACAAACTTAATTCTACAAAAGTAATTTTAGAATTGTTCATATTTTCAAGTTTCGGTAACATTAATTTTGTATTTTATGATATACTGTACCATCTTGCACTTAAATAATACAAGTTTTTTTATGTGAATACCGCACAATAGTTCCAACTCCTCCCAACAGCCAGGGAGACTACGGCATCCCCAATTGGGTATGTTGTGAGGCTGAAAGTAGAAGTGAGTGGAAGGAAATTATGAAGGGGAAGGTAGGAAATTATCTTGCTATTCAGATCTGGCCATCAAACACGGCTAAAAGCCTTTTAAAGCCACGTTTCAATTCTGAATGGAAATGGAAAAAAAATCGTATAATATAACTTATTTTATCTGAATACCACACAAGAGTCACAACTACTCCCAACCAGTCTGGAGCCATTGAGACTTGACCCAAGTATATGTTGTGGGGCTGAGGTTGCGGAGAGGTGAAGGAGATGTTGAAAATGTACCTGGCTATTCAGATCACCAAACATGGCCAAAGCCATTTCAAGTAACGTTTCAATTCCGAATGATGGTGTTACACCAGCGCGATACTGAAAGTATCTCCCACTCGGAAATAGTATTTTAATTCAAAAGCTTCTAATACCTATATACACTGTATACTAGCATAAAAATACAAAAAAAAATCGTATAATTTAACTTATTTAATCTGAATACCACACAAGAGTCCCAACTTCCTAAGTCCCAGTGAAATACCTGTTTGTCCTTATAAACTAAGAATGATTTATTATGAAATAAAATGCGTACCTGTTTGTCCTTATAAACTAAGAATGATTTATTATGGAATAAAATGCACACCTGTTTGTCCTTATAAACTAAGAATGATTTATTATGGAATAAAATGCATACCTGTTTGTCCTTATAAACTAAGAATGATTTATTATGGAATAAAATGCATACTTGTTTGTCCTTATAAACTAAGAATGATTTATTATGGAATAAAATGCATACCTGTTTGTCCTTATAAACTAAGAATGATTTATTATGGAATAAAATTCATACCTACGCATAATTATTATATTATTATTATCTCTGCTCCTAATAAACTAAGAAAACAAATTTCTCATTCAATTCCCTTTTGTATCAACATTTATCAACCCATTCTGACAAATAGAATAAAAGAAAACAAACAATACGAATCTACTGGTAAAGCTGTTGCCAGTTGGGTTTTGTAAAGAACTGGGTTAATTGCTTCCAGGACGATATCCAGAAGCGATTGATGGCCTGAAATGCATTGCCCAATAAATCTGTTCAGAAAGAAAAGACTTGCCACGTATGGGGCATTAAATATCACTGCTAAAAAGAAGAAGGAAGCAGAAATTTGATGCCGCTAGATATGGCAAAAGTGCGTCCATTTCTCACGTAAGGGATGAATTTGGGTTATTTTATATGGGAAGAACAGTGACGTGCATCTAATTTTCGTAATATTTTGTTACCACGCACAAGGGTTTCAACTCTACGGAACTATTGGGATTATGACTTCATAATATTTCCCTAATATAAATTAAGAAATGTTGTGGTTGAAAAAAGTGCAGATTTATACACTGTACATTTCGACGCGATTGAAATTATTAATCACTTGATAACGGACTCATTCTTAAGTTCAACAGTTTGGCTGTAGAATGATTGGCCTGCCTCGGTTTTTATTCCCTCGCACAATACGAGTCTCTTCGAGACCTAGGTTCACTCTTTCCTTTCCTCACACAGACTCTACACAGTACATTAGTATTTTTTCTTCGTAACGCGAGATCATTTACTAATGGAATTGCAATATGTAGAACATATGAAGCACTTGTCCGCAGCATACTGGAATATAGTTCCATTATTTGGGCCCCTTTTGAACAAAACCGTATCCTAGAAATAGAAAAAGTACAAAAAAAATTTGTATGTTACGTATATGAGGCAATATACATACCAACCATTCCTGTATCCATCGTTGTTCTTAACAGGAATATCGATCTTAATACCTTAGAAGCCCGCCGAAAAATATTTTGAGGTTAACATTTTTTTAAGTTAATCTCCGGTACCATACTCAATCCATTTATGTTGAAAGAGATTAACTTATATGTCCCCATACTCGCGGGAGATCCCACGCACTTTTTTATGCCATGAAAGCGAGAACTTCTCCGTATCAGATTCTGCATTGAGCATCGACATCTTCAATGTCACCTACAGAGAGTTCAGTAACTATCAACATGGTAAAACTGCCCTCATACATTTTTCTTTTTTTTTTTACTTTGTAATCTTTTCCACGATATTTTAGTGTATAAGTGTTTTATGGAGAACCTGAAAAAATAAATAAATTAGCGATGTGTAAGTTCAGCTGGATTAGGCTCTTGAAGTCGGGTTCTTCGCGAGAAGTGGATCCTACTCCTTTTTCAAATCGACTACTCCTAGACAACCCGGTCCAGAACTCATTAATAATATCGGAAACAAAACAGAAAAGTCAAACACACTTAAAACGTAAACATAAAATCCAAGTAATGGCTGGGACCGTATTATCAAATACGTCTACACGTTTAAACACATAAAGAGAGAAGACATGTGTTTATTCAACAATGCCGGTTTTTTTATTAGGAAATGGCGTCTACTTAAAATAAAGTTTTGATTTAATTGCGAAAGGGATGAACAAGTAGAAATATCGATATTCTTTTAAAAAATGTGAAAACAGTGACAAGCACATTTAACATGACACAATTTATTTTATTATCGCCACTTAATGCTGGCAAGTAGTGAATTTCACGTCATATGTTTTTCGCACGCCACTGGATAAGATGTTATATTATGATGAACCTACTCTATCTTAGTCTTTACATAACTTATTTTTAGAGAGGGGAAGGATAAATCGCAAGAATTTGAGAGTCTGAAATAAACTCAACAGACTTGTTGATTTTTACGAGCTTTTTATGAAGCATTTCGTCATGGAACTGTGGCAGTAATAGCTTGAGAGTGCAAGCGAATCAGCGGAATAGAATTGTCTAGAGTGTACGAGTATCAATAACAATAAATATAAAGTGTCAATTTTAATATAGTGCCATTTTGTGTGAAATAAAATGTTGTAGAATTCAATGAAAGGCATCCCACAATGGAGTTCTGATACGAACCCCAATGATTTTCCAATGGAGCACAAAAATTTAAAAATGATACAACGTAAAATATTTTTTACGTGTCATTTTAAGATTTAATAATTATGTAGGTGCCGCTTCATACTTATTTATTTTCTAAAATGTATTTATTAAGTGTACGAAGGCACCATCTAGTTACATTATGATGCTGTAACTATCAATCTAGAATGCCTAGAGTTGCTAAATAAGATAAATTTTAATGTACCTGCGCGCTCCGCACGCTCTTCTGTCCTGTTCAAAGTGGAGCAATACAAAACAAACTGTTAACAAAATTCTTGCTTGAACCGACTATATACTAATTATATTTTTTTTATTTTTTTTTTATTTATTGAAACATTTATTATAATTACAATTTTACAACAAAATTTTTTTTTTTACTACAGGTTTTTTTTTTACTACCCTTCCATTAAAAGCATTTGCTTGTGTATGGAAGGGGAGTGTACATAAATGCTATTAGTTATTAGTTAGGTATAAGTTAGTACTTAAATAATTAATTGTACATAAATATATGTGAGCTGCAGTATTTATTTGATAATGGTGTGTGTTTTTTTTTTTTTTAAAGAAAGAATGTTATGGAGAACTAAGATATTTGTAAGATTAGTTGACAGTAGTTCTTTTCTTAAGAACATCTTTAAAATGTCTCTTGACAGAGAGCAGCATTCGGGCCTTATCATTGATGCTTCTGATTTCCTCTGGTAGACGATTGAAAAAAGTTCTTCCCTGATAAGTATAATGATGCTGTGCAAAAGACGTATTTAGTTTTGGGCATAGAAAAACATGTTTAAGTCGAGTTCTGTTTTCATTTAAAAATGGATATTTATCTTTTTCTTTTATTATTTGAATTACTGAATTTTTAATGTATAAATCTTTAAATGTGGGTACTTGAAATTCTTCAAACAGGCGTTCTGTTGGGTAGTCTAAGGATTTTTTTAATATAATTTTAATAATTGTTCTTTGTACAATTTCTATTGGAAGAAGGTTACATTTATACGCGGATCCCCAACTAATAATAGCGTATTGTAGAGTGGATTGAACTAAGGCATAGTAGATTAAATATAGATTTTTTATCGACAGAAAATTTCTAATTCTTAAAAATATATATATTAATTTTCTGATTTTGTTTACTACTTGACATATTTGTTCCTTCCATTTCAGATTTTTATCGATAATTACGCCGAGATATTTAATTTTATTTGTTGTTTTTAATATTGTACAGTTTGATTTGCAATAATGTTGGTTATGAATTTTAGTGTTATCGTGTATGACAATGTTAAAATTTTTGGGAGCGTCGTTTGGATGGATTGCAAATGGAATCACAAATGTCTTTTCACTATTTAGTGATAGTAAATTAGTGTCGAAAAAAATCTTAAGCGTATTGATGTCTTCTGTGGCCTGTAATTCTACATTTTCCCAAGTATTTTCACTTATTATTAAAACTGTATCGTCGGCGTATGATGTAATTTGACCATGTAGATGTTGAAAAAAAATATCGTTTACATATATGGTAAAAAGGATTGGTCCAAGCACTGTACCTTGGGGGATTCCAAAGCTTGAAATCTCTTGATCACTATTAATACGATTGATTTTTACCACTTGAGGGCGGTTTTTTAAGTAGTTGGTGATCCATTTAATCGCGTTGCCTTTTATGCCAATATCATTTAATTTTTTTAATAGTATCTCATGGGATATGCTATCGAAAGCCTTTCTGAGGTCAATAAATATGCCCGCACATTTTTTACCTTTATCTAATGATTCGTAAATGTATGAAGTTACGTTAGCAATTGCATCTTGTGTGCTGAGTGATTTAATAAAACCAAACTGGTTTTTGTGTAGTATTTTATTACTATCTAGGAAATTTACCAATTGTTTTTTTACTATTTTTTCAAAGATCTTTCCTATGTTAGAAATTAGACAAATTGGGCGATAATTCGTTACTTGGTGTGGATCACCAGATTTGTAAATAGGTGAGATTATTGTGTTTTTGTAGTTCATTGGAAATATTCCTTTCGTTAAACTCAAGTTTATTAAATAAGTGATGGGTTTTATTAAGTAAGATTTCATAGATTTTAACATGTGTGCCGTAATAGAATCAAAACCGGGAGACGAACCTCCTTTCATATTTTCTATTATTTTTAAGATTTCACATTCTGTTGTTATTTCAAATGTTGAAAGTATATTACGTTTCTGTAAATTTTTATTTTTATGTTTTTCCGGGTTAGAAGGTTTATGAATATTTTTCGCAAGATTTTTTCCAACATTTGCAAAGAAGGAATTAAATATGTTTGCACATTGTTTAGGCTGTAAATTGGCATCTATAATTTTTTTATCATGTTCGATGTACTTAATATTTTGTGTTTTTTTTGTATTGTCTATGGCCAAATTCACAGTTTTCCACATTTGTTTATGGTTATTTTCTGAAGATAATATTTTGTTTTTAAAAAACTCTTCCTTACTTTTTTTAATATAAGATGTTAATTTATTTTTATATTTTTTATAAAAAATATATGCTTTTTCATCATGGGGATTTTTTAAAGTTGTTTTATAAAGTTTTTCTTTGATTCTGATAGATATTATAAGTCCTTTGGTAATCCAAGGTTTTAAACATCTTAATTTTGATTTTATGTGTATTATTATTTCAGTTGTCGAATTTTTAATGTGTTGTGACAGGATTTTTTCAAAGTTAGTCGAACATATTTCAGTATCATCACTCTTTAAAACATTGTTCCAATCTTCCTTTTTAAGTTTTTCAGAGAGAATAGTCATGTCTATTGTTGATTTTTTGGGTATTAAATTATGTTTTTTATGTTTAATATTATTATTATACAGAAGTAAGCATGAATGATGATCAGTTATGTTAGTTTTCCAAACAATTGATTTTAGTTTGTGAAGATCTTTAATGTTTACGTTTGTCCAAATGTGATCTAAACAAGATGGAGTATGTTCTTTTATTTCTCTAGTATTTTTATTTATGCAAGATATGAAATTTTGTTCAGTCATACAATTGATGTATTCAGTTTTGTTATTATTTTCTATTTTTTCATTAATGTTCACATTAAAATCACCCACCACGAAGCAGAGTTTATTTTTTAATTTTAATAATATGTATTTGAGGTCATTAATAAACGTAATAATACTCGAGCCATGCGTTCTATAGATAGCTATTAAATGATATATTGATTTGCCGAGTTTGAAATGTACTTCGATGCAGTTTACCAAATGTATTGGGTGTTCTATAATGTTAACAATACTAAATTTATTATTTGCAAATATTATTATTCCCGAGTTTTTGTTGATATCTACTTTGGTAGAAATATAATTGTACTCAGGTAAGTGATAAGACGGTGACTCAGCGTTCGTAAATGTTTCGGTTAACACTATGAAGTCGGGCTTTTTAATTAAATTATTTATTTTTAGAATTAGTTCATCTAAATTTTTCTGAATGCTACGGATGTTTATGTGCATAATAATTATATCATTGATGTTTTTAGAAATAATTTTGTTACATGAATCAGTACAAATACATTCATATTCTTGAATTTTAATATTTAATTCTAATTCGCTATTTAAGAAATCATCCATTTAATTAATGAATTTTTGGTTGTATTTTGCAATATTATATATAAGTTTTTTTTAATCAATGTCATAGTTTATTCTTTCTTTGGCTAATTTAAGCATGTAAGAACGAAACTTACATGTTTCGCTGTTTGTTCGGTGGTCTATTTCATTCATTTTACTGTTGAAGGAGTTTATTTCTTTCTTCTTGTTAGCTGAGTGACAGTTAGCGCATTTGGGCGGCAGTTCCAGGGATTTACACTCGGAGATGGGATGATCTTCTGAACAGTGCTTGCATGTTGGTTTATTCATTTTATTGTAGCATTTTTGTGCTGTGTGTCCGAATCTTTGACAATGGAAACATTGGGTAAGAACGTTACAATCGGTTACATAGATTCTCATGAATCCTAGATGAATTTTTTTTCTATTTATAAGATGTAGTCTCAATTCTGGATTTGTTTGGAGAATTAAGTTTTTGCTGTTAGTTTTTTTGTTCGTAATGATGGCTTTAACTTGTAATATTTTTTTATCTTGGTATTTTTCACATATCATTTTGATGTCGTTGTTTTGTTCAATTATGTCTTCTAAGAATTCTTTTTCGGTATAGTCTTTGTCAAGTCCTTTGAATATTACGCATGGATCCGTTTTCACAAGTACCTCCGCTATTATGGTTTTGTCGACTTCATTTATCTTATCTTTTAATTTTTTTGCCTCTTCTTTTTCTGTGCATGTTATTATAATGTTTTTTTTGTTTTTTTAATTTCACTTACTCGAATTCCCAACTGCGATATTTTGATTTTTTGTATTTTCTCTTTTATTTTTTCAGTGTCTTCTTCTTTTAAGCTTTTTATAATTATAGGAAATCGTTTTTCTTGCGTTTGTGGTATTAAGTTTTTTACTGCCGAAGAGTATGAAAACGAGTTTTTTTGTGTTTGGTTTTTTTCTTGAATTTCACATTTTTCTTGTAATTTAGCTAATTCTATTGCCATGTGGGATATCATTTCCATGATGTTATTTATTTCTTTCATCATTTTTGATTTGGTTTCTTTGGTAAGTTTATTTTCTTCTATGATTGTATGTAAGTCGCTTATGTTTTGTTTCGCCTTAGTAATGAAGGCATGCGGATCAACCGCTTCCTCCATTTTCACGGGTTATGAATTATTTTATTTTCGGTTAATTTATATACTCTTAAAGTTTGTCTGGGTTTGAAAGTGTTATTTTATTTATCGCCGCTCGCTCGCGTCCAACACCGTTAGAGGTTTAGGCGACACTGAAGGAACGATTTACCAGCCTCGGTGTTTCATGGGTCTCTACAAGACCAATGTTTATTCTTTTCTCTCCTCAAAAAGACCCTCCACACAGCATCTCAGATGACATAGGCCCTGAGGGAAATTATTTTCCTCAGGGCCTCCTGTGTGAAGTTAATGTACAACAAAGCACTTGGATATATTTTTTTCAGACAATGGGCATTACAATACGTGCTCAATAGTTGCAAATCATCTTACAGTTTCAGACAGTCCTCGATTGAGTTTATAGGTGAAAAGATTTTCATGTTATCTGCATACAGGATGGTTTGCGAGTTTAAGAAACAGTTACCAACATCATTGATGTAGTTGTTAGATAATAATGGTCCCAACAAGCTGCCTTGAGGAACTCCCGATGTAAAAGCAATCGGATTTAAATCCAGCAACTCTACTATTTGGCTCCGGTTGGAGATATAAGAAGAGAGCCAACGATAAATATTACCGTGAATACCAATCTCTAAAAGCTTGTCAAGGTTGAGTGATCGACCTTGTCAAACGTCTTATTAAAGTCGGTATAGACAGTGTCCACTTGTTTTCTGTTATCCAAATTATCCTGGAGGTACTCTGCGAAAGTTAAAAGATTTGTGGTTGTTGATTTTCCACTAATGAAACTATGTTGGTTCATATTTATGTTGTTTGTGTTCGAAATTTAATTTGTTTTATGTATATCCTGCCTTTTATTATGTATTCATTTTATTTATTATTAGTTTCAATAGCAAGGTTTGTACATGTATGTATAATGTATAGTATAAGTATAGATTCTTTTTTTTTCACAGACCTCCTCACTAGGATTGCCTGTTCTGAGGTGGCCTGTAGTTTTTTTAAAATATTTGTATTTGGTTATGGATTGTCTTTATATCGTCTTCATGATGTTTGTAATTATAGTGTAATAGTATGGTTTCTATTATTGTTTTATATAATTCTGTTCTGTTGAGTGTGTATATTTATTTATTATCACAATGAGGAAATCTATAATTGGTTGTTTTTTTCGTAAAATGTAGATGTAAAAACTGATAAAATTCAACTATTGATTTCGCAAATGAATACACAACAAATTGAATTGAGTCGTCCATGAGGTAATCCCGTGCATTATCGAATTGAAAATGGAGTGTTTATCTAAATAATGGAGTCCAGTGCAGCTGCAATAAACATGCTAAGATGATCTGGATTGAACGTTTAGAATGGATTTATGCAGAAAGGAGTAAAATTTTCAGTGTACCTATCAATAATCAATCATTTAACTTTTTGGTAGATATAACCTCAATCGTTTCTTGGCACAAAACGAAAAATATTGTATGACCCCATTGTTGGCGCATCTGGAGTGTTCTGTATCACTGCCGCAATATATCAGCTTGTATGATATATTTATGGATTATGGTGCATTAAAGGACACCATACACTTTTTATTGCGTTTTTAGTTTCTTTGTTTGGAGGAAATGATTTATAATATCCAATCCTTCCATCCAATTTCTCTTCAGTTTTTTTTTTTATTACAGTAATAAATTTAATGCCTGCATTCGGATCATGTGGTCATGAATGTTAATGCGGTAGAAATATAAAGTACCTACGTACACAGTGGTCACTTTTATTAAGCCGTGGAACTTATTTGTTGACATTTTATGACATCCAACAATGTTTTGTGACAGGAAATGCTTCAATTTGTTCGTGATGATATGATTTTTATAGATATGTATAATTTTTTATTTACAACCGTTACTCGTATACTTTGGGATTTAACCCTTTGGATGCTAGTTCTTGCGATAAGTAAGAAAGCGAACAACGATCGTTGTTTGAGCATATTATAATTGAAGAAAGGGAAAAAAATAAGCTCTAAACACGTTGTATTTCATAGTATTATTGGTCATCCAATAATTGCTAACACCCTCCCATAGGTCACCACGAATGGTACGCTACGTTTGGTGACTTAGAAGGGGTGCCCATCAGTGACGGTCCGTGAGTTTTCAATGAGATATTGTACAAATATTTAAAAATACTGCGTTATTGATGTTGTTGAAGCTGAAAACGATTTTATTTTTTAATTTCAATTTTTTGTATGAAGATATTTCATTTATGGATGCGGCGCATCCCCAAACTGAAAGATTCCTGAAAATCTTTCTACAGGAGGTTGAAATTTTGAAAAAAAAATCATTTTCAACTACAATAACATAAATACGTAGTTTTTTTCAATCATAGCACTCTAACTCACTGAAAACTTACGGACCGCCACTGATGCCCGGGGTTCATGGGGTGAGGTTTGTCTTGGACTCTATGGCGAATACGTTTGCTCACCTACTGAGTGACGGGCCGGATAGGGAGAGGCTGGTTGAGGAATATGCCTCTTTAGCCAATTGCATTTCTTTAAATCGCACCGCATATGAGGGATGGATTCATACATCATTCACTCTTGGAGACATTAATCTCCAAATACCTAACCACCCCTCATACCTTTTTCCTTCAGAGAATTTCCTCTCCTTCCTTTTCCTAAAAAAGACCTTCCACGCGTCATCCCCAAAGATGACATTGGTCCTGAGGCAATTTTTATTTCCTCGGGTCCTCCGTACGGAGCTAATGTAAAAAATAATCGTAATGATCTTGGAATGACAAAAATGATAAATGCGGAAAGCTCAATTAACATAAACAAAATATTAGTCTCTGAGATTTACGCTAGTAGTAAGAAATGTCAATATGAGTTGTTGATTTGAATCTAATTATCGTAACTTTGAATTTATTCTTCTGTTATTGGCATCTCTCATGGAAAAGTAGGTAATTAGTTATATGAATTTGGAAGAAAACCCTTGACATCAATTTACGTAAGACCAGTAGATTCCAAGACAGGTCAATAATACAAAATTTATTTAAGGAGAAATAATATAGGGTGGGCCATAAACATTTGCACTTTGGTAATTGTGCTAGGGATTCCGAACGGGGGAGGAGAGCGGGGTCACTTATGCGCGACTCCTCGTTTCTTGGAAATTTAGTCACAATAGATCGGGAGACCAACGCGCTTTCTGGGTAAAACAATTTTACGAAAACATGAGTTTGATCTATTCTGTTCAACAATGATTTTATTCTGTTTTTCAAAACAATAATGCACGCCGCCTATTTCGTTGGCATCACCTATTAATCAATGCCTAAGTGTTAATTTAATTAAATCATGATTTAAAACTTCGAAGAAACCGTCACGACACTCAATCGAAAACAAATGGAACAGGAGGGGCAAAGAGAACAATGCGCTAGTAAACATGTCTGTACGAGACGATCCGAATATGTCGACGCTTTTAGATACTTTGGCGATAGAATTATTTCAACCATGGTTGCAGCAGTTCGTTAGTTACAATAATAGACTTGGATGCAGCAATATGGTTCAACCTGCTATATTTCCAATGAGAGTATACCCATGGTTAAAGAAAATTTCCCGAACAAACTGATCTGGCGTAGAGGACATATTAGTTAAAGCCCGTATCTAATCTCAGCTGATTTTTTTATGCGATGTATTTGTATACATTTATATATATAATTATTTTTTTATCTTACAAGTCGAATTTACGTTAATAAACAATCGACTATACTCCAATTAAAGGAGATCATCCATCAAGAAATGGTCAGCATATCCCGAGATTTGTGTCGAAAAGTTTTCGAAAATCTAAGGGTCAGATTTAAGGAATCCCAACGGCGAGATGGCAGCAATGTTGACGAAATTTTTTTTACGAAATGACTTTCCAGCATATTTTTGATCTTGTCAATAATCATTTATTTAAATACCATCTGTATTTTTTTTCATGGTTATTTCAAAATGATTTCAAAATGTTTTTCTCTTCAGTGCACGTTATGATGAGTTCATTTCTGTTAAACTTAGTAGCTTGTGCAAAAAACAGAATGCTATTCCGAAAAATTAATTTATGCAGCACAAACCGCGTTACGAGTACTTTGTGAAAAAATGTTTACAAACAAATGTCCAGACTTTGCGGAACATCATTTGCAGCAAATGATTGATGTGCCAGAGATGCTGATGACGTGTTTATTAAGTACCTACTTAACTGTTTTCTGCAATATGCACGATATTATCATTTCGGATTAAATTTTTTTAGAAATATTCATTTTGCTCATCTGATTGTTAGATTTTTAATTAGCTTTACCGTTCATAATTTTATATTACACTAGCGAATACCTGGCATGCGTTTCAATGCCACTCAAAGAAAGAAAGTGATAGTGTTTTAATTCTGTATTCTTCCCCTCCCACATTCCCTTTATCCCTTCCCTTCCCCTTTATTTGCGAAGGCATTATTTACGAGACTTTCTCTCGACTATCCTCCACAACTTACGATTGTCGTCTACGACATAACGATAGTAGGTGTGGTTGCCAGATAAAAAATCAGTACCTTAAGGATAAACCACGAAAGTCCATAGCAATTGCTGTGGACTTATGTGGTTTATTATTTAAGTCACATCCGCGCTCAAAAAGAAGAAGATGGAGAGATATGTAATTACGAATGTTAGAGGAGCGCGCAAATATTTAAAGCGATTAAATCGATGCGGAAATTGTGAAAATGTTTAATAAAACACGACTCGTTTAAAATAGAACAAAAATCTCATGGACGGCGTCTTAAGTATTATTTAAAGAAATATTGTGAATTTGTTCATAACTTGTAAAATAACTGAAACAAACGTGTTTATAATAATTTTTAGAGCATACTTTGCGATTTTTTTCTATCGAGGAAATTTCATATAATTTGCGTTTCGGCGTGGAACACATCTAGATATTATCTTCAAAAATAACATATATTTTTTTAAGAGTCTAAAAACTTCAAGTGTTTAGGGGAGATATGTAAGAAATCGATAGATAAAACGGGTAGCGGCGGCTTAAGGAACAGAAATATCTATAAATATATAGCATCAGTTCATGTTTACGCCACCGTCCACTGCGTATTGCATTGTTAATAATTGCAGAATTTTTCAGCTATCTATTTTCTTTTTAAAAATGACTCAGGTTCATTGTCTTTCAAAAGAAGAAATTTACCTATTGAATGTTAGTAAACTTGAAAAATTACGACATCTATCCAATGACATTATAAAATTACAAGATACTTTCTGTTCATATTAATCTAAAAAAATTAAAGAATATGTACCTACATGAACGGGCCTCTAGAGTACGTCCGCTGAGATCGGTGAAACCATTAACCGGTCTCACTAACGTATCTTCACTTTTCATTCCTTTCAGCATCTGTCAGAACAAAATATCTAAATACGCATTTCGAATAAAGAATTATTAATTTACAAAATAATTTAGATTCATACTTTATCCCACAGGTGTGACAAGTAGTTCCAGTTTTGAAAATTAAAAGTTCATTGAACTTGAATATGGACGATTGTTATTTTATTGTTCCAGAATAAACTAATCGGCGATTATTTTATTTTTTACTAGCTTTTTCCCGCGACTTCGCTCGCATGGCATTAGGGGATTTCCACTCAGCCTCCTCCACATTCCCTCTCCCCACTCCACTCCCCCCATCAACCTCCTTCCCCCCACCCCCTACCCCTCCCCCAAAACTCCTCCATCCTTTCCCTTTCCCCTTCCTTCCCTCCCCCCTCTCCCTCCCCCTCTCCCTTCCCTAACCCCTTTCCCCCCACCCTCCTCCCCCTCCCCTTCCCCCCTCCCCACTCCCCCCACTCACCTCTCGCATTCCACACATTCATTCCCGATACATTCAGTTTTCAAACTGCTCGCATGCCACCTGCTATAATTTCTTATACAAAATTCATAATGCCAGAACTCAACGGTAGTTTTATACAAAAAAAAACGAACAAAAAAAAGAATTATCCAATTTGGTTCAATCGTTCGGGTTTATGCGCATTCATACATTTTGGTGATTCATTTTTATAGATAGTTATTAAGTACGAATTATTATTCTTCTTTTTATATTCTACTAAAAAATCCAGTACGGCAGTTTTATACTTAAAAAAATGCGATACCTGTCTATCCAATTAAAACAATAATTGTTGTGTGACATTATGTCAAAATTTGAGAATGACATTTTGCAAAACAAAGATTCTTAAATAAAAATTCTATTTTAGAAAATATTTAAGCGAATTTATTTGAAGTACCTACTTCCCTAATAATTTGAATCGATTAAAGAATTATAGATATCTTACTAATCGTGCCACCTATTGTAATTTTTTCATACAAATTTCGTAATGCCAGAGCTCTGAGCTGCCTATATGTTCATATTATTGTAAAGTTTCATTAAAATCCATTCTCTAAAGTAGGAAGTAGTATTTTATACATATTTGAATTTTAACATCAAAGGGATGTCCATAGTAACCTAATTAAAAAAAACATCGTTTCCAAGGCGACAATTGGCGTTTGCAATAAATCGATTTTGTTACGACAGAAAACGTATGATAAATAATTTCATAACGCCAGAGATTCTTCATAACGCCAGAGCTTACCAATATATATAGCCTATAGATCTCGCAAATAATGTAGCTTTCTATTAGTGAAAGAATTTTTTAAATCTATTCAGTAGTTTTTGCGTGAAAGAGTAACAAACATACATCCATACAAACTTTCA
Organism: Limnephilus rhombicus; assembly: GCA_929108145.2. Lineage (NCBI taxonomy): Eukaryota > Metazoa > Arthropoda > Insecta > Trichoptera > Limnephilidae > Limnephilus > Limnephilus rhombicus. Next base: position 22,001,732 of record OV815293.1, read on the forward strand.
CCTTTATAATATTAGTAGGATTTCAACGCCAGTCTAAAAAATGTTAAAATGAAGATTATTTTAAGGGTGTTTTACAAGATGTTATCCTTGCCTTTTACAAACAAACAAAACTATTAGTAGTAGGTACATAGAAAGTCTGTAAGTGCTTTCAGAATGCAACAAACACAGAACGGAAAAGTTCAAATTTCTTTAATGATACTTTTCGTCAATATTGGATAAACAACGTAATACGTCAAGGGTGTATAGCTAATAATAATAAGTAATTGAAAGAAATAAAATTAGTTGAGTGGATTTCATTAAAAGTAATCATCGATTTCTCAGTAAATGTGATTGGGGCATTGGAAAAAATTGACAACAATATGAAATTCATACAGTAAAATCGAAGTAATTTCTATATCTGTCGGTTGCTTCACTACAGTTAGACGATGGATTTGGTTTACAAAACAGCCGTTAAATCGTAAAGTAAACATCAAAGTTAAAGGGTGGTAACTAAAAATAAACATTGAGTCACTTATAGGCAGGGCCGTATCTATAGTTAAATTTAAGATAGGGCAGCGGTAATTACAGGAAGGGCGCAAGTAAAATGATCTGATCTGGGTCGACGGGGGGGGGGGGGGGGGGGGGTTGCGCTCCTCCTGCGCGGGGGGCGGCAAAATTTCACAATAAATAATAATAATATCTTGTTAAAATTTTAATCATTTCTTTCATATTTTTGTTGCATATATGATTCAGACCGATTGAAATGGGCACGGAATTTTTCATTACTTATTCTGTGACAAGCCTGGAGAATCCCTTTTCTTCAAATGAATGTATAATAATGTCATCTTGATAACTGCAGCGACTGGCAACACCGTCCGGGTCGAATTTTGTTTTGCGCTTGGATTTTTTATGACTAATATTCGGTGAGAATGTTTGAGAGAGGTCCGTGGGCGATGCGCGACAATTCTAAGAAAGTTTCATGGATCGTCAAATCCAATGGATCATCAAACCATCCATGTGTTCCAAGTACAAAAGTAAGAAGAAAACCATTTTCTTGTTCTGAGTGTAGTATCTGAGCTTAAGCTGAGGACTTAGCAGATTAAATCCTGGGTTAAAACCAGTTTCATGTTCCGAATGACCTGCCAAAATTCCAGTAGCGGATTAATCTGCTGACACATTTCGAAGAAAACCGTTCTAATATTTCGAGTGGAGTTAAAATTTTTATTTCAAACGATTCCACAAAATTCGTAATTCGTAGGAATATATGAGAGTAATACTAATTAAATCTGTGGACACGCAAGCAGATTCACCCTTAATTTTAAACTAGTTTTGTGATCAGAATGTAAATTTCCAGTTTTGGATTCATCTGCTGACATATTTTGAAGGAAAACGTTCTCTTATTCGAAGTGAATTGGAGGTTATCCACCACATACCCGCCCGGTGTAAGTAAGAGAAGGTTACTATTTAACTAGGACTCTTATTTTTTATAGAACGACCCTCCAATTATAATTAACTAAAACTAGGCCCCTTTTGTCCCTGCATACGTTGTTATCGAGCAGTATGGAAGTGCTTGATCTGATGACAAACCGTTTAGTATGGAGAAGGCCCGAAGATATCGGTCTAGGGCAGGGGTTCCCAAACTTATTAGTATCACGCCTCCCTACTGCTTAAAATGAATATGCCCACGCCTCCCCTCGGCCCAGGGCCCAGCAAAGGGCCGTTCAAGTATTACGTAATGCACTTGGGGGGGGGGGGGGGGGGTAACATGTTTTTCTTTATTTAAATAAAAAAACAGGGAATTAAAATCTTCCAAGTTGGCAACCCTTTTAGTTTATGTTGTACGGGGAATTCCTCAACTTTATTGTGCGTAATTTTTATTTTATTTTCGTTGTCAGTATTCGTTAGTGTTTTAAACACGAAATACGCATAAACACAATTAATGTGAGTTTGTAGGAATTATAATGTTCTCCGAAGCCGGAGATTTACATCATCAGCTGTTATTGGCCTATAAAAGCTCTCTTGCTGTCTTGCCAGCGCAGCGCAACCAAAACATGCCAACCGTATTTGGAAGACAGCAAAAGAAAAATAAAAAAAATAATGAGAAATTTATGGAACATATGAATGATGTTATATGAGAGTTTTTATTTGGAACAACGCTTTTTAGTTATTACACACGGTTAGTTTACTGCTAAAATATAATAATATTACCTAAAGATAGGTTTCGTAGTACATGCATAGTTACACTTAGAACATGAAAAAGGTTTTCTCCACTTTGAAACGCACTGTGGATTTTTAAATCTCCGTTTCGAGAACTCCAATAACCACGTTCGGGACAAAAAATGGTTTTGTCTCCTGAAGGTAAACATGTGATTTTTGTCCCTCTTTGTAGAACACGAATAGTCGCAGTAGAAACATGTAAGTGGTTTTATAGCACTTTGAGTCTGCGAATGATTTCTAAAAAGTTCCTTTGCACAACATGAATAATTGCAGTCGGGACATGAAAAGGGTTTTTGTCCAGTGTGGGTAAACATGTGACTTTTTAGATAACGTTTTGTAGCGCCTGAATAGTCGCAGTCAGGACAAGAAAAAGGTTTTTCATCACTGTTTTATTTTTTTTTCGAGAAGAAGAATAGTTGCAGTCAGGGCTTGAAATGAGTTTTTTTACCACTGTGGGTAAACATGTGTTTTTTTTTTTAATAGTACATGAATAGTAATAATATGAAGAGTTGCAGTCAGAACATGAAAAAGGTTAATTGTCACTGTGAGTTAGCAAGTGCCGTTTTAGCTATTTTTTTCTAGAAGAGGAATAGTTGCAGTCACAACATGAATAAGGTTTTTCTTCACTGTGGGTAAACATGTGATTTTTAGATTTCTCTTCGTAGTACATAAGTAATTGCACTATGAGTCAGCAAGTGACTTCTTAGATATCTCTTTTGAGGACACGAATAGTTGCAGTCAAGACATGAAAATGGTTTTTCTCTTTTGTGAATCATACTGTGGATTTTTAAATCTTCCCTTTGAGAACTTGTTTAACTGCATTCGGAACATGAAAAAGGGTTTACTCCACAGATGCGTGCGGTAGCGCGGGTATACGGCGATCGTAGTGATACCGCCGCCCGCGTCCGCGCCCCCCTGTACATGTCTTCGCGCCCCCCTAGTGGGGCGCGCCCCCCACTTTGAAAATCAATGGTCTAGGGATTGGTTTATTTATGACTCAACCGTTGAATAACATTCCCAAACTGTTTGGGAATTCCCCCTAAGCAGTGATTGCAATACGCACATAGCCTATTACCACTTACTTCAATTCCATCTATGGGCAGAATAAAGAATTGATATGATATGATTCTTTGGTTAATTCGAAGCTGTTTAGTTAGACGTCACTACGCTACCCTAATAGGAATTTTTTTTTTCAATCATGTCGAACAATGAACAAACAGTTTACTAGTATATTATCACAGTCGATGGTATTTCTTAAGGTAGGGCACAGGTATTTTAAGGTAGGGCATTGCCCCCTAATGCCCCCCCCCCCTAGCTACGGCCCTGCTTATAGGGTGTTTCGGAACGTAGGTACCCGACAAAACTTTGTAAAACATGTGGACGACATTTTTGTCTACGGTGATTTTTTTCTTTTAAATCAATAAAAGAAAATTCTTTTACATGTCGTAACGGGTCACTCAGTCCAGTAACTGCCCAACCCCCGTCGTTCTGACACTACCTGTTCAACACTTAAAAATGTCACTGACGACCTAAAGGTCATTTACATTTTTTACTCCACATATACTCAGAAATCACTAGTTAACGTTTGTCGGGTATATTTTGAAACACCCTGTGCAGTAGAACTTAGTTGTGATCTCTGATTTTTATGTGAAAACCACATAGTGCCAACTGCTGACAACGTCTGGAGACAGTTAAACTATGGAACCCCCCATTGAATATGACGTGATGCTGAAGGTAGTGGGGAGCGAAATGATATGATGGAGAGGAAGGATGGGAAAGTACCTAGCTATTCAGATCTGGTCACCAAACACGGCTAAAGTCATTTAAATCAACGTTTCAATTCTAAATGGTGGTATTACAGCAGGGCGATACTGACAGTGTTTACCACTCTGGAACGTGCCGCAAATATACCACATTTTTTTATAAAATGAATTAGTTGTGTAATAAAATAAATTACTCGTATAAATTTTACTTGCGCACGCCGGAATTTGAAATTTGAACCCGACATCTCCGGATTGCTAGTTGAGAGGTTTACCCCTGGACTTCAGACCATCATCGCTTACTTATAAAATAAAACGACTTTTTTGTGTGATGTAAAATGTGGGTTTTTCTTTGTGAAAACGGAGTATTTGTGAGCAGAAGTCCCCGGCGTTGCCTAGACTTTATACAGAGTTTTTTTAATCAGATGTAGACTGTGACCTTCCTCTTATTCTGACGGTCAAGTGTGTGCAAAATATCATCAATCTCTTAATACAGCTGTACATTTGTATGACAATTAAATGCATGCCACCTACTCGATGTCAGATAGATATAGATAAATAGAAGGACATAATAAACGAATCTATTTTTTGTATATTTGCTAAAAATCCAATTAGATACAGAAGTAGTGGCATTTAGCACACGCTGTCACCTTCATAACACTTCATAAGAAGTGAGCGTCATCTTGTTATCGTGTGTTATTCATTCATAACAAAGCCTATCGAACATATTGCGTTATTTGTGTTTCCCCCCTACAGATAATATTTGACGTCATTTTATTAATTAACGTGATGTTACATAATTTATTTGTGTTTTTGGTGGCAAAAAGTTAGTTCTAGTGTTGTGCAAATTTATATTTATTTTAAGTATTGGTATGCGTTGCAATGTCACTCTAAGAAAGTGTATCTTAATTCTGTTTATTGAAATGCTTTTGGATTCACAATATATTTTTTTTGTTTTTCCGTCTGGTACGTACACAAATAAACAGATGTTTTTCCGACGCGTGAGCATACAACTATCAATGGATTTACCAAAATTATTTCCTGCTGTCCGCAACAGCTACTATGTCTCCTTTGCAAATTCCTACCTCCCTCTCCCTCCCTCGTCCCTAATTCGTCCCTTCTCCCGCGTCCCCCTCAAATTTTTCTTTTTCCCCCTTCTTCCCTCCTCCCTCCCGTTCCCCTTCCACTATCCCCACCTTCCTACCACCCTCATAAGCCCCTTAAAAAAATTTTGGAGGCGGGAATGGGTACCGCCGCGCGACGCCCCGGGAACCTTTATTGGATAAAAAATACCTCTGCCATAAGTCACCCAATGGCAGAGGTATTGGTTACCGCTTGGTTTGGTGATTTAGCAGGGGTGCCCGGGTTGGTGGGGTGAGGTTTGTCTAGGTCTTGGAGGCAGATGATCACGACACACTGAACCCCAGATTCCTACCCACCCCTTAAACCCCTTTCCTTCCCAGAACTCTCCTCTCCTTCCTTTCCTTAAAAAAAACCTCCACACAGCGTCCTCAAAGATGACACAGGCCCTGAGGGAAATTATTTTCCTCAGGGCCTCCTGTGTGGTGCTCATGAAAAAAAAATGCGAAAAATTAATCACCACAGTTTCATCGCAATCGAATGAATGATATAGGAACTAATAAGGGACAAGCGATACATTCATTTTTATACATTAAGATTTCAATTCAGTTTCCATACAATTCAAAACATTTACACCTGCACAATAATAATAATAATAATAATAATAATGATTTATTGTCTTCATTTCTTAATAACAAATAGAGATAATGATATCCTCACTGGGATCTCCCGTGCTGAGGATTTCATTTACATTTTATAATTTAATTATAAGAATAATATGAATTCGACATAACATATATCATGTAGTATTTTTTTTTATAATTATAAAGTAAATAAGATAGTGTTTTTTTATAATTCAGTTCATTAGATTCGGTTTTAGTCTGTATTTGATTTCAGTATATTTTCTATTTCTGATCTCCCTATATTTAGTATCCAGCTTTTTATTTGAAATTTAAATGTTATAATGTTGAGGTTTTTGAGTGAGAGTGGTATTTTATTGTAGAGTTTAATGCCATAATATAAGAAGCTTTTTTGCCCAAATGTTGTGTTAACAGTTACTTGTTGGATATGTTTTTGACCATGAGATCTAGTGTTTCTAATGTACGTGTCAGTTGTTATTTCTTGGGTTTTGTACTTATGAATGTAAATGAGTATAGTTTTAGAATATAGTTGTTTAATTGACATTATGTTAAGATTGTTGAAGATTTCGTCAGTGCTAGTTCTTACAGGAACTTTCAGTATAATTTTCATTATGGCTTTTTGAGTTTTAATTAGTGGATTTAGTATGTTTTTATTTGCACTGCCCCATCCGATAATACCGTATTCTAACAGTGATTGGCAGAGGGCCATGTAAATCTTGATTAAGTCTTTTTTAATGAGGACATTCCTGATAGATTTGATAAAATAACTTAGTTTTTTAATTTTACTATTTAAATAGGTAATGTGTATGGTCCATTTTAAGTTTCGGTCAATTTTTAGACCCATACGTTATATGGTCAACGTTTTCTAATGAATACAAAATACATTATATCGAACTGGTTGCACTCCTCCTAATTATAATTCACTATACATATATCGAGTACCTATATTTTTTTCCATATTATTTAATATCATTCATTTTATTTGTTTTGTAATATGTTAATTGCGATATTATTTTATGTTGTTTATTCCTATGATATTGATAATTTACGTCTTCCTTAAAAATTGACAAACTTAACCTTGTAAAATGTACTTTACACCAAAGGTGAGCTTCTAGGCTGGGTGGACAAAAATAAACATATTTATTTGAAATAAAAAATAAAAAATTTACGCGAATTCCGCAAGAGTTCCAACTGCTCCTAACAGCCTGGAGACTACGGCATCCCCAATTGGGATTTGTTGTAAGACTGAATGTAGTGGGGATGGGAAGGAGATGGGGAAGAGGAAGGTGGGGAAGTAAAAGGCCATTTCAGAATCGAAACGATTCTGAATGTTGGTGAGAGTATCTTTCACTCTGGAATGTGCCGCAAATATGCCTTATATTATTTTTAATTGATTAAATTTTAAAAATACAAATCGATTAAATAAAACATTCATGCGTACGCCGAGATTTGAATCCGCGACCTCCGGTTCGCTAGTCGAATGCGTCGCCCCTCGACAACGGAGGCCGGCATATTACTACCTACATTTTTTGTATGAAAGTGCTAATCATCGTACATCTTTTCCGGTATACGGACAGATGCATTTCTTGAATATAATGCTTCAAACTTTCGATAAAAACTTTGAGAATGTTCAATTTCGATGATCGTGTCATATGCACTCGATACATCCTGTAACAGCTATAACAAAACGCGAGGAATAAACACGAGAAAAACGCTGTTTTTCAGTGACGTTTGGCAAGGACATCACTATGATAATAATAAATAAATTTAATAAGATATTGAAAAAATATGTTTTTAAAAAGAGTGTGGAATTTACACGCGGTAGAAGTGAAACCTTCAGAAAACTAAAGTAGACAGGAGTAGGGAGGCTACGAAGCACCGCGCAAAGAGGAGACCGATTATACTATCTCAATCTCTCGCAGGCAAAAGCCTATAGATGTATATTTTTGTGTATTTTTAGTGTTACTATTTTTCGTTTCATCGAGTTTCAAATCGCAAAGAAGTTTTCTCTTCAAAAGTCTGTAATGTTCGAGGCAAATCTAATTACGCGACCTATAAACCGATTACAAATCATTACTAAGCACTAAAGTATAAATCTATAAAGCGTTGACACGAGGAAAAGAATTTCACTGTTTCACTGTTCCTTTACATTAATTATACTAATAAAGTTTTGTCTCGTTCTGTATGCATATATTATAAGCTTACACAATGTATATTTTTTATCATTTTGATTTTATACCCTGAAGATGCTTGTGTTAAGCGAAACCGGTCGGTATTAAAAATAATAATAATAATAATAATTCATGTTTAAAACGATTTATTAGATATCGTTGATTTCATCATAAAAGCGAGAAACCCAATGTTCAACGTATTTTGCCACATCACAGTAAAACAGTTTACGTTTATAAAAATAATCCGTCAAGTAAACAACACATTACGAAATTTATTTATTTATAAAATTCACCTAAAATATTTAAAAAATTCAAATTCCGTTCATAAGAAAAATACGAATTTTATTACCATCGTGTTTACCGCCGTATTTTCTTCAATAAAATCTGTGAAACGACTAAGCGTGAAATAACCACTATACCTACCATAATAAAAATTAACATTCTAAATATTTTTTCATTCCATATTAATTGTATTTTTCAACTAAAATAAATTGAAAAAATTAAATTCTAATTTTCTCATATTATTAAATGTATGAATAGTAGTGGCCGACCGAACCGCCGAAACCGGTTTCGGTTTCGGCAAGTTTCGGTAGGTTAGTTCTGCATTTCGAGACAACATAAGTCCTGTGCCTACGCACTCTTGTGAAGTTGTCGGGAACATAAAACCCAAATTTTTGTATAATATAGGTAATGCAGATTTTACCATTCGGAGATTATACGCAAAGCAGTTTTCCTTGTATCTGCGAGGCTATCAATACCCAGCATACCGGACATGAAGACTGATGGATGTAACCGGGGATAATTCCAGAAGATATAAATATCTCAGGCACTTAAAATACAGTGATTTCAGTTTATTTTTTTTTTCATGTACAAATAAATCCGTTTTTTGGGCTCGTGACGTCACTACATCAAAATATTCCGTCTCCAAAATATTCAATTCATTTTGTAAAATTCCACACTTTTTTTTTATGGCAACACTTTGGTTTCCGGTGAATTTTTTTTTAATTTGACACTTAAAAATTCACTTGTTTGTTACCTTGCGAACTAATGTTTGATTCGAAGTTTTGACAGATGGTATAAAGTGAACATCGCACAGATGCTTTCCGCAGCGGCTGACTTAAGGGCATAATGGTAATAGTGCTGATTTTAACAAAATCAAATTTCATAATGATAATTTACAAGTACAAGTTTGTTACATTGGATTATGTCATAATGTAGACGTTGAACATTATTATGATTAATGATCAATAGGATGGATCATGGAAACAAATATTTATGAGATGTAATATTTTTGGTATGCCTCGTTATTCTCCTGAGCCATTCATGTGGAATATGTCGGTTTTTTCGGCTATGTAATTTTTTTTTTGCACCCATAAAATTATGTCCCGTCTTTCCGGTTTATAAAAAAATGGTCCGATTTTTCGGATTGAAAGTTTCAAAAAATCGTTAGGGTTTCAAAAATACGATAAAAAAAATACCGAATGTCTTAGAATATTTGCCTAAACCGGTTTTTTTTTTAAATGTGATGCAAGTGACTTATGTCGATTTGTAATACTAACATCTGAAAGAGTCTTTCTTCTGCTTTCAAGTTCAGCATTTTATTTTAATAATAATAATAATAACGTAGTATTTATATAGCGCAGTTTTGTGATGTTTCACTTCAAGTGCGCTTAATTATAATAAACTTAAAATTAACCTACAGTGTTCCTTACGAGTCCTTAAAGAATTAATTAAATAATGTGAAATAACGAATATACAAAGCAATTCCTAAAGAACAATATTAACAACAATAGTGAGTGCTGTTTTGGCACAGGACAATAAATAATGATAAACCATCACGGTGCCATTCAACAAGAATTATTTAAACTAAATTATATAGAACAGGAGGCAGTTAACATTTAGAAATAATACAAATTCAGAGTGCACATAAAACTATAGTAAGGAGGTAATCGAAACCAAACAATTACCAGAAACTTGAGGAACATGGCTTATTATAGTAGATTGAAAAGGAGTTAAAATTCATGAAAGGTATGATTTTTTAAATAAGTTTGTTAATAAAGCTCTTTTGAATTCAGCCAAGTTCTGGATATTAGTAAGAGCTGAGGGAAGTTTGTTCCAAATAGAACGGCTCGATTTGACCTAGAAAGTTCGACATGCATTTTGACATGCATTCAAAAACAGCGGGTTTATCTGGATCAAATTTAATGCGTAAATATTCTCCTCGGAAAATGTATTCTGATATTTCTTCAGAGAATTGAACAAAGCAAGAATTCAAATGTTTTAGGGGTTATATTTGGTTTTTCCCGTATGAAAAAGTTACGTTGCTTCCACCCAACATCCATTTTATTTTTTTTCTTACTCTTAAAAATTATTCCCTTAGTTTCTCCACAAGCAGCAGCTGTTGTGTATCCAATCATCTAATTTGTTTTTTGACAGAATGCACTCTGGTACGGATGCGTGTATTTATTTATTTTAGGCCAAGCCGGTGTTTTAATGAGGGACGACGTTTGGCGTGACAGGTGATCAAAGGTGGGGAAATATTACGTAGATCAAAAGATTGTGGTGACGAAATTAAATCGTGTGCAGCCATAACTAGTTTAATTTAGCATATTTGATGATATTCATTATGTCGATGATTTAATTCTGGAATTTTGTTTTCACTTATAATGATGACTTCTTCTTCTTTGTGTGCCCTATCAGATCCCCCTGACGTTGGCGATGACTCTTGAAAATGTCTCTCTGTCTTGCGCTGCCCGGAATAGCTCCTCCATACTTCTAATGCCCACTCTCGTATATTTCGCAGCCAAGACATTTGTCACCTACCAGCTACCAGATGCTCGGCGACCCTCTCACTATCTTGCATCTATGAATGATGACTGCATAACCTAATTGACACGTTTTATTGATGGATTGAAAATGTCTAACTAACTAATCATCACTCCGTTTCCCCGCAGGGGTAGGTAGTGAGGATGGACCGCCAAACAACTAAGTATTAACAAAAACCTTGCTTCATTCGATTTCGTATGTCGTCTCACTCAAACCCTTTTGTTTTTTCTTCATTAGCTCCACACAGGAGTACCGGAGGAAAATAATTATCATCGGGGCCTCTGTCGTCTTTGGCGATGCTCTATGTAGGGTTTTTAGGAAAGGAAGGAGAAGAAGTTCTGGGAAGAAAGAGGTATGAGGAGTGGATAGGAATCCGGGGGTCAGTGTGTCCAGGAGTGACGGACTTATGAATATATCCCTCCCACTACAGAGCAGGCCGACGTTCCGAGAGAGTCCTGCCGGAGATTTCAAAAGGTCTCAATCGGTGTCTGCCGATCCGGCCTGCCCCTAAGTTGATGGGCAGCGGAAAATTATTTTCGTCAGAGCCCAAGTCATCTTGGGCGATGCAAGGTGGAGGTTCTTTTTATGGAAAGGAAGGAGAGGAATTTCCGGAAAGGAAAAATGTACAAGAGACAGACGTATCCCTCCAACCGCAGTGCAAGGCGATGGGTCGAGAGAGACCGGCTGGAGAGGTCAAAAGACCTTCCTCAACCAGTCTCTCTCGATCCGGCCCGCCAAGTTGTAGGTGGGCAGATGCATCCGCCACCAAGACAAGGACAAACTTTATCACAAGAACCCCTGCTAACCACTTGGAATGATGGCGTAGGTGTTGGTTATCCAATAAATGATTCGTGGGGCGGCGGTACCCATATCCACCTGCAAAATTGGAAAATTATCCCATTCAGGCCTAAATTTTAGTAACAATTTAAATAACAGAATATTCAGCACGCTAAAATTCATTTTATATAACTTACTTCAACACGCTTTCGCTTTGAACTCTGAATTGTGAAATAATATTTTATTTTATTTTAGGTGTAAGCTTAATGAAACAAGCTGTATGTAAGTTATGCATCTGTGTGAATTTTGTGTTAAAGTCAATTTAGATTGATAGACCTATATCCAGGGCAGGGCAGTATTTGAATTACTTACGTATTTGAAATACGTATTACTTCCTAAAAATGTATTTTGTAATTTGTATTTCAAATACTTATGGCTTCAAAATACATTTTCAAATACATTTAGCGATCTTAATAATGAAAAAAAAAACTGACATAGATAATACATAGACCAAAAACGCTAGAATCCACCGCAATATATGTTAATATTTAGAGTTGGCAACACTGTACGTCAAACATGTACGTTGTCCTGTGCTATAATAGCACTGTTATTGTAAATTTTCTATCATATTTGTATCATATTATATTATACGGGTTTTTGTTTTGTATTGTAAATTTTTGTAGTATTTGACTGAATACTAGATTATTTTAAGTTAATTACAGTAGAGCGCACTTGAAGTGAAGTAACACAAAACTGCCCTATACAAATGTCATGTTATTATAGTAATAATTATTATTATCTAACACCTGGGTCCTATACCACAAAACTTTACAAGTGGAGCGGAGATGAGATGTGTCTTCTGAGCAATATGATTGGTCAATTTTTGCATGTCTCTGTTACACTCTGCTCAGCTTTGCTTCTATGGAAACTCACCCTTCGATAAGGGCACTTACGACAATTTATTGCAACCAAAGGTTCTACCAAAACCAAATGTATTTAGTATTTTGTATTTTGTATTTTGTATTTCAAATAGAAAAAATGGTTAAAATACTGTATTTTGTATTTCAAATACACGACTTCAAAGTATTTTGTATTTCATATTTTAAATACATGCGAAAAAGTATTTTGTAATTTGTATTTTAATTAGAGCAAGGCATGTATTTTACCCAGCCCTGCCTATATCACACTTCACCTCCGATCACACTGCTACACGTCACGACGGATCATGTGATACGCGCTCTTTCTCGTCCGTTACCACGCTTCTGGAGTGCGTATCACATGACCTGCTAGGCTACCCAACTACCCAGTGACAAGGAGTGACGGAATTTTTTTTAAAACAATATTTACCATATATATTCATCCAGAATCGAAACGTTGCTTGAAATGGCGTTAGCCGTGTTTGGTGACCAGATCGAATAGCCAGGTACTTCCCCACATTCCTCTTCCCATCTCCTTCCCCATCCCCACTACCTTCAGTCACACAACATACCCCAACTGGGGATGACATAGTCTCACTGGCTCCTGATGGGAGCAGCTGAGATTCTTGTGAGGTATTATTATTACAATAAAAAATAAAAATAAACTCCAAATACGTATGCTCAAGAATGGCTGGTTCTTTTGTGCTGTTACACCCTGCGATATATATTTTTTTAATTTTTCAATATTATATTGCCATCATATTCATTTTTCACATACAAACTTCTAAACTCATCGCTTCTACTTCAAATTTACTAAAGAAACTAACAAATGTTCAACGTAACATCGAATCTATTGTACAATCGACAACCCTCTTCAGCAATATTTTTGGCGTCGACCTTAATTAACTTTATCAAGAACCTCGATCAAATGGTAACGAGTTTAATAACTTTTTTCCGGAATAAAATCTTAGAATCTAACCCTAATATTTTTTCCAATAAGTAATACACCAGTTATTAAAAATGGTATTTATCTTATCTGGTTCCATTGAAACGTCAGATATATTTCCAGATTGACTTTTCGGAATAAAATTCGTGTTTATTCTAGTGGAAAGATTATTACGAAAGTGACTTGATGAGGATATTTGATCGCCCGTAAAATCAGTTGGAAGGCTGTCTCTGTTTAAGACTATTTTAACATAGCTGACTTGAATACTGATTCTGAAAAAAAAATCCTGAAAGATAATTATTATACAGGTGTAGGTGAAGAAAGTGCGAAGAGGAAGGAAATGGTTAATAAGTTTGTTAGGAAACACCTCACTATTCCAATCTGGTAATAAACACGACTAATGCCATTTGAAGAATGTAATGTTTCCAATGATTCTGAATGGTGGTCTTTCACAGGGGCGATTCTGAGAGTATTTACAATGCACGTATTGTCGCACGAATTGTGTTTATAAACCGCTTATACCAATGTGTTTCAACTTGCTTTGTTTCCCAACGAAACGTAAAAGGATTGCAACCGGTGCGGTGGTTTTTCAAGAAATATTCTTGAGATTAGTGGATTGTTGATACACTCATTATAAACAGAAAAAAAAATCAATAGAGCTTTTTTGTTGTGAAATGGAATAAAAAGGAGTTGAATAAGTTTGGGAAACTGTGCTTTAAATGAAAGTCCTTGCCGAAATATTTTCCGAAAGTGAGGTATAAAGGTTAAATGTCAGGCTTTTAATCTCACAATCAGAACAGTTTTAATTAAATCATCCAGTTTCACGATTAGGGTTGTTAAACTAGTTTTATGTTTAATTAGATTTAATAAATGCGCTACCTTATTTATATAACATTTACGATTTAAGCCCCATTTTCATCAAATTCAAACACATCTTCTGAAACTATCTTAAAATCATAGTAGAAGAACTTTTTCTAAAGGTGCAATATTTCATAAATAGTAAGTCCTGCTTTAATTGGAAATGAATTAGAAATATTTAACTATTTCAATATTTTAGATTTACTATTTTTAGATTTTTGCAACTGTTTTCAAAGTCATGTTACAGTGCTTTAAAAATTCGATTAACGATCCAAAATAAGGCAAAATATAGTTTCTTGATGTTTTTCAAGAACTATCCTGTTTACCGCAATTAAGCAGTTTGTCTACAAACCAATTCAAATATTAACTTCGTTATTTAACATTGGAGAAGCCTAATTTTATCTTCAACTTCTTGAGCGCCATATTTTTTCCTGAAACATTCCCTGTCCATCCGTTTTATACGTTCAAACCAAATAATCTTGTGCATTGGGTAAGAGCGATTGGACCAAGGCCAGTTGTTTCACAGAATTTTAACAATTCATCAAATTTCGAAGTTATTTTTCAAGTTCTGTGAAAGTTTTATTATTATTTCAGTTTTATGAAACTTTTGACCCATAATAATATAATAACTAAACTTGAGTAGAGCTTTCACAGAACTGAAAAATAAACTTCGAAATTTGATGAATTGTTTAAATTCTGTGAAACAACTGGTTCTTAGCTTTTGCATTCTATAAATAATCTTATTGTAAAGGAACCACTCCAGAGCGTTATTTACATAGTGCTGTAATATCGCCCTGGTGATCACATTCGTCAATTCATAATGCGGATTTAATGGAGTAACACGTCAACAAAAAACTCAATAACTTAATAACACAGTTGATTCCAAAACAGTTTGGACTACTTCTAGAAGAAGACACAAAAAATAAAAATGTAACAGTCGCAACTGGGAATCGAACCCAGGAACTCTTAATTATCGGGCCAACTCCTCTAACCATTTTGTCGTGATTTATTTACGTCGTGTAGATCTCATAAATATCGTCCTTGTAACCGTAATTTATCGTAAGCCATCACATGTGCAAACATGCTTTTTTATTATTATTTTTCAGTGTGTTGGTGGTAATACATTTTTTTATATTCAAAAGGTTCTCGTTAAACGCCGATTCTAGGTGCTTTTCAGTTTTCCATCAAATAGTAATATGCTGACAAACTTAACAACATGGTAGTTGTCCTCTTCTGCTGATCACAATTTGTTCAAAATCTGAAACAAAATTAGCATCAGCAATCTGGCAAAATATATTATAATAAAACGAATACACCGGTTTCAGCTCGTTAGAGCCATCTTCAGACTGGTACAAATAATTCTTAGTCTACGGTTTATATATACAACATATTGGGAAGGGGGAGAGGGGTGGTCTACAAGGATTTTAATCAATTATAATAATTATATTTGTTGCTAAGTCGTTTTAGACTGTCCAATTCCTAAATATTTTTGGTAATTCCAGTAAGCTAATTACCTTGGGTTTGTAGCTCACTTCAATGATGATTAGTGAAAAACCTTACAAGTAATATGAGTTACTAATGACCTAATTTTATTGTCAAATCGTTATTATATTTATGAAGTATGGTATTTTTTAATTGCTTTTTGAAGGGATACATGTTTACATTGTAGTGGTAATGGTCTAAACTAATTACATATTTTAATATCGAAATTATTATGAAAATTACACTGGATACAAATACACTGACATATTAAATCCAATCATTTTTTAACTAACTAACCATCACGCCGTTTCCCCGCAGAGGTAGGCAGAGAGGACGGACCGCCAAACAACTCGGTCTTGGCACACACTCTTTGCCTCACTCACATTCATACATCGTCTCATACATTCTCTTCTATTATTCTGACTTTTGACATGGCCCGACTCAAGTATCTGATTCACTTGATCGTGCCATGTCTTCCTAGGGGTCCCCGACTTCTTCTACCATTCACATTCGCGTCGTATATTCTTCGTATCATTTTTTATATTTTACTTAATATTTTCTAAGGTTATATGTCGGAAGCCACAATATTTTTGTGTATTATTTTGGAAGTTATACTATTTTTTCGCTCTTCTATATTTTTTTATTTATTTTGTAGCTTACGACGTATTACAGTTGCATGAACGATATTTCAATTTCAGAATTAACAATAACATTATCCTCAACTAGTTATTTTAAATTTTACGTTGATAATCCAATAAAACTATTCCAAAAAAACTGTGTAATAAAAAATGTATCTTTATTTTTTGTCCCCAGGTCTGGCTGTACCCTTCGTCGAGCTGACAGTGGCGCACGCCTCGGTGCTAACAATCCTGGCTATCAGCTTTGAGCGGTACTACGCGATTTGCGAACCCTTGAAGGCGGGCTACGTTTGCACCAAGACACGCGCTGCGCTCATTTGCGCGCTGGCCTGGTTTGTAGCCGCGGTCTTCACGAGGTAATAAATTAAACTTTTGTTTTTGATAATTTGTTTTTTTTTTAGTTGTGAGAGTTTTTTTTCGGTTTGTAAGGGCGGTCGGTGAATTTTTAATGCATGCCTTATTTTAGTTTTTTAATAATAGGATTATCATGTTAGTGTAATGTGTCATAATAGTGTATGATTATGGTTAGCCCATAGACCTCCTATAGGTAGATCTTACCTATTGGAGTCTATAAACTCTTCGGGTCACATGGTCTCGTCATCGAGTTGTGTCGAAGGTGACCGTAGGTAAATGTACGGAGTCATTAGGAGTTACAAGCTCCGCAGATCAAAACTAGCATTCAGCCTGGAAGTACGTTTGCCTCGGAAGTATTATTATAATAATTATATGAAACAACTGATCGTAAGAGTACAAACATTTTTTTTTAAATTTTCTTTATTCATTGAATTTTTTGTTATTTATTTTTATTTTCATTTATTAATTTTCGGGAAATCGGCAGTTTACATATTATTTCAGTTTGTACATAGTATTAAATAGCCAAAATAAAACCAATTATGGATCCTTGTGACTGAGTAGAAACTGAGACAGCATAATAAGAATAAGTAAATTAATTTTATAAAAAAGAAATATGAATCCAAAATTATATAAAACAAAAAAATATGTGTGTACTCAAAACAATTTTTTTATAATTTTTTATATATAATGAAAAAATACAAAACAAAAAATCTATCAATACATTGGTAGCCATGGAGAGAGGTTGTACATATAAATCAAATCATAACAGAAATATAAACAATAAAAACATAACATTATTCAAGACCCATCCGAGAAATACTCTTTTATGGACCTTTTATATTCAGTAGGTTCGCAATTGAAAATGTCCAAATTGGATAATACGCTATTTTATATGACTTGAGAATTTTTCGACCACCATGCCAGGCACATGCCCGTGTTGTGGTGGTTGATTTAAACTTGACTGCCATTCCCTATTTGATTGTTTCTTTTAATGTCAGCGTTAAAATGTTCACCGACCGCCCCTGCTTTTAATTCCCAAGGGAGTGAACCAAAAAACGTGCATGCATTTTTATTTGGTATGCATAAATAACGCATACCCCTTTTAGTGAAGTGTGAGCTATTTTCAATGCGAAATCTTTTGAAAAAACTTTTCAGGAGTGCTTTCTTTTGTCAACCCTGACAACAATGCTAACGTGACAACCATGCTCGTATAAAAACCTTGTTGAAATATATTATTTGCTAGCAAAATGGAATTGGTTTTGGATTTGCTGTTTTTTGTGCAAGAAATATAGCAATTGATGCAAGCAAAAAGTGGAGAATAGTTTTCGAGTTCAACAAAATATGACAAATAATTTTGTATTTGATTCTTTTTTGATTATTGTGTGATTTTAAGAAAATATACTAAGGATGGGTTGTTTTAAAAAATTTTAACAATCCATCAAATATTTGAAGTTAATTTTCACGTTCTGTTTAAATTCTATCCAACTTTTGTTATTGTATCATTATAGGCCAGTTGCTTCTTAAAACTGAAATAATCATGGAACTTGAATATGATAATGAATTGTTATTAATATTTGATAAATTGTTATAATTATATTATTTGAAACAACCCGTCTTAGGTTTGCATTTTTTAAATTATTCCTTGTTTGAATACTTATTTTTTTTATTTATACACCTCAGTAGATAGTAGTACTTCAACATTGTACAACAACAAAAACTACAGATTTTTAACATTAGACTCATCGATTTATTTTGTATAGGATTTTGAGGGAAGTACTTGACTTCCTTTAACTAGTAATTCCTGATACATGGGGTGAGGTTTGTCCAGGTCTTGGCGGTGGATGCGTCTGCCCACCAGCGGCATGGCAGGCTGGATTGAGAGAGAATGGCAAAGGAGTCCCTTTGACTTCTCCAGCCGTACTCTCTCGAAATATTGCCTTGCACCGCAGTGGGAGAGATGGATTCATACGTCAGTCACTCCTGAACACACTGGCCCCACATTCTTACACACGCCTCATACCCTGTTCCTTCCCAGAACTTCCTTTCCTAAAAATACTCTCCACATAGCATCCCCAAAGATGACTGAAGGGAATTATTTTTAAGAATTCTTTCATTTAGTTTATTTTTTAAATGGTAAACAATATCGTCGACACCCGGAAGCGCAGTCCCACCTAGTAAAAACTGCAAATAGCACATCTTTTATATTTCAATATCTTTGTGTGGAACTAATGTAAAAAAAAATATTTTAAAGAAAAAATAAATAAAAACAAATGCTGTCGAAAAAGTCACCGGAGACCAAAACTTAATTTTTATTCCAAATAATATCTGGAATTACCGGTTAAGGTTAGTAAAGTTCATTCCTTAACACCCTGTACATTGATGATTAGTAATTATGAAAATTTAGCTAAAATTATATACACGAAATTTACAAATATTTTAGATTTTTCTTAGAATGAGATTGAATCAGTTGAAATTTTTAGAGCTTTCAAAGTAAACCGATTTTTTCAATCACAAAAAAAGTTTATCAAACTATTTAATTTACATCAAAAGAAGCCGATATTGAAATAAATTAATTTTCTTTTTTTGTTTGAGTTCTCCAATCCGTTTATTCAAATCTATCCAAATTTCGGGAGCCTTCGAAAGTTTTCAATTTGGGTATCCTAGAATTTTACCAGTGAAGACATCTTCGTATTCAAATACATAAACTCAATTATTCTAATCAAACGTAAAAGTTGGTTTAATGTAAACTTTACGATAGAAGTTATTCTACACTCTTTAGTTTCGAAACTGGTGACAACGTAATCTGTTAATTTAATTTTGTTATCGTAAATAAATATTTCTTAATAATTCCTTTATGAATACAATAAAAATCCACATATCTTTAGTTATTTGAAAAACTGTTATTTTAAAAAGTGTTCTGCAATTGAAAATATTTTTATCAAAACGTTTGGAATATAACAAATCTAAAAGAAATTGCAGTTTGACATTCTTAACTTTGCAGGCAAACTGAAATAATCGCTGAGGAGCCAATCCATAGAAGTGTTTTGTGGGCGTGTCAATATGCCCGAACTAAGATCAATATTGTCGTACTTTAATTTGGGAGGCGGGTATAGGTACCGCCGCCACCACCATTTATTGGATAACCAACCATGCCATAGGTCACCTCAAGTTTTTCGCTACTTTTGTTGACTTAGCGGGGGTTTCCTGGTTCATGGGGTGAGGTTTGTTGTGGCGGCAGATGCGTTTGCCCACCTACTGCGTGGCGGGCCGGATCGGGAGAGATTGGGGGAGATCTTTTAAATTCTTCAGCCGGACTCTCTCATCGCCTTGCACCGCAGTAGGAGAGATGGTTTCGTAGGTCCGTCAGTCCTAGACATATTGACCCCCAGATCCCTTCCCACCACTCATACCCTTTTCCTTTCCAGAACTTCATCTCTTTCCTTTCCCTAAGAAGACTCTCTACTCTCTACACAGCATCTCTAAAGATGACATGGGCCCTGAGGGATTTTTTTTCCTGAGCTGAAGCAAAAAAAAAAAATTGGTGAAATTTATCGAACGTTTTCAAATGTCGATATTCTTTCTTGAACATACAGGGTGTTAAGGGACGTACTTGACTTACTTTAACCAGTGATTCCTGACATTATTTGGAATAAAAAATGTAAATGAAATTTTGGTCTCCGGTGACTTCTTGGATGACTTTTTTTTTTTTTTCAAAAATTTTTTCTTCATAATCAAACCAAAAAAAAATTCTTCAGCATGTCGTCACTGGTCACTCAGCCGAGTAACCGACCAACCCCTAACCCCGCCTCCAACTGTCCAACACCTACCATTTTTTTATGTTTTTGTAGAAAAAATAAATAAAAAAAACTCCCAAAATGTCACCGGAGACTAAAATTTTATTTACATTTTTTACTCCAAATAATGTCAGGAATCACTGGTTAAAGTAAGTCAAGTACGTCCCTTAACACATTGTATAAACAATTTCATTGACCTGTTTGGGGCCTAGGAGTCGAAATGTATATAGTGAAATTAGTTTTATTTCGAATTGCCGTGGATAACACTTGTCTGTTCAATGGAAATAACGACTGTTTTAGTAATATTTTTTGTATTCTCAAATCAATACTACCAACGCCCTCCACTGCAAATTTAATTGTATGTAATTATTTAATCTGCTATTAAACTTCACACATTTAATTTTGCACTTGGTGGTAGTAGATAAAATACATGGTTAATTGATGACCTGCAAAGATAAGTATGTCAAACTGTAAAGGCGTATATTTCCCATTGGTAGAACCTTTTTATAATTGTTAACAGCCATGATGTTTTTTTTCTTCGACTTATGCCAACTTAATCGGAATAGCATTTAACTAGACAGTAAAAGGATTCGGGTTCAAATCTAACCCACTCACGTCAGATTAAATTGAATACGTAAAATAAAAATTACAAAATTATTTTATTTTTATTTTAACTTTATGAGTAAAACCTCAAATTGTAACATTTAATTAAATGAAGACAATATAAGCGAAACTCAATCGAAATCTGGAAACAGAAAAATCAGAAAAAGATATTGACACCTCTGGGACATGAACCCAGGAAGATATAAGATAGATGCCAATAATATATGCGTTAAGAAAATGAAGATAATGTGGGTGGTTCTTAGTCGAAGTATGATACAGTTAAAAATGACCGAATTTGATATCGGCACCGTGGCGCAGTGGTTAGCGCGTTTGCCCGGAAAGCAGGAGGTCCTTGGTTCATGTCCCAATATCTTTTTCTGATTTTTCTGTTTCCAGATTTTCGATTGAGTTTCGCTTATATTCTTCATTTAATTAAATGTTACAAAATTATTGTTAAATATAAATTATAATCGTTATTTAATACAGTTAAATATATTTTGAAATCTTCAACTGGGTGTTTAAACTTGTATATTTTAGTTAAATAAATCTTCAACTGAGTGTTCAAACTTGTATTTTTTAGCTAAATAAATCATCAACTGCTTGTTTAAACTTGTATATTTTAGCCAAATAATTCTTCAACTGAATGTTTAAACTTGTATATTTTAGCTAAATAAATCTTCAACTGAGTGTTTAAACTCGTATATTTTAGTTAAATAAATCGAATGTCTTCGAATTTCAGTGAGAAGTAATTGATGTTTAACTTTTAACAGCATAACATTATAAAATAAATTTACATAAAAATCAAATGTCAACACATTAAAATTGGTATTTTAACCAAAATTCCAAAAATACCGTTTCAAAATGCTTATTTTTTATCATTTGAGTGATGCTTTTACTAAATAACTGTTTTAATGAGCATGGTGTGGATTTAAAACTATAATTTTAATATAAA
This sequence comes from Limnephilus rhombicus, assembly GCA_929108145.2. NCBI lineage: Eukaryota > Metazoa > Arthropoda > Insecta > Trichoptera > Limnephilidae > Limnephilus > Limnephilus rhombicus. The sequence goes on from OV815293.1 coordinate 22,023,727, forward strand.
TATTACAACATGTAACACAATATATGCACATTCTAATTTTCACCTTGTAAACATAAAACATAATTCTTTGTTTAACCATTTCAGCCCTGAATTAATATCGGCAGTGATAGAACGGTTCCATGACAATTCAGAATCAAATAGCTCAACACCTCTTTGAAAAATCATTAAAAGCTATGAAAAAAATTGAAAAATAGCCCATATCCTGATTTAACATAACCTACTTACCCAATTTTATATTTATTTTTTTAATCACTTTTAATGACTTTTCAAGTGAGGTGTCGAGTTGAGTTAATTCTACTTGATAACTGGTACATATTTGATTACTAGTAGCTGTTTTTCAATTAATAATATAATAAAACAAATATAAGACCAGTCTGAAGATGGCCTTCACAGGCTGAAACCGGTTAAGGTCACAAATAAATTAAGTGGAAATGAGTTTTATATTCTTGTTTTATTAAATTATCATAATGGAAATCCAGCACGAATTGTCTGTATCAGAAAGAGTAATGTTTTTCAATTTTTTTATTTTTTTTATTTAGTAAACATATATTTATTATTTTTTACATTTTTTTATGAAACATGTTAGGTTTATATTTATGTATATATAAAACAATAGTCCTCCTCACTAGGAGATCCTGTGATGAGAGGGACTATGCTTTAGATAAGTTTTCAGCGACTTCTATGGTTTAACTTCATGGTTTGGATAAGGTTTTCCAGAAACTTCCATGACGATGTTTTAAGTATACTAGTAAGTTCATTTTCCGATAGTTCTTCAGCCTTCCTGATTAGAAGTTATTGCTGCTTAAATTTAAATAAACATTTGGTAGAGTGCGTGTTTCACCTACAATTAAAAATCTTATACTGTGTACCAAAAATATAACATTTGCAAAAATTACTTAAAATTAAGCATTGATAACATATCTTCAAAATATATCAGGAGAAAGGAAAAAGAAGATAATGAACAAAAGAAATCAAATTTTAAAAATCGGTAGAAATTAAACACGAAATTTAAGAGTTGGGTATGGGGTATCCGTCCGCCCCGGAAACCATTTATTTGAGAACCTCATCATAACAACACCTCTGACATGGTTCACACCAAGTGGATCGCTACGTTTGGTGACTAAGCATGGGTGCCTGTTGAGATTTGTCCGAGTCGGGAGAGACTGGTTGATATCTTACTGGTTGATATTCGCCTTCCACCGCAATGAGAGAGATGGATTCATCCTGGACGCACTGCTCTCTAATTCCTACCCACCCCTCTCATTCCTCTTCTTCCTTTTTCTGAAAATCCTCAAAGATAACGTATGTCCTGAGAGGAATTGTTTTCCACAGGGTTTCCACAAAATTCTCCTTACGAAATATAAAAATGGCTACCGCCTGTGCCAGTAGATGAAATCAAATATCAAAATTTACGCGCAATACCAGTTATACCAACAATTGGAAATCGAAAATCGCCAATTTTTATTTACTCTAGATTGTGAAAAAATTCTGAAACTTACATATTTTCAAATATACTAACGGTCTAAAAGGGGATAAATAACAATCTGAAATATACAAGATAAAGCCCTCCACTATATTATATATTAAAATCTCGTGTCACGGTGTTTGCGGTCGCCCTCCTCCGAAACGGCCTTACCAATTTTTATGAAATTTTTTATCTGTATTTGGTAGGTAAGAGAAAAAGTTTTAAAGTATATTTCATAACGCTAGGTCATTAGAGTGTCCCTACCCAGAAAAAAAATTCTATTTTTTCAACATTTTTTTTTTTTGTATTGGCATCAAAAAATACCTAAAACCCCAAATTTACACGCTCGTACCCCACCCTCCCATTTTTAATCGCGATTTCAGTATTTTTGTATGAACAAATTTAACCGTGTTTCGTATTTCAAACAGAACGAAATTATTTATGTTGTTGAATGACAGATGGCGCTACGTCCGCCTCATCGAACTTTCATCCACACATGCGCAAGACATTCACGAGAAGCGTCGCGTCATTTTGATAATTCATTCGGCAATCTTGTTGTCGCATGGGCAAACCATCGAGCTTATTTGTGTTAGCTAAAGACTGACTGACAAAAAATATCGTACACTCGATTGCTCTTCAAAATACATATTGATTTTCTTTATTTCATTTTCCTACTTTAGTAAGTGTTTTTTTTTTTTATCGGCGGTCATCGTCTACAGCGCTCCATTCCTCTTTCTATCATATATACCATCCCCACACACTTACAATACATTCGTTACTATTTATTTAACAACCAAAATATTCACCAGAAATAATTTATATAGCAGAACAACGTTTGTCGGGTCAGCTAGTTTTATTATAAAAATCCTTTTAAAGAATATTTTATACCGATACCAAGAAACGAATTCCAATATATTCGTATTTTTATTATTATTTGATTTTTCGTTTTGTCTCGTGTCAACTGAAAAGGTCAACTAAGCTTTCTTAAGTGCATTTTCTTGTTAAACACGTTGTTTGTCGTTAGTGGTAACCTCGATCCAAACAAAATCACATTGCATTAAAGTGTATGTCTTCTGGAATTATTTGATTAAGATGAACGTTGGAATGAAACGGTATTATACTCGTATATAAACCTTTCCCTTTCCTGTTGAGTCATTCCCGACTACTAAATTTATATTAAGCTTCTTTATATGAATACCGCACAAGAGTCCTAACTGCTGCCAATTTGGGAGGCGGGTATGGGTACCGCCGCCCCGGAAACCATTTAATGGATAACCCCCTGCCATAGATCAACCACAAGCGGATTGCTAGGTTTGGTGAATTAGCAGGGATGCCCGAGGTGAGGTTACATGAGGTGAGGTTTGTATGGATCTTGGCGGCGTATGTGTCTGCCCACCAACTGCGTGGCAGGCCGGATCTGGAAAGACTGGTTGAGGGAAATCTTTTTATCTCTCCAACAGCACTCTGATGGAGAGGTCAGAAGGGTTCTGTCCTCTATCCTTCGTCACTTCTGGACACACTGAACTCCAGATTCCAACCCCCCCTCGTACTTTTTTTCTTCCCAGAACTTACACTTCTTCCTTTCTTAAAAAGACCCCCACAGAGCACCCCCAAAGATGACATGGGGAATTATTTTCCTCGGGGCCTCCTGCGTGGTACTAATGTATAAAAAAGAGCCTGTGAGTCTATGACATCTCCAATTGGGGTGCGATGTAAGGCTAGAGATAGTGGGGAGGGGAAGGCGATGAGGGAGAGGAAGATGTATAATTACCTGGCTGTACAGATCTGGTCGGCTAAGCCATTTCAAACAACGACTCTCTTTCACCTACCACTCTGGAACGTGTCTTTTGCCCATCTAGTGATATTTCAGCTGTCTTATCGCAGCGATGATTTTTTACCATACTTAACATAAATACATATAATGCGGTAAGTTTAAATAAATCAACGATTTAATCAATTCTCCCAGTCATAAGATATGTACACACGTATTATCATACTAGACGGTTTGGCTCCATCGAACATGTTGACTTAAAACCAGGCTCGTCTTTGCGTCCATACGCTCGAGCAGCTCCTCGAAATGCCGCCGAGAAGCTCAGTCAAATCTGAAATTTCTGTCAAACATCGAGCAAGTATTACGGACGTTGAAAGTTTTCTCATCGAACAAAATACATCGATCGAGACGGTACACACGTTGAGTTGAGACGTGTAATGAGCGTAAAACCATCGAGCATGAACGAGCGTGGGTACGGACCAATAGATTATCTACAACAAAATAGTCAGATTTTAGCGGAAAACATAAATTACCGTTCATGATTATGGCACATGGTTATTTATGATCAGGAAAGCCAAGGTACCTTTACATAAATCATATTCTCGCGTGACATTTAACGTCTCAATTGTGGTAATTACCACAAAAAAATATTGGGAAAGCAATGTAATGTCGACCTTTCAAGCCAATACCTTATCTCGAATCTTTTACAGTGTGAAATTATGTGTGAATTAGCAATAATGTATGGCAATTTAAAAAGAAACCTAGTATTTTACGCATTAAATTTAATGTACGAGTAACATGGTTCTTTTCTTCATGTATCGATCGTCCAGATGATTAGTCATACAACTCCGAAAAATGGAATTTGAGTTAACCACTCCGACCCCTAAGCTTGTTTACACGACAATATAACAATAGCAATCTAATACAATAAGCTTGTTTTCAAGCTAATGCCTGTGTTCTCGCAGAAATCATTATAACAACCCTAAAACCAAATGTAGACGATCCATATTAAATAAAGCTTCACATTTCTATTCAAAGTTGTCCATAGAAATATATATAAAAGACTTATTTTGTAGAAACAGTTTTCACCCACCAAATCGCATACTCGCAATTAGACATGGTTAATTTTTTATTACATATTTTTATATGAAATGGTAAAAAAGTGTGATGATGAAATTTGTTATTATACATTTATATGATATCATAAGTGTTTTTTTTACACAATCCGTGATTTTAGTACTTTACTTTAGTAATCAAGTATAATGCAGAAAAAAATATTTTAATTTTAAACAAAATTTTGATGTTTTCTGGATCACTAGTAAGATATTTCAAAATGTCATACTAATGTACCTGACCGTTATGCCTCCCGATTTTTTATCTCCGGTATTTTCTAGCATAAAACACAGACACGTGTAAAAAGATTTGATTTATGGTGAGCATTCCAAATATGGCTTTCCTCATTATTTCAAAACTGACTATTTGGAGATGTCTTACTAATCAACTGGATGATTGATATACAGGGTGTTACAGGATGTTCTTGACTCACTCTAACCAGTCACGCTAGGAGGTCCTGAGTAAAAGAATTCCCCTTGGGGTCTGTGTCATCTTCGAGAATGCTGTGTGGAGTTTTTTTAGGGAATGGAAGGAGAGGAAGTTTTGGGAAGGAAAAAGGTAAAGCCTCAATTACATTGAGCCAGCTTACAAGCTACTATCTACTAAGTTTAAAAGCGGGTGAATCAGCGAGTGAGATTGTCATGATGACACACAAAACTGTCCACTCGCCTAGGACATTTTTGTAGGAAACTGAGGTCGCAGGTTGCTGCTAGCGCCAGTAGCGAGAATAACGACGCCTGCGTGAACTAATTCTGTCAGATGTTTGACAGTCGAAATCAGCTGTTTGTTGGCAGCCATTTTGAACGCATAAATAAACCAATCACAAGTAAGCGAGTAGCAAATAAAGTTTTCGTCGATTGTCAACAATCTGCTAGTTAACAAGTAACACAATTACACTGAGCGAGTTTACTAACAGATAGTGAATTTCCCAGATAGTAGCTTAGAAACTCGCCCAATGTCATCGACGTTTAACAGGGGTAGGTAGGAATCTGGGGGTCATTGTGAACATGAGTGATGAACGTAAGAATCTATTCCTCCCACTGCGGTGCAAGAGAATGTTCCGAAAGAGTCCGGCTGGAGGGATCAAAAAATCTCCCTCAGTGTTTCCCTATCCGACACGCCATGTAGTAGGTGGGCGGACGCATCCGCTGCCAAGACCTAAACATACCTTACCCTACGAACCCAGGCAGCCCTGTTAAGTCGCCAAGCATAGTAAACCACTTGGGGTGACCGTGCAGGGGTGTTTTTTATCCAATAAACCCCACACCCGCCTCCCGAATTTTCTTCAAAATCAATTTTTTTCTACTTGAACATAAAAACATCAGAATGTATTGAAAGTTAGGGCCAGAATGAGTGATTGGGCGGTTACTCGGCTGAGTGGCCAGTGATGACGTGTAAAAGAAAGTTTTTTTTTTTCAAAATACCTATTTAATTATTATTTTTAATTTATAAACTAACGTTTAGACAAGATTTTATGCATAGCACAAAGGGTAACAATTATTATAAGCAATAATTATCAGCCTGAAACACCGCCAACGGGACTTGAACCCGTGTAAGTAAATTGGCGGCAAGTATCTTTTCTCGGAAGATTTTTCAATGTTGATGAGTGTTTCAGGCTGATAATTATTGCTTATAATAATTGTTACCTATTTAATTATTTTATTTTATATTTTATCTCACTCATGCGCCATTTTTCAGAAATTGAGAAAGGTTTCGATGGATCTATCAGCAAAATACCTAGATTACCAAAAATGACATTAATTGAACATTATTAAAAAAGTACCCACATATTATTTCGTTTGATTCTTAGCAGAAATTTTGCATTAATCCCGAAATTAATCTACTTATTAAAAATGCACAATCAATGTGTTGTGTTATTTTTTTTTCTAAGAAATGAAAGAAATGCTTTGGGGTTAAATTTAGCATATTATAAACACCCATATTGCATTTGTCAAACCTAAATGTCCACTAATGAGGTGCATCCGCTGACATAATGCCTGTCGTTTATTTTCAAACATTTACCTACTCGAAAAATGGACCACCGATGTGAGCTTTTAAGCTCTCCGTGTTAACAAATCATTTCTTAGTTCTTTTCTTTGCGATTTCAGAATTTAGCTGAAAAACGGCGGTTATTTCAGTATTTAGATCAAAACTTGTGATATTTTCCAAGAGACCCTTGAGATGATTTTCCGCGCGAAAACGGCGCTATAGAAATAATCCATTTATTTATTTAAGATAGGAATCTTTATAAAATCAACCGTTAAAAAAAAGTTTTTTACTATAATACATTTATTTTAAAATGTCTTTTAAAACTTCAAACAATTACATTAAAAAAAATAGTTTGTCTAAGAATCGAATCTTTCTACCTATCAACTGGAGTCAACCACGCTCCCAACTGAGCCAAATTATTACAGACATTTGTTTATTGTATTAATTGCTGTAATTTCATCGAATTTTAGATAAATACGTTTATGTATGTATGTGTGTGCATGATTTCCATCAAAAGTTGACAGAATGCGTTGTCACCGACAACGAATCTATATGCTTTTTTTCTGCTTGATCGGATGTCGGGAAGTTGGTCATTTTTTATGTTTATACAATTAAAAAAACAAAAGTTAAATCCAAATAGACGTATTTATTAATTTTGGGGGAGGGAATGGGTACCGCCGCCTCGGAAACCTTTTGTTGGATAACCAATACCTCTGCCATAGGTCAACCCACGTCGTTCGCTACTTTTGGTGATTTAGCGGGGTGCCCGGGTTCATGGGGTGAGGTTTGTCTAAGTCTTGGCGGCGGATGACCTAGACACACTGAACCCCAGATTCCTACCCTTCACTCCTCGTTTTTTTTTCCTTCCCAGAACTCTCCTCTCTCTCCGTTACTAAAAAAACCCTCCACATAGTATCCCCAAAGATGACATAGGCACTGAAGAAAATTATTTTACTCAGGGCCTCCTGTGTGGATCTCATGTAAAAAAAATATATTAAAAAATCAGTTTTTATATATGTAAAACACCACCACAAAAGAAAACTATTTACAGAAAGTTTTATTTACAAGCTTTGGAATCTCACCTTGGGAATGAGGTGGAGAAGAAGGTTGGGATGTAGCGGGCTATTCAGAGCTGGTCATTATAAACATAGCTTAAGCCATTTCGAGCAGCGTTTCGATAAAAATTGGTGTTTTATCAGCAGGGCTATACTTTGGGTTACGAAATATTTGAAAAAATAAAAGTGTTTAATTACAAAACAACTTTGATTTTCTTTTCATGTTTTTCGTTTAACATATTTTGCAATAACAGAAGTAGGCAGATATTTAAAAAGTACAGCAAGTGCCATGCAAGCTTTTATTAAGCGCAGTATGTACAGAGCAACACGTATAAGTAGGCGAAAAAATAGGTTGCTGTCATCTATGACATAAAGATAGTAGGCGTGGTTGCCAGATTGAAAGATATTTGTAATTTGTTCTGAAAAAAATCGTGTGTTCTGAAAGCTTTAAACAGTAAAAATACTAACTTCGGTTGTGCCTCTATCTGTAACACTGATTCGATGAACTCCACAATTTTTGCTTTGAATTTAAGCTTATTTTCAAAATTACAAGTTTTTGTATGGTGAAAATTACTTTAATTCCAATTTTTCAGAATTGAAACTCTTTTTTCAGGAATTTAGGCTACTTATCCCCATAGATGTATTATCTTTAGAAGAGAAACGATGGGAAAAAAATATGTTCACCCTTTTACCTCCATTGGGGTATTACCACATTTTTTTATTGCTTAAAAAATTATGCAAAAAATTACGAAGATTACTGAATTTTTATTTTATTTTTATGTTGACGAATAAATTTTCTCCAGCGAGTCAAAGTTTCCCATTTTTTTTCCATTTGAGGCTCACTGCCAGTGTTTATTTATGCTGGCCCAGCTGAGCGACGCTTGTGACGTCACAATCCGATTTGCCAACCACGAGCCGTTATGTTTTTGTCAGTTTTAGATCGTTTTTAAAATGAATAATATTGAATGAAAACATAAAAAACAAACATTTTTAGTAGGATGATTAAAATCATAAAAATGATCTTTAAATATTCCGTACATTTTCAATAGAATCCCTCGTTTGTGGAAATATCCCATTAGTCCAATTTGACCAACGCTCTAACGCCGAACGACCAGAAACTCGTGTAAAAATAGTGAAACACGTTTCGACAAGATACATACGCAATATTGCCTTAATGACTATCCCGTGATTTTTCACGAGTTTGCGCTAGTACTGAAAGAATTTCAGAAGTTATAATTATTAACGGCACATAAAGGTTAATCGCTGAAATGTACATAATAATATGGAGATAATCTAGAAACAAGAGGAAAAATAATAATATGGAGATAACCTAGAAACAAGAGGAAAAAATATTAGTTTTGCTGATGACACAGTAATTTTATTTAACGAAAAAGATTGGATAATTACTTACAAAGAAGCGGAACGCGGGCTTAGTCTCCTGCAAATCTGGCTTAAAAGAAATTCCCTCACGCTTAATGTTAATAAAACAAAATATCTTACATTTTCTAAAACAGCCCGAGGGCAGCCGTCGGAGGACTTATATCTCAAATTACACATATGCCAAGGAATTTTTCAACAAAATCAAGGCTTATCATGCCTCTGTCCCACTATAGCACACTCCAAAAGCATCAAATATCTTGGAATTGAAATTGATGATAATCTCCGATGGAACTCACAATGGAACAATAATCTCCGATAGAACTCCGATGGACGTAATTACAAAAAAACTAACCAGGTACATATACTTCTTTAGAAACATTCGTAATATCCTCAACATAAACGATATTAAAAAAAGTATACTATGCTTTGTGTCAATCACAAATAGAGTACGGTATAACTGGATGGGGGTCTGCCTTGAGCACTCACACAGAGCGACTCAATATAGCCCAAAAAGGAGCACTAAAGACAATACTGAAAGTTCCGCTTAGAACTCCGACGGAAGAAATATTTAATAACTTTCAAGTCTTCAATGTACAGAAACTTTATTCCAAAAATATTTTATTTAAACTGAAAAAAAAACATATATGTATACTCCACTGCCCAACATAAATACTCAACCAGGGCAGTAAGCAATAACATCCTGGTTACTCCCAGTTTGAACACATCTTTTGGACAGAGAAATAATAAATTCCATGCTATGAAATTATACAATGCTCTACCAGATCAAATCAAAAATATAAAGGAAATGAATATATTTAAAACAAAAGTAAAAACATTGCTGAGAGATCAAAGTGATAATAAAATTACAAACATCATGAAGACGATATAAAGACAATCCATAACCAAATACAAATATTTTAAAAAACTACAGGCCACCTCAGAAAAGGAAATCCTAGTGAGGAGGTCTGTGAAAAAAAAAAAGAATCTATACTTACACTATACATTATACATACCTGTACAAACCTTGCTATTGCAACTAATAATAAATAAAATCATAAAAAGCAAAATAATTCCAAATATACCCCCGATATTAAATTCCCATACCATCTATTTCTTTAGAAATTTCTTAATAAATGTCACAGTTAGTAATCGTTTCTTATGAAAAGCTACTTATTGCAAATATAAAATTTTGTTAAATTATGTAAATGGTAATTGTGATCATTTATGCATATTATTATTTAACGCCATCTACCGCTTTGTCTCAAAGGAGAAGAAAATTTATTGAAAATAAATAATATTTTTAGTTGACAGAGAACGATGTTAAGTACTTACTTAAAGGATGGTTATGATTGTCTTCGTGGAATAAAGGAATTCTTATTATTGGAAATGTTTGTCATTAATAAAGTCTTCTTTTTTATTATGAGAAAGAACTCCGCTTATTTTAATGCCAAAATTTTAGATAAATATTACATCAAGGCCGAGTTTCAAAGTCAGAAAACAGTTTATGTTTAAAAAATTTGGGTTTTATAATTGTGGCATCCCCATTTAAGATATGTTGTGTGGCTGATGGTATTTGGTGTTGGAGAGAAAGCTGGGGAAGTACCTGTCTATTCTGATCTGGTCACCAAACACTACTAATGCCATTTCAAGCAACGTTTCAATTTTGAATGGTGGTCTTACACCAGGGCGATACGAGTATCTTCCACTCCGGAACGTGCCGCAATTACGTTATATATTATTTTAAACGAATAAATTGAGAAATAAGACTAATTAATCAAATAACATGTCAATTATTATTTTTTAATTTATAAACTAACGTTTAGACAAGATTTTTATGCATAACATGTCGATTTCGGAAATTCGAAATGCTGTAAAGAACAATAATTCCAAAAATTAATTAGGTATGTCATTTATCATCGTTTTCTTTCTCTTCGATCTATCGTCGAAATATTTCTAGAAAAATAAGTGCGTCTTACGCCTTGGATTTTAAGAAAAAAAAATCCGAAAAATTTAAAATGAATTAAATACTGCTAATAAAGAAATTTTCAAATAATGTTTAGTATTTTGAAAGATCTGTTCAATGTTAGTTTATAATAAAAATTCATAATTATAGGTAAACAAAAATAGTAAATATGTTTTTTTTACTTTCTTTTTGCTCTACTGAACAATTAATATTTTTTCCTTACAGCGTTTCAAATTTCCGTGATCGATTTATTTGCGCACGCCGGATTTTGATCCCACGATCTCAGGATTGCTAGTCCGGAGCCTTGCGCTTCGACCACGGAAGAGGGTATTAACAAACGGTCAAACTGGTACCTATTTACGTAATAACAGATATAACACACTATAAAAATATTTTGATTTGTAGGGTAAATTGGTACAATACTGCAAAAATTGGTACAATACTGCAAATTGCCAAATTGCCAAATTGGTACAATACTGCAAAAATATATAAAACGTACTGCCGAAATAAGGTTTTCAACTTTAATATTTATTTGGATATGATTTTCGGATAGTAGGTATACTACAACAACAACAAAAAATCTAAATAATTCTAGGTAAGCACGATATTATCTCAAATGGTGGCTTATTTGTGTGTTTTTTTTTTAATATCATACAAACATTATTCTCATTGTTCTTCATAGGTTTATTTTACACTTGTATCATACGAGTATCTCGTTGGTACAAACAGTTTTTTTTTCAGTCGCGTCGTTTTCCCGAGCATTATTTTCTGTTATGTCACCAAAAATGACGCTACAAAAATTTTCCTTAACTAAAAAGCATTATATTGAATATTCCATAGATCCGGACTTCTAGTTTGAAATGTTCGGTAAAAAAGCTGTACGTTTTTCAGGTCAGCATTCACAAAAACTTATCTACAAAAATCTGCAATTCTTACAATAGCCCACAAAACAAAGCATTTCACGAAACAAAGCCGCAACTTTTTCAATCTTTTCTGAACAAAAATACAGTGAAAAATTTACATAATTTTTTTCTATCACAACTTGCACATTTTCGGCAATTTCCTTTTAGGGATATTTTTAGTATTTTTATCCAAGTTTTCTTATCTCGCGAATAACTTATTTTGTTTACTTTCGCCCCAGAATGCAGGCCCTATATAACGAGGAAGGATGAAGGGGTTTTAGGCCTTTTGCATTAGAAGGGTGGTCCATCTTTACGCTTCCTGAAGCACCCTTACAGATTATCCGGCTGATAATAAGTTTTTCAATATAGCCGGGGTGTTGTGACCCAGTTTGTGCACAAAATTAACATTACAAAGACGAATTTTGGCTAAAAATAAACAATTAGGTCGGAATGCAGCGGGGATAATGACGCGGTTAAATCAACAGGAAAGTTTAAATAGCCTTAAACAAACACTGTGTAAAAGGCTTTGTTTAGTAGATGCCTTAACGTTGATTAATTTTTGAAAGAAAAACAACGTTTTTAAAGTAATATCTTTAAAATAAAATTTATTTTTGAATCTCAGAGTAAAAAAATATTCCAGGCTGAAATATTTCAATCTACCCTCATTATTCCTCTCAGGAAAGACGCCCAGAAGTATGTATATAGATTATAATGACACTAATATACTTTATATCAAAATTACTTTATAACATTATTATTTATATCAAAATCACCAGGCGTGAAAATAAAACAAGAGAGGTTCATGACAATGGACAGAAGATAGTACTTCTAAATAAATAAATATTGGAACCTCGGTGGTAACCTCATAAGTTCAGTGGTTTAGATATTGGATTAGGGGTGCCTAACCCAAATCTTTTGGTGGGCCTGGACAAATTGACCATTCGACCCGTCTATGAAAACAGGTAATTGTCGGATATTACCGTTAATTTTTACCGGTCCAAATTGTCCAAACATGGTATTATTATGAAACTGCGACCTTATGCTAGAAAGCATAAACTGACTAAACTCGCCGGTGTGTGTCCTTTGCACTCACCTCCACTTATTAAAATCAGGTCAGTTGCATACGGTCTTCCGAGAGATGTGCGGAAAATATGGTAGTTGGAATCGATTGCAAAAATAAATTCCTAGTGCGGCCACGCGCCTGGCACTTTTCAAGCATTAAATAAAGAAACCCCATAGAGGCTCCGAAGTCTAATAACAAGAAAGTTTTAATATCATAAAATATAATGTAAATGTGATAAAGTTAGGAGAACAATTTTTTTTGTATGAATACCAAAATTCAAAACATAGAAAGCTGAAAACTTCAATTTGGGTCGCTTGCAGATTGGGAACGCTTATTTTAGATCAACTCAATATTTATTGATCGTTTTAGTTTTAGACCTCTTTTCCTAAACATGATCAAACTACACTGGTTATCGTTAAGTATTAAAGTTGGAAAAACCAAAGCTTGTCAAATACGAAGTGACTGCGCAAATCCTATTTGACTTACCATAAACAAAGTGTATTAGTTTAGACCCGATTCGGGTAAAATAACAACCATATTTGTTCTAGATAAAAAATGGTCGTTCTATCTGGGAAGCTTATTATGAAGACTCGGGAATTCTTAGCTTAAACACAAAAACGCTTTTAACCTTAGATAGAAATAATAGACGCGAAAAAATTTGTGAATTAACATAGATTTTATTTTATTTATTTTAGAGAAAGTTGACAGCAAATCAGAGATTACAAAATAATACAATAATAAGATGTTAATTATGCCAATTATGAACTTTCCACTGATGATAATTAATAATAAAGTGTGACATTATAAGGGTATTTTCTTGTTACAAAATATAAAATGGGGGGGGGGAAGGAAGAACATAGGAATAGGTTTAATAGGCAAAGGACGGGAATATATATAGGGATTTAACTTTCTAGTTTGAGTCATATTGCTTGGTGAGTTTTCGTTTTATTTCACGTAAAGTTAAGTTAAAAATGTCAACGTGGTAATAATTTAAGTTAAATGAGTGTGTGGATCTGTAGATAAATGAGTTCTGTTTGGAGTTGGTCTTGCAAAGAGGGTGATTAAAGGTAAGCGACTGCCTGCTGTTGCGATTTGGAACATGGAATGATAGGCGTTGAAGAAGATCGGGACAATCGATTAAGTTATGTGTAATTTTAAATAACATTACCGAATCTGCTATATTTCTTCGACACGTTAACGTTTGTATTGTATAGATAAATAGAATGTCGGACAAGTCGGTAATAGCTTTTTTTAAAAAGCTCAGATTTGTTAAAACTAATTATATTTTTGTTACGACGCAGCAAATTTGTAATATGATGAGTTTTTATTGATAATGTTAATTATTATTAAGCGAGAAGCGACAGCTTGTATTAAGGGGTAAAAGCGTTCAGTAAATACCTATCTTTCAGAATATTACTTGAATGCCATATTTCTAAAAAACTCTCCTTAGTCTGATTTATTCGTTTTAGAAATTTAGTACAGATACCAGGACAAAGTTATGGTTAAAATGAGTAATTTTTTCAATTTTTAGAACAAGTCTCTTTTGATAACTTTTGAAGTTATTCCCGTCAATGTAATATATCATTGAAGAAGAAGGTAACACCAACAATCTAAAATCTAAACGAAAATATGAAGCAGACCAAGAAAAATAAAAGGATAATGGTTGCAACTGGGACTCGAACCCAAAACCTCTCGTCTTACAAATAATAGGTGGCAGTAGCCGAATTAGTAAGGCGTTTGTAAGATAAGAGGAGAGGTTCTGGATTCGAGTCCCAGTTGCGACCATTATCTTTTATTTTTCTGTGTCGTGTTCTCTTTAATATTTTTGTTTAAATTATTAGTGTTATCTTCTTCTTCAATGATATGAGTAATTTTTTATTATTTTAGTTTACTTTTAGATTTAGATTTTATCTTAATTTGACAGTTTATTGCACATATTCTACATAGCACCCCTAAGGACCATTAGTGAGCTTTCTTCCACGTTCACCTTAACTGATATTAGCCCAGTCACTTTGGTAAAGTTCATCAGGGTTGTCATTGGGTGTTTGCCGATGTCTCCTGGTTCCTCAACATAGCTCTCCAGAGCCTTCTTCAAGATATTTTCACCATAAATTAAACCTCGTTTCTTTATCTCTTTACATTTCCTACCCATTTGTTCTTTCGTCTCCCAACTTCTGGTTGCATCTTCTGAGGTAGCAGTGTCATGTTAAGTTGGCTCGTTTGGGATAAGAACACAATACGAAGGTCAGTGGAAAAGTTAAGCCTCCTATTTTTTTCTACTTAATGTTAGTTAAGTGAAAATTTTGAATTTGGCATATACCTCAAACCTTCTACAATCTACTGCAGTAGTAACTTTTTGCATCAATAGGTGGCAGCACTGCAGCCGCTTGCAAAATGGCTGCATCGACTTTCCTATTAGACAGCGTTCTTTGATGGATTCTTGACTGTAGAAGGTGAAACGCCAAACGCCATGTCTTTCATGAATATGAAAGACAATGAGTACCATGTACAATGATGCAACAGTGGATGTCAGCAATTCTAGATGATGCTTTTGTCGCTGTAACGAAGCTGAAGGTCAGACACCACTGGCTGACGAAAAGCGGAGCGGCTCAGGCCATTGATCGCAGTGACTGCACGCAATATTGAGCGTGTTGTCGATATCATTCCTGGTGACCCCAGATGTCGCATTCTCTCCCTCAGTAAAGGCAGTGTGATGACGATTATTCAATAAAAGTTTGTGCAAGGTGGGTACCAAGAAAGTAGAATAAAGAAAGAAGAAAAATAATAGCCACACTACACTTGCAGCGCTTAGTTTCTGTAAAAATTTTGACTGGAGACGAAATATGGTTTCATTATTTTGAATCTGAATTAAAGGGGCATTCAATGGAATGGCATCACACAAACTCACCAAGGACAAAAAAAATCAAATCTGTGTGATCGGCAAGGAAAGTTATAATGATGGTGTTCTGTGTGTGACCGTGCTTTTTACAACTCTGTGATGCTTTTATTAAAAGATGGACCAAAGCTGTGGAAATGGACGGAGATCCATATTGAAAAGTACCAAATTAATCGTCAATAGTGTGGTTTACAACCCATGTAATTGCATTTTTTATTTCTTGATAATTAAAGAAGAAAAAATAGGAGGCATTACTTTTTAACTGACACTATAAAATCATTGAACCTGTCAACACAATCGTAAAAAAACTTGACAGTCAATCTTCTAGATTACCCTATCACCGCACACTTATTTCAATCATTAGAACGCAGACGATGACATCTGGTCTGCTCTTCAGATATTTAAATGAAAAGTGCTTTGAAAAACTAGCGTTATTTTGGAGTTGGGGCGAGCGCATGCCCAGCGTCCGTACCTACTAGGTTTATATTCGCTGCATGACAACGATTCACTTTTACGATGCATTCTTATTCTTAAATGTTTAGCTCTAAAACGATAAACTGCTTTCTTCCCATGGACACAATATGAACCTTTCAGGACAATAGTTCACTCCTTCCTCTCCTAAAAATACCCCTAAAAGGCCATCCCGTACACACCGAATTCTTTTTTTTGGTTTTCATTACTAAAAACACAAAACATACAATTATATTAATTTTAATATTATAAGACAAAAACGTATCGACATTGATAGCATTTCTACATATTTTGAGGTGGCCATCTTTAATATTAAAAACTGTTTGATCTTTTTTTACATTAACTGGGGAACCCTCCACACAGGAGGCCCTGAGTAAAATAATTCCCCTCAGGACCTAAGTCATCTTTGGATATGCTGTGTGGACGATCTTTTTAGGAAAAGAGGGAGAGGAAGTTCTGGAAAGGAAAAGAGTATTGGGGTGGGTAGAAAGTGAGTGACGGACGTATCAATCCATCCCTCCCACTGCGGTGCAAGGAGATGTTCCAAGAGAGTACTGCTGGAGAAGTCAAAGGGACTCCCTCGACCATTCTCTCCCGATCCGGCCAGCTGGTGTGCAGTCGCATTCGCCGCCAAGGCCCGGAAAAACCTCATCCCATGAACCCGGGCACACTTGCTAAATCACCAAACGTGGCGAACCACTTGGGGTGACCTATGGCAGAGGTGTTGGTTATCCAATAAATGGTTCCCGGGGCGGCAGAACCCATACAAGCCTCTCAAATTTTTTTTAGCATGTCTTCAAAATATTGTGAGTGAGGATCTTATGAAATTGTCTTGACCAAAAGTAGGTACCTACCCAAACCCTTTTTTCGTGGAAACTGAGTAGGTGGTATCTTAAATTCCATTTTTAAAATTCTACAGCATAATTTTTAACATTCCTAAAAACTTGTAAGAAACGTACGTAGAAGGACAAGACCTCTTTAGTGACATACGTGTAAAATGTTGTTAATATCCAATATCCAGTATACTTGCTTAAACAAATAGTTCTTTATTTCATTCGATGTCAACTACTTAGACTCTATTTCAGTTAGTGATTTTCCAGTGACAGTTAGAAGGCTAGAGGTATGTGAGTATAGGATTCCATAGATAAAGATATAACCCAAGGGAAGGAAGACTTGTAATTCTATTTCCTCCGCAAGATAATTCTAACCGGGGAGAGTAGTGCTAATGGCATAGATACACGATACAATATACTTATACTCATATAATCACACAGGCAACATGTCAAGGGTAGGTTCAATACTTAAGTGGTTTTTGGACTGAGAAAGTCTGCAGTAAGCGGATGAAACACGCAACACTACTTGATATTATTCTCCTTATAATGGTAGTTTTTCTGAGTATTGTAGCATTTTGGAAGAGAGGCTAAATATAACTAATATTACACGAAATGATGAATAAGTGAGATAATAACTTAAGGATTAGTACCTATCTACATAATTTGTATGCAGGAATGAATGCAATGACAAATACGACAAAACCACTAGGAGAAATGTGATGTGAAATAAGAAATATTCTTGATTTTAGTGACATCAGTTAGAGACATCTATTATTATTTTTACCTTACAATAATTTTGTATTATACAACATAATATTTTTTTTATTTTTATTATGTGCATCTATATAAAAAGGTTTACATATATTTTTTTGGCCTTGCCTGTCTCACTAGGAAATCCTGTGTCGAGACAGACTAGTTTACAAATATTTTATAAATATTAAATAAAGTACACTTTTCAATACAGCAAAAATATTTGACAAAATTTTTCAGGTTGGTTAGTGGTAACAATAATGAGATAGAGGATTATATTTGGGTGAGGTGACTAATTATTGCACGACCTTTTTCGATGATCCATTGTTTGATCAGGATTTTGTATTTGTTAATATTATTCGATTGTCTTGTTTTGTCAGGTAGGTTATTGTATATTTTAGGCGCAATGTATTTGAAATTTCTTTGACCAAATGTTGTGTTTGTTTTAGGTGTTTGTATGAGTTCTTTGGTTTTGTGCCGTGTGTTTACAGTATTTTGGGTATTTTCATAAAATGTACGTGTTTTATTTTTAAACAGATGAGTTAAGATTGTTTTTGTGTAAATTTGCCGAATATCTAATACAGGGAATTTTTTGAATATATCTACAGTACTTGTTATTATGGGAACTTTAAGAATGACTTTCATAATTAATTTTTGTGCCTTCGATAATGAATCTATAGCTGATAGTGTTGCACCTCCCCATGCGATTATTCCATATTCAATGATTGATTGACAAAGAGAGTAATAAACAATTTTCATAGATTTGGAATCTAGTATGTTTCTAATGTTTTTGAAGAAATAAATATGTTTTCTTAGTTTATTCGTGACAAGTAGGCAATGTGTATTCCACTTAAGATATTGATCATATGAGATATTGATCATATGAGATATTGATCATATCAATATGAGAGGCTAACTTCGTGATAAAGATTATTCAATTGAGAAAAACTTTTAAGTATCGTTTTAAGAATTTTATACAGAAAAAATTCCTTCGGACTGCTAAATCACTTCAATATTATCGTCAAATGATTTCATTGATATTTAGATACGTGAGGTGTTTGAAATCATTGTTCATACTATTAATAATAACGTGGTGTAAATAATAATACTTTATGAGTTGGATAACACATATTTACAATTGTGTCGCTAAAAAGTATCAACAAATTGTCATCAAAAATAATAATAATTTTTAAAAATTGCGTAATTTAGTGCTATTTTAATTCACGTGCATCGATGATTTAAAAACTGAAGGTAAACCGCGGTATTTATGTATACTATTTATGGTAAACTATGGTAAATAATGGTAAAATGTGGTAAAATATGGTAAATAATGGAAAACTATGGTAAACTATGGTAAACTGTTGTAAACAATGGTAAAATATGGTAAACCACGATCGAAAAAAATATAGGTCCCAATGGCCTATTTCCTTAACGAGACGAGAGATCCTGGGTTCTAGACAGTTACGTTTATATTTTTTCTGGGTCTCGTTCTGTTTCATGTTTCGCTAGATTTATTAGAACTATGAATTCTTCTTGAATAAAATTAGTGATACTAAAGATTATTCATTTGAGAAAAGTTTAAAGTGACGTATTAAGAATTGTACATCCATGAAAAAAGTACTCTTACATATTATGTAAGCTAACTATTTGAGAAAAGGTTTAATATGTCGTATTAAGAATTGTGTACATTCATGAAATAAGTCATATTTAACACAAACGATTTAAAACAAGTTTGAAATCTGAATAAATCACTCATCGGTTTGATAAAAATATATTTAAGTAAGATTTTAATATCGTAAAACAAAATTGATCCGAAGACTTTTACACCTCCATATATATGTATCTAAGTCTTAACGACGCAAAAAATATTGTTTATTTAAAAGACTTTTCCTATTTTTAAGTAAATCAAGAATGTATCTATTTTCAGTGTATCTTATATCACCACTGATATAGGTTATAGGCATAAAATTCGCTTGGCAAATGGGTTCTAGCAATTAATAGTCGATGTAAGGACAAAACTGATGTTTACATATTTTGTGAATAATTTTATAAATAATCTTAGCCATTATATAGTATTTAATGGCAAATATTGTATGTTTTAATAAGTTGTTCCTTAATAAGGCGTTCAATAATTTTCTAATTAAAAAATGCTTAATTTAAGCTTATATTTTTCATAATAATTTTTTTTAATATTTTAATTCTACTCAAGCGAAACGATAGGAAATAGGCTTCAATTTTTCCGAAAGACTTTTTTTTTCATAACTAGCTGACCCGGCCACGCGTTGCTATGGCTAACGAAACACAACGCCATCTACTGGATGGTTACTCAATATTTTAACTCACACCGCCGTCTGTTAATTTGCATACAAATCAAATTGATCGGTCGCTCCATTTATATTATTATAGCGAGTTCCCGGTATGCGTTGCAATGCCACTTAATAAAGAAATTGTTTCTGCCTGCGTGTCTTTTCCCATTCATCCCGTTCCCCTTCCGCCTCCCCTTCCTCACCCGCGTAGCCTTTCCCTCTCGCGTTCCTACTCCGCCTTCCCTTCCCCGTCCCCCGTCCCGAATCCCCCTCCCGAGTTCCCCTCCCCCATCCCAAGTTCCCCTCCCCCCTCCCGCATTCCAATAATTCAGTCCAGGTACATTCAGTTTTCAAACAGCGCCACCTATAGCAATTTTTTTGTACAGATTTCATAATGCCAGAGCTCACCAGTATAGATACCTCGTGGGCATGCACACTGCACACATCAAATCCCCAAAGTTTGAATTAAATAGGTAAAATCGTTCGGTAGTTATGCGGGTACATGCATTTAGGCGATTCATTTTTCACCGCTTTGGAGGGGTGCAGACATACGAGTATGTTCACCGTTTGTCCCATTTTCGACTGTTGACATTTAAAAAAGTATGTAAGAAAGAGGGCCAGCTTTACACGAACAAAAGCAAAACGATAAGCGCATTGACATTTGTCATTTTTTAATTTTTGGAATTTACTCACTACTCTATATTATACTTATCAAAATATTCTTTCAATAGATGAGAATTCGTTCCATACAAATTGTATGTGGAAAAGAAAATTCTTCTTAATTATTTTTTTCGTGTATTTTTCCGAAGTTTTGAGAGCTATTCTGCTATTCGGGGCGGAGAAAAATCCAACAAATCAAAGATCATAAAAATCGGTCCAGCCGTTCTCGAGTTATAAATGGTGTAACTAACCCCACTTTGTTTTATATATTAAGAAGATGTTAACCGATGCGAAAATTTTCGCATCGGTTGACATCTTTCTCTAATGGCTTCTCCTCAGTTATAGGGTGGTTTTTTTTTTTACCCAATCCGCCTTTCCTTGACAAATATTCAATATAAAATGTTGATTTGTGCAAAGGCTGCTTTAAACAAATTGCTGTAATAAATGCTGTGAAAGAAGAAAAAATACCCACACCTGCGAGTATATTTCCAATAAAACAATACGTGTACGTTTCTTTTGTAGTACCTCCGTCTAACACGAACAATGATTCTCCCTTCTTAAAAGCGTAAGCACGAGAATGCAAAATTCAGAACTTGCACAACTTCCCAATATCCAATATAAAAGAGGAAAAATACCCTCAAAGGGAAAAAATACATCATAAAAATTCCCCTTCAAATAACCTAGTACAAAAACGTGTTACACGCTTCGATATATTTTTATATCAGTCAATAAAAATACGCCAATATGTGGGACACATCACACGACATAAAATGCATTTGGCTCAAAATGAATTTGTTTGAGGGAGACGTATTGGGAAGGAGTTTGACAAAATTATGTAAATATTTGGGTTGTTCGTGTTGATTTATGTATTTGCCGCTGTAAAAGTCCGAAAATTGGTTAATCCAATGTTTTGCTGGTAAATTCTGGCATTTACCAATACCAACGATCGTAAATGGCCGAAATGAAAACGGTCGTGATCTTTAATCACACTTAAACAAAACACTTTTAGTAAATGCTAAGATAAGGTTAATAATTTACTAAATCAAGAAAGCGTACACCAAAAGGGGAATTAAAATACAATACATCCCCTAATTTACAAATGTAAAAAACAGGACAACAACTGAAATGAAACATTCTGAAATTACAGAATAATAAAGATATTCAGAGATAAAAATTACACTCCTTTAACCAGAGAACCATTAAGGGGATTCCATTCATGCAGCCATAGTTATAACAATAATACTTATACTAGCAGTTAAAAACCCGCTCAGTTTAAGTGTTGGTGACCATTTATACGGCTTTGCCCAGTTCTTGCATATGTCGATTGTAATACTAAAAGCAGAAAGAGTCTTTCACCTGCTTTCAAAAACAGTGTTTTATTTGGAAATACGTTCATAAACAGCGAATTTATCTCGAATCGAAAGTAATACGTAAATATATTTGGCGGAATACGCACTCTGACAGTTCACGTATCACGACAGTAGCCTTAGTCACAAACATCACGTGCACAGATGGTTTCCATGCGGGGCGCGGGGCGGCATCAGAGAAATACTCACGGGTTCTTAAATTTGAAAACACTAGGGTATTTGAACCGTACAGACGCTAGGCTATCTGATTCTCTAGAAAAGGTTATGTAAAAGCAGGTTGGGTTAGGGTATCATGCTTCATTTTTGGGGTTTTATACCGTGTTGCGCTTCCTCCTTCTGCAGCCAACGTTTCGGACAGCATTACGACGTCCATCGTCATATATGTGTAATCGAAGATTGTGGTGAAGTGTGTACTTATGTTTGTAGATGCGATACCGTCGTTGGATGGATGGTTTTCTGCGTTTAATTGAGGTAATTGATGTAGCCCTCAATTACCTGATACCGAGAACTTTCTATCTTAGCCCTGTTATCTTTATTATTTTTAATTTATAAACTAACGTTTAGACAAGATTTTTATGCATAGCACAAAGGGTAACAATTATTATAAGCAATAATTATCAGCCTGAAACACTCATCAACATTAAAAAATCTTCCGAGAAAAGATACTTGCCGCCAACGGGACTTGAACCCGTGTCCTTCTGTTGTAATAAAGTTGGTTGTTTTCAGGTGGAAAAAATATAATAAGCAGTAATTGTTGAATGAAACACTAGTATATATTGAATTATTTGGCGGGTATTTGATAAGCCCCCATAGCTCAGTGGTCAAGAGCAGCTGACCGGCAATCAGAAGGACACGGGTTCAAGTCCCGTTGGCGGCAAGTATCTTTTCTCGGAAGATTTTTTAATGTTGATGAGTGTTTCAGGCTGATAATTATTGCTTATAATAATTGTTACCTGTTATCTTTATTAAATTTTATTGAATTTTGTGAATCTCAATTGCCTCCGTAATTAGACATGCTCTATGCGTTTTGAGTCTTCCTAGGACTTCAGGAACAACCATAAGTAAAGGACAGTTTCAATTAAATGCTCAGAAAAGCCGAGTTTACACGCTCGAAAGTGTTCTGATATCCTTTTGGTCCGTTCTGTAAATCAAGCTAGGTTAAGTTATATTACCGATCAAAAGCGTTAGACAACTTCCACAGAGACTTATCGCAAATTTCGGGCTTCTATTCTATTCAATATTTTGTGTAGGTTTGTTAACACCAAAATAAGGAACTCCAGTGAAAAATATTATGGCTTTAAAAAAATATGTTCATGTAGACCAATAAACGCTGATTCTGAATATATAAGTTTTATTTCATATTATTAAACGCAGAGTTCTTAAAAAATTATTAAAAAGTGCATTTTTAAACCTCTGTAAACACACTGCAAAGTTGGCATTACTGAATGGTTAATGCTGATGTCACGCGTCACCAGTCAATCTTTGATTATGTAGGTATGACATAAGCCATCAGTATTAACAACATTTCATGTTATTCGTTATTTCATACTGTTTATGGAGATTTAGTTATTGTGTTTATTGAAATAATATTTAAGCCTAAATAATTCAGTATCAAAAATAGAGGTATCTCTATTAGTTTATTTCTATTATTTAAAATATTGAAAAACTACTGCACAAAAAAATAGTAATGCTACTTCTAGGGAGAATGCTTCGAATAACGGTATTCAAAATGGCGGCACTTGATCAGCTGATTACCCAATCCTATAGTAATTTTTCAGGAGTGATGGCGTCACACGATTCACCGTACATACGGTGGTCTTAGGGGGATCGTGAAAAATTAAAACTTTGACAATTATTTTAACTATTAAAACTAACTCTAAAAATAAAAATAAAAATACAGTTATTTAAGTTAGAAGGTCAATATTCATTAAAAAAATGGACTGGAGTTCTCTATTTACCCGCAAAGCCTAAGATTTGCGTATTTTGGATTTTTACAGTAACGTATGCATTTATTCAACCTTTCTCGCCGACACAAATGGCGATAGGAAACCCGCCGAAAGCCAAATAATAATACAAAAACACATTATTCTGAATGCGAAGAAATGAGTTCGGTTATTTTTTGGGTTGTTATGCGGAAAAATTAAGGTACCTTTAGCTTAGGTAACATTTGTTTTATTGGAATTGTGGAATTCTCTGTGCTGAGAACATTAACAGTTTTGAATTGAAAATTACAGCTTCATTTTGGCAAATATTTAGATTAAAAAACACGGTATTTCTTGTGTTCTTTTTTGTTACATTGTTTTTTACATGAGCTCCACATGGGAGGCCCTGAGGAAAATAATTTCCCTAAAGGCCTATATCATCTTTGGGGATGCTGTGTAGAGGGTTTTTTAAGGAAAGAAGGTGAGTAGAGTTCTGGGAAGGAAAAAGGTTTAAGGGGTGGGTAGGAATTTGGGGTTTGGTGTGTCCTGGTCATCCGCCTCCAAGACCTAGACAAACCTCACCCCATGAACCCGGACACATGGTCAGGATTGCACTATTTCAAACTAGGTTAGGATTTAATTTAAATCTAAACTGCATAATATTTTGATTTTTCACCATAGCAATTCGGGAGAAAAAAATACTAACATGTTAACTTAATTAGCAATTATTGACACTCTTATATTTTTCGGCTCTACCAATCCTTAATTTTCGTTTTCTTTACAAGGTGTCCGGTGGTAAAGTGCACAAACTTCAGGAGCATGATTGTACAACGAATAAATAAGATAAATAACTCTTTTTGAAATTCTGACGTTTTGAGGTAGTTTTTGGGTAAAAAAGTACAATTCCGAAATAATTATACTCTCTTATGGAAAAATATTTTTGTATTGGAAAAAAAGTTGTAATTTTGAAAAAAGTAATTTACCCTTTTTTCTTCTACCATCATTAAGAATCACCTCCTGAAGTTTTGTGCACTTTAACCCCCGTAAACCCTGTATAAAGGTAATCATTTATTCCTATTTTATTTTATACATTTACAAATCTCAATTTCAGAATCCAGAGGAAAGATAGTATTAAGTGAATTTAGAATATTTACCATAACGCCTCGGATGTCAAAATCCTCCGTCTAAATAAATCCCTTATCTCACTTCCCATACAGATCATTCTCATCCAGGAAAATTCAGACAAAGAGGAATAGGAAATAAAACAAAGGGAAAGAAAAGAAAAATGCAAAGTCGGATGCACGTCTGCGTTAGCAAGGGTTGCGGGGGATGCTGTAAGGCATAAGGCTAATAGATGGTTCTCCCGATACGGGGCGAGAGGCGAGATGGGATGAAACATAGTTTAGATACCAAAGGCAAAGTTTGTCCGCTTAGAGTTTATTCGAATGAGATTTAAAAGTGAAAAGATTACATCAAAGTGCACATGATGCTTCCTTAGAAAGTTTTATTTTGATTAGTAATGGTTTTTAAATGTTTAAAGAAACTGTAGATTATGATACAAGGTGTAATTAAGGTTTATTTATATAATGAGTGAGATTAAGAAAGGGACCCTCAGATGGTTCGGGCATGTAGATTGAATGAAAGAAGAAAATAGTGTGATTAGAACATATGATGCAAATATGAATGGAAAAAGAAGTCGGGGACGCCCGAAGAAGACATGGCACGATCAAGTGAATCAGATACTTGAGTCTGACCATGTCAAAAGTCATAATTATAGAAGAGTATGTATGAGACGATGTATGAATGTGAGTGAGGCAAAAAGTGTGTGTCAAGACCGAGATTTTTGGTGGTCCGTCCTCTGCCTACCCCTGCGGGGAAACGGCGTGATGGTTGGTTAGTTAGTTAGTTATAAATTAAATTCCTCCGCCGCGTCCGTCTGTCTGTTCGCGATGAACTCAAAAACTACTGAACGGATTTTCATGAGGTTTTCACCAATAGACTGATTCATGAGGAAGGTTTAGGTATATAATTTGTCAAGGTTTTGTATAAATTGGTTGAAATATATAAATAATTAAAGGAGAATGTCTGTATGTGGACGAGCGGGCTGGCAAGCGGTATGGATTTGATTTGTATGCAAATTAACAGATGGCGGTGTGAGCAGTGGCGTAATCAGCATGGGTGGCACCCGGGGCGGATAACGTGGTGTCACCCCCCTCCACCCCAAAAAAATTAATTATCCAATCCACTAAACTAATAACACTAACACTAATAGAATTACAACTTTTTCAACAACCGAAAGCAATCTTCCGAACAGGCCCTCCATTGATATGCTTGGTGTAACCCTAAGAGACCAGCTCAGGTATGGGGGCTCCATCGAAGCCAGAGTAAAGTTAGTCTCCCAAAAGCTGGGCGTACTGTACTGGGCCCGCAGATACTTTAATAGTACACAACTGCTAACCTCGTACAAATCACAAGTACGCCCCACGGTTGAATTTGGCAGCCATCTCTGGTCTGGAGCTCCAAAATACCTGAAAAATACCCTCGACTCTGTGCAGAAACGGGCGGTCCGTTTGATAGATTCTCCCATCTTAACAGACGGATTGCAATCTTTAGAGCACAGGCGTCGGGTGGGAATGCTATCCTTGTTCTACCGGTATTACAATGGAAGATGCTCCGAGGAACTAGCATCATTGATCCCTTCGGCACCGGTGCATAGTCGGGAAACACGCCAAACGCGTGCCCAACATTTGTACACAGTTGACATTTGTCACATGAGAACGGGTCGTTTCTTCGACTCGTTCTTGTGTTCAACAGCTCGGCTGTGGAATGATTTGCCGGCCTCTGTGTTTCCTCCTTCCTACAACATGGGTCTCTTCAAGACCAATGTTCATTCCTTCCTCTCCTCAAAAAGACCCTCCACACAGCATCCCAGATGACATAGGCCCTGAGGGAAATTATTTTCCTCAGGGCCTCCTGTGTGGAGTTAATGTAAAAAAAAAAAAAAACAACAACAACCAACAGGTAATAATTCCCTTCACAAGTTCACTTCAATCACAATGTAATATTTTTATGACAATATTCTTCGTAATTTTTTTCCACGGTCGGGTATTACCTACCCCTCATCCGGTGGCACCAAAACTACTTGTCTCTACACTGTATACAAAAAATCGACACTAAATAGATTCGTTTGACATCCAGTTATTTTTTCAGATGACTTTAGGTTTGAAATTGGTAAATAATGCGAAAAAAATTTTTTTGAGTAAATATCATTTGGGGGGCCAACTGTCAAGGGATCAACTGTGGGGTCACCATTTTAACTATTTACTTGTATTGTAGTTGTGCTGTTACTGCCACTATTAAATATATTAAAAGCATAGAGGAACAATGCAATACGTGTTTTTCAGTAAATCATTATTTGACCCTTTACACTATTTTATAAGTTATAATATCAAAAGAATACATGTGGGGGTTAAGAGGGTATTACCAGAGAAAACTAGAAATGTGTCATTTTTCATTTTTAAATCAGATTTTAGACTTATTGACTCTTTTCCACAAAAAAATATTAATGGATTTCGAAAGATTGTTCTTTATCTAGCATTCGCATGTTTTAAATTTTGAGAAAAAATGTTTATTTTTAGTATAATAAGGTTATACCATAGGTCGTCGGCAGATTTGTTAAATTTTCAAAAAAGATTTTGTATTATACCACACCCATTTCAAATCATATAATCATTCAGTGAAATAAATCAATCCATTATCTGGGTATCGCATGTTTTAGAATTTTAATTTTAGTTTATATAAAATCATTAAAAAAATATACTTAGGTAATAAATTGGTCACAACTTTCAACGAAATGTGGATTTTCGGCCGCTGGCTGGTTAAACGCTCTTAATGATAGAAGCGCCTGTGTCAGATTTTGGTAAGTTATCAGTAAGGTATCATGATGCACTGTAAAATACCTCTTTTTCCAAAAGTCCTAAAGCATAAGTTAGCCGCTTTAGATCAATGAAAGTGTGGTCTTTCTGATGGTGTTCATAAAAATAATATTTTGACATGTTTTACATCAATACATCGACAAATAATAGCCTTTTCTAAACAATTTAGATGTTTTACTTAGGCACTTCTAACATTAATCCCCGAACTAATCGAGAGAAAATATAAAAATTAATATTTTTTATAAGAACAGCTCTCTTCTTATAACTTTTGAAGGCTATTCCCATCAATGAAACATATCATTGAAGATGAAGATAACACTAATAATCTAAACGACAATAAAAAGAGAACAAGACACAATGAAAAAATTAGTTGCCGGTAGTATGGAAAAATTAGTCGAAGATAATATTATTGTAGAAAGCAAACACTCTGTGGCTTGACATTATATAGAATTTTTTTTAAACAAAGTACTTGTTTCATTAATTGAAGATAATATTGTTAATTCTAAAATTTGAAAATATGAGCTTGACAATTATGACGGATTTGATGGAAGTTAGCAATGGCTGAATTGGTAAAAACGCACGTCCCAGTTACACGAGAGGTTCTGGGTTCGAGTCGCAGTTGCGACCATTATGTTTTTCTATTATTTGTGTCTTGTTTTCTTTCATATTTTCGTTTAGATTATTAGTGTTATCTTCTTCTTCAATGATAAAAATAAACTTTGCAATCCGAAAAATGGTTTCCAATGTAACTGTGTTTCGTGAGTCTAATTTACGAAATATCCCACATAGGCTTGTGTGATGTCCACTTGCTAAAATTATCGAAATTTTATGATTATGAGCAAATTATTATTCTGCCTTGGGGCATGGTTCTCGTTTCTTATGTTAAATTTTACTTTTAACATGAACAATGGTACAAAATTAAGATGTTTTTCAGCTGCACATTCTTATAGTTTGATTTTATATCCCTCGGATGCCTTGAAATTTTCCAATTTTCCTTTACCTAATTAAATTATCCTTGATTTTCTTGCCCTAAAATGTCAGCATTTTAGGGCAAGATAATGTGTGTTGGGTGGTGTAAAATGTCAATAATGATAATATTAGTTTAACTAATTTTAGTTTATCTAGCTCTAACCCACTATGAAAAAAAAATCTTTTTCTGAAAGATGCATTTGTTAAGAATACTCCAGATGTTTTTAAGAAATTCGTAAAATTGAAGTAGATACAGCATTTTAAGTGAAACCGTTCGAAATATTTTGTATGTTGAATTGTCCTTCAGCAAAACTATGAACGCGTTTTTCTCGAAACTACCTTTTTTAACCTGGTTGACAGCATATTAAAAAAACTATACATCCGATTTGCATGTACCAAGTCAACTGTTCAAAAATCCAGTCTTTGCTTACCAATATTGATATACCAGGTAGAGATTTTTTTGTGACCCAAGTAGGGATTTTTTTATTAAGGGCCCCCTTCTATTATTTTTTTTATGAACGATGAAAATTTTCCATTTTTTCGAAAATAAAATTCGTTGGTCCACCATTTTTTTTTTGTTTTTTAGATACCAAAATACCTCTACGTGGTGCCATAAACCCATATGTCTAGTTTCTAAATATTTTTTTATTATTTTTCTGATGCAATTTCGACGGAGTGTCCTGTTGAAGGAGGCGTACACCGCAAACCATACTTTAGATTCGTGTAAAAAAAATGTATGCAGTCTTCTATTTGTACACTTTGACTATGAGTTGTAATAAAAAAGATTTCATTTATCGTTTGCTTGAAAATAATTATGAAAAATACACCATTTTACTGTCCACTCACAGTGGGCTGCCCCCGTAACAACTACATAATTCTAACAAATAAAGTCTCTCTATATTTAGAAACTAGGTTTCAATTTGATTATATTCCCAAAAAAGCATCGCGTAAGATGTTCCAATAGCTATAACAGAATATCAACGTCATTTTATCAAATCAAATAGTGTCATCCCACGCATCTAAAAATGGCATCTAGCTCGTTTAAAAAATCCCAAAAATAACATACCTACGCGTTGCATAAAACTCCCCCAGGGAACTATACAGAAGTATATCTTGCGGATAATCCGGCCGGCACTTAACCCAAATTCGTTGCCCCAAAATATGGTCCAATTTGGTTTCATCCCTTGCATGGGAGCTCCAAATACCCTGAACGGTCCGGAACATTATATCCATCCATCAGCCGTGAGCCAGGGCAAGTGAACCAGGCCTGGGGGATGCACTGGCTTTTCTTTCCGGGGTCAATTTAACGCGAATAGGGCAGTAAAAAAGTTAAATTGGCTTTTTGGGGTGATTTTAATTTTGGAGTTACTGGCTGATTTTTGTTTTGTTTTTGTTTCCATTCAGTTAAGCTTTCTTGGTATTTCTTACGGTGTTTTAATTACATATTGAAAATAGACTGTACAATTTCTGTTTCGAACTCTTACTAATAAAAATGTCTTTAACTAGCTGCGAAAAAGCTGTCGCATTTTGGCAGAGTAAGTTCCAGAGTGGAAGATACTATCAGTACCGCCCTGGTAAGACCACCATTAAAAGTGAACGTCCATCTATCAACGGATTTTTCTATATCTTTATAGAAAAATCCGTTGCCCATACCGACCACCGCTATTTGCCGATAGTGGACGCAGTGCTGTACTAATTCATATAAAGATATAGACAAATCAGTTGCGTGCCGTGCGTGCGTTGCGGCCGGCGCGGACAAATGGACGCTCACCTTAAGGCGCCGCTACCCGCATTTCTACCGATTTCTTACATATCTCCCTTAAACATTTGAAGTTTTTAAGCTTTTAAAAAAATGTATGTTATTTTTTAAGATAATAGTATCTAGACGCGTTCCACGCCTAAACGCAAATTATATAAAATACCCTCGATAGAAAAAAATCGCAAAGTATGCTCCGAAAATTATTATAAACACGTTTGTTTCAGTTATTTTACAAGTTATAGCTGTGAAAAAAATCACAATGTTTCTTTAAATGATACTTAAGATACGTTCCACAAGATTTTAGAGTCGTGTTTTATTAAACATTTTCGCAATTTTCGCATCGATTTTGTCGCTTTAAATGTTAACGCGCTCCTCTAACATTCGTAATTTCATATCTCTCCATCTTCTTCTTTTTGGTGCCCGGTGGCGGCGCCTCAAGCCATGTTTGGTGATCAGAACTTAATTGCCCGGAATTTCCCCCCTTTTCTCTTTCCCACCTCCTTCCCCTTCCCATTACCTTCAGCTACACAACATACCCCAATTGGGTATGCCATAGTCTCACTGGCTCCAGGAGGTTGGGAGCAGTTGGGACTCTTGTGCGATATTAAAAAAAATATGTTTATAAAAAATAAAAACTTTCTCAGAGCTTCCTATGTGGAGTTAATGTGAAACAAAATGCAAAACAACTTATCATATCAAATAAATACAAAACAATCTGCTAAATCAAGTAAATATAAAAACAACCAAATAAACATTGCAATAGGTAGGTTTGCCTAAGAGAAGACATTAAATATATATTTTAAATGTTTGTTTGTCTTTCTGAAAGATAATTTAAAGTTCCCATGAATGCATCCGGCGTCATTTCAGATAAACGAATCAAAATTCGCGATCACCCAACCGAGTCTTCATTTTTCGTCAGGCACGGTTCCAGAAAAGCAATAAGTAATGACGTACGGCGTTATAGCCCCGAAGGCGCCCATTTCCATGCAAATCCTTGCAATTTGGGCATCGTTTGCACTGACAATCCGCAGACCATTATTTTGTTAGGGTTGTAGTCATATTTACGAGCGGTAGAATTGAATATACTCGAACTAAAATATTAACAAATAAACAACCCTTTTGCCTCTGATAAAAATTAGATATTTTTACTCCGAATCAAATACCTACATATTTAGCAATAAAAGAATTTATTCAATACCTATTTTAATACATATATAAAGAGAGGTATTTAATACACAGAGTACTCAAATAATAACTATAAAGGTTTTTAGGGGATTGCCCTCTAACTTATAAACGTTGTTTAAATTTTACACTATTTAAGTGTGGTAAGTAATGTGGTATGGTAAAGCCTATGGTTTAAGAGGAAGACACAAGCCAAAAATGTATGTAGCCTTGGAGTGCCTTATATCACCACAAATATAGGTAATGGGGATAAAAATCGCTTGGCTAACGCAATATAGAGATCACGATTTCAAACGCAAAAATGGTTTTTATTTATTTTGTGAATAATTTTATACAAAAGAAAACAGTTGTTTAATGGAAATTAAACTAAAAATTAAATTAAAAACAGATAATTTTAGCCATAAAATTATATTTTTTAAAAGTTTTTTCTTGTACGCGTTCATACATTTCTAATGAAGATGTTTATTTTTAGTAGTTTACGCTTATATTTTTTGTAAAGTAATTAACAATTTTATCTTAATTCTATGCAATGGAAACCGTAGGAAAGCTTCATTTTAACCAAAACATTTTTTTGTATTTATAATGAAAACCGGTTCATTGTAAAAAATACCCCAAATAATAATTATAAATATTTGCAAATTAAAATTTAAAACATTATTCCATACAAAAAATGTTTAAATAGATACATAGGCAAAAAATTTGAAGGGAACCAAAAATGATTTTTATGAAATTAAGGAGTTACTCAGATACATTGAAATAAGATAATAATGGATATTTTAAATGTTACACCTACTTAGTTATTTAACTTTAATAAAGATTTTACACTGAGAAAATTTATACTTTTCAATCTTAATATATGAAACAAAGTCGGGTTAGTTACACCATTTATAACTCAAGAACGGCAGGACCGATTTTTATGATCTTTGATTTGTTGGATTTGTCTTCGCTCCGAATAACAGAATAGCTATTAAAACATCGGAATAATTCATGACCAAAAATATGAAGAAAATTCTTTTCCTCATTCATTTTGTATGGAATGATAAATATAATAATGAATATTGAGTGAATTCCAAAAATTCAAAAAGTCAAATGGCAATGCACTGATTGTTTTGCTTTTGTTCTTAAATATATAATGCTGCCCCTCTTTCTTACACACTAAAGGTAAATATTAGAAAATGAGACGTACGTCTGCACCCTTCCAAAGGAAAAATATAATAATTATAATAAATCTCCCTCAAGCAAGTGGAAAAGTAAGAAAATCACAAAAAATATAAATCCATACACAACGCCATCTCTGATATTGACAAAAACAAAACACGGGCAGTTGCGCATCGATAATTGCTTCATTGCGTACTTTTTACCTAAATTCAGCTAATAACTACAGTTATTGATTCTGAGGCGGTACAGCTAAAGTAGGCAAATTTATTAATTTTTGAAAATATCTGATTTAGCCATTTCATACACGTCTATATTCTATACAGAGAATAATAATATTAAAAAATATATATTTGGGGTAGTTTGGGAAAACGAAAACGCTCCACATTTGCACTTCGCCGGAGTTTAAATCCGCAACGTCTGAACCCTGAAGATCCAAATTCTGACTAAGAAACTAACCGTTCCAGCACATTTATAATTATTATTTATTATTATAAGCAATAATTATCAGCCTGAAACACTCATCAACATTGAAAAATCTTCCGAGAAAAGATACTTGCCGCCAACGGGACTTGAACCCGTTTCCTTCTGATTGCATTTATAATTTCTCATTTCTTTTCATATCTTCTCATAATTATGTTACAACCTACTTTCATTAAAACCCCGTTCTTTATTTATCTCTTTTTCGGGAGAAAGTACTTAAAATATCTGTGTTTCGTGAATAATTTTCTTTTCGTGATGTTTTCGTGTAATATAGACATTAAGTACTAAATTTCGTGTTTTCGCATCGTTCGCGAATTTCACGAGATCGTAAATAACGTAATCTCGATTTTAAAAAGAGCTTGACTTGTCACTCGGTCGTTAAGGACAGGACATTTAACAAACCAAAATCGTCTCCACTCATTTCTCTAGGAATTTTCTTTGGCAAAGTCGTTTCAAAATTTGTATGAATTCAGGATGAATGATGATATTTGATTACTGCTTTTTTTAAAGAGAAAATTGTAATTATGCCGACCTCTGTAGTATTTTTTAAAAATTGATTCGTAAAGATGACACAGTATAACAGCACGTAACCGAAGGATTTTAATCAGTGATTCCAGAGCATACGTGGAGTGAAAAAAGTAAATGACATTTTACTGTCCGATGATACTTTTTTTCTATTAAAAACTAAAAACATCAATCACCCTTCGCCACTACTCACACTCCCTACAAGTCCGCGCGCTCTTTCGAGTGTTACCGTGCTGCTAGAATGAGAAGGAGTGCTTATCACCTGCTAGGCTATACCCGGCTTCTCAGTTGCGACGTGTGATAGAAAATATTTTAATTATTTTTAATTGAAAACAAAATGATCGGATAGTAAAATGACATCTACAATTTTTACTTCAAATTCGCTCAGAAGCTGATAAAATCCTTGGAGTACGAGCTCTCACGCCTGTATATTATCTACTTAGAAAAAATCACTATAATAAGGAAAATGTATGTATACATTTACGTTAACCTATGTTTTGTTAAGAAGGGATCTAATTGCCGTCCGCCAGCTCCAGTTTTCGTCCTGCAACGTATTTACTTTTAAATTTAATTTTAAAATATTCTTTATCTACAAATTCACATATCGCGGGATTAAATTTCATATTAGAGTTGTTTCACAACAATTACTTCATTAAAAAATAATGTACACGGTATCCGGAAACTCGTATTACAAGCGAGAGTCTAGAGAATTACATCACACTCGAAATGGTTTTTGTTGTTGATAATACTATTTTTAATTTGAGCTTTCGTTTTCGAGTAAATTAAGTCCAAAGCACGAATTTTTTAAGTAAAATTTACATGAAAATCGATCACTAGTGGGATAAAATCATCTGTTTAATAATATCAAACTCTTCGACCAAAAAACCGTCCCGGTTCCAAAAGTTTTTTTAACATTTTTTTTTTTTATTATTGTATAAACATTGCATACAACTGGAATTTATTACCCGCTAACCTACTGCAAGTAGCTTTTCAGCAGGAGATTAGTTCCACAGATTAGTTACAACAACAAATTAAATAATCATAAACGCATCAGCATAGCAAATAGCAACAACATACACAAATACACATCAGCATAGCAACAACACAGCATAACACGCATCAGCGTAGTAACAACATACACAAATACACATCAGCATAACAACAACACAGCATAACACGCATCAGCATAGCAACAACATACACAAATACACAAATACACATCAGCGTAGCAACAACACAGCATAACACGCATCAGCATAGCAACAACATACACAAATACACATCAGCATAGCAACAACACAGCATAACACGCATCAGCATAGCAACAACATACACAAATACACATCAGCATAGCAACAACACAGCATAACACGCATCAGCATAGCAACAACATACACAAATACACATCAACATAGCAACTATACAGCATAACACGCATCAGCATAGCAACAACATACACAAATACACATACAATATGCCTACCAACATTGTGATGTGGAATATATATATATAATATATATTTTTTTTAAATATCATGAATAAGTTGAGCAACATAATAACAGCAATATATTAGTAGTTAATTAATGATTAAATTATCGGAAAAATTGAAAAACGAAATACTCGGATCGAAAATAATAAGTTTCCAAAGCCTCACTGGCTCTAGACCAGCGGTCGTCACACTTTTCTGGTCAAGGGCCACATTTAATTATGATTTCGGGGGGGGGGGGTTGTACCTGTTTGTTTAAAAGTAATTATTTTGTATTTAAGTACCGGGTTGCTACCTCCTTTCTTCTTGTGTTCATGATATAGTGTCAATTCTTAATAATAATAATATACGTAAAATCATATTATTATATATTTTTTAAAAATTGTGTAGTTGTACATGAAAAAATATATATTTACAAAGAAAACGGCAGATATTTGTGAGGGCTGCAAAAAAATGGATACTATAATTGTACGTGAAAAAGTATATATTTAAAAAGAAAACGCCAGATATTTGGCGGGCCGCACAAATATCCGCCGCGGGCCGCATGCGGCCAGTTGGGGCGGGAGCAGTTGGGGCTGAAGCTGCTGAGCAAACATAATTTGGTTGTTTTTGTTGAATTGTAGGAATATAGTCGCTTCTGAATACAATAATGTCTACAAAAAGTATTAGGTCCTTACATATGAAATTGGCGTTTTGCCGTACTGGCAACTTTGATCTCAAATATCTTCTCTTTGGTTAGGAATTCCAAATTCAAATTTATACAGCTATTTACTCATGTATTTGTGATTCGAAAATTATAATTCATTTTTTTTTCCTTAATTGTTTTTTTTCTTTGCGTCACTTAGTTTACAAAAAGGAAAACTTGAAATATCGCGTTATTTACGAGTACGAGTTCCATCGTGGCACAAGTGCTGCAGAAACGGCTCGAAGGATTAATGATGTGTATGGCAACGGTGCCGCAAAAAATCTGGCCAGACGATTACTGCAGATGTCTCTATTGTCAGCAACTGCAAACCATGATGGAAAAGCTAGCTGCTAAACAACCGAGCCTGGTTAATCGCTCTAGGCCACTGCTGCTTCATGACAACGCTAGTTTACACACTGCACAACAGACGGCTACCAAATTAGAGGAGCTTCAATTGGACATCCACCGTACTCTCCGGACCTTGCCCCAACAGATTACCATATTTTTTCAAAATTTGGATAACTTCTTGCAAGGGAAAAAAATCAACTCCGATGGGGCAGTCCAAACCGCCTTCAAAGATTTTATTGATTCCCGTCCGAACAGTTTTTTTTTAGTAAAGGGATCGATGAACTACCTATGAGATGGAAAAAGTGCATAGATAGCAATGGTACATACTTTGATTAAATAAATGTATTACATTACAAAAGATCGACTTTATGTCCCTCCCATACAAAACGCCAATTTCATATGTAAGGACCTAATTTTTTTTTTATTGGCAATGCTTATTAAAAATACATATAAAGTTACATCAGTTACAAAGTTACATAAGGTTAACAAAAAAATAAAAAATTGCCTTTCCTCACCATAAAGAGACAATGCTCTTGTGTTTGGTGAGGGAGTTCTGGCTCAATTAGTAAACTAAAAGATCGTATAATTTAGTAATAACGGTTATTGTATATAATAAGTAGGTTAAAAAATCATGTTTAAATTTAATAATAAAAATCCTGAAGAGTTTCATTATAAATGAAAGTACCATGTAAGTTTAAGTTTATACAATAGTAGACTCAGAGATATAGAAACTAAGAAATGAAAGAAAAAGAAGGAATGAATGATTTATAAAATAGCAGACTTTAAGATACAAAGTAAACATATTTGGGACTTTTATAGCAGTTTAAGGTAAATTTTTTAATTTGGGCTTAAATTCCTGCATATTTTCGATGGTTTTTAATTTTAATGGGAGGTTGTTACAATAGATTATGCCCAGATAAAGATAGGAATTTTGAATGTGCTTAATATTAAATTTAGGGATTTTAATAGTTTTCTGGTATCTTGCTGTTGTATTGAATTGGAAGTTACAAGTATTTAACTGTATTTCTTTGTAATTTTGAAGTATTGAATATTTTTTATAGATTTTGTCTATCGTAGGCACATTGAATATTGAAAAAAGAATTTCAGTAGGAAAGATAATAAAGTTATTCGACAATTCAGAATTATTTCCTATTTTGCTCGCCCAAAACTGATTTGTATGTAAAATAAATCTCTTTTTCTGTTTTAAAAAGTAACTAGCTTATTAAGTTATCCACTGGTGAAAATTATAATCTAATGACCTCGCTTTAATAATATCACTTTTGAAAGACAAATAACCGTCAAGACCAAAGTTTTTGTTTTTTTTTATTTCATAAACCATTAATTTCGTAGAATTCAGAAAAACTGTATTTATTATCATATTAATTGGCTTAAACAGTTTTATATGTGCTAATTCCCTTAAACTTATGTATGCGACCGGCTAAAGCCCACCGACCAGACGGGATAATTTTATTCAGCGTCGTTATTTTTCTTCTAAGCATGTATTATTTTGTATCATTTATCGGTCTCTTATTTCAGTTTAGTTTTTAAAACATTTAAGCAGAATGGAGTTGAGAACAATCCCGGATGGTATAGAAGTGAATATGAAACTAGGAGAGAATGATTTTTTTTATTAATAACTATTTAATTCAATTCGGTAGGCGGGTGGTATAGGTACCGCCGCCCCTAGAACCAATCCTGCCTTAGGTCATCCCAAGTGGTTCTCTACGTTTGGTGACCTATCAGGGGTGCCCGGGTTCATGGGGTCAGGTTTGTCCGGATTTGGCGGCGGATGCGTATGCCCACCAATGGCCGGATCGGTGACCGATTAACCTTTCGAGCAGAACTCTATCGAAACATCGTCTTACCACAGAAGGAGGGATAGATTTCTGTGTCCTAAGAGAGATAGATTGACCCTGGACATACTGGGAGGCCGCCCCGGGAACCTTTATTGGATAACCAACACCTCTGCCATAGGTCATCCCAAGTGGTTCGCTGCGTTTGGTGATTTAGCAGGGGTGCCCGGGTTCATGGGGTGAGGTTTGTCTAGGTCTTGGAGGCGGATGACCAGGACATAATGAACCCCAGATTCCTACCCACCCCTTAAACCCTTTTCCTTCCCAGAACTGTCATCTCCTTCCTTTCCTTAAAAAACCCCCATACAGCATCCCTAAATATGACACAGGCCCTGTGGGAAATTATTTTCCTCAGGACCTCTTGTGTGGAGCTCATGTAAAAAAAAAAGGTACTGACCCCCAGATTTCTACCCACCGCTCATACATTTTTCCTTCCCAGGACTTCCTTACCTTCCTTTCTTGAAAAGACCATAAACACAGCATCCCTAATGACGACTTAGGCTCTGAGGGAATTTTTTTCGTCGAGACTTCCTGCTTGGAGCTAATGTAATTAAAAAAAGATTCATTTATCATGTGTTACAGTATGAGCACGAATTCATAAGTTTAATTTATTTGAGTTAAACGCTTTCTGAAGAACTAAGTCCAGTTTAAATTTTATGAAAATTCAGTCCGATCTAATACGTTCTATTTAACTCTCTGAATTCTACCCCTAAATATTTTCATTAAAATCGGAACAGGAATTGTTTTCGGAGCTAGCAACTAGTCTGATAGCATGTTAAGGTTGCCGAGTTTAGTTTTTAAGTTCAAAGATTTGAATTTCTTCAATTTGTAAGTGGAGCCTCAGTTTTCTAATTAGTACGAAGGAAGAATAAGTGAGCGCCTTCAACCCCACAATTAAAATGAAGTTGTCAAATCAACATGACTCAAAGATATTTGGTTTTTCCAGTCTATTCTTTCCGAAGTCAGGTCGATAGAAGAAAATTTACCTGAACCAAGGACTATTTATTTGTGCGTATTTTTATATAGTTACAAATTTATCCGCGTCCTAAAACAATCCTTTTATTTATTTATTTATTTATTTTATTTTAAATGCACATTTACAGTTATACATAACCAATAATAAACATACATTTTATTTTATTAAGTAATTATAGCGTTTTTGAATTGATGAATATTTAGTTTAAAAATATCTATGTCAGGGGGCAGGAAATTTAGTAAAATAATCATTTTTCCGAGCGGCATTACTAATGGTAAGTTAGTTCTGCATCTCGGAACAACAAAAGTTCTGTGTCTGCGCGCTCTTGTGAAGTTGTCGGGGACATAAAATTCAAATTTTTGTAATATATCGGGAACACAGATGTTACCGTTTAAAAGTTTATATGCTGTTGTCAACAAAGCAGTTTTCCTTCTTTCGGCGAGGCTATTAATACCCAGCATGCCGGACAAAAAGGCTGATGGATATAACCAGGGATAATATCCGAAGTCTCTAAGATATAAATATCTCAGAAACTTCTTTTGCACTTTCTCAATCATTTGAGAGTATATTTATATATTTATATATATTTATATATTATATTATATAAAAAATTGTTTTAATCGATCACGTATTGAAGTAATATGAATTTAAATTTGTTTACATTTTCTTCTGTGTTTATTTCCTTTGGCAATTCGCCAAATATCTTAGCTCCGTTCATCGACGACTTTTGACTCTTGAGTTTTTTTTTTCTGAAGAGGGGTCTTATTTCATTTTCTTTCCTCGTCTCGCGTGCTGCAGTTTTTCAATTTTTTTTTTTTAAATTCAGTTGATATATGGCCATTTTATTTTTTTGCAGATCAAACATAAAGTATTGGAGTAAGCACTCTGTTAAAATGTCAAGATACTCGTATATAACTTCTTCTACAATTCATTGATCATTGCTATATTATTTTTTAAAGTACAATTTGAAGGATGTAGTTAGGCTGAATTGGGAAGGAAAGGAACGAAAGAGGAGATGGGCAATGTAGGGATGTACATAGCTATTCAGATATGGTCACCAAATACGGCTGAATTCATTTTACGCAACATTTAAATTCGAAATGGTCGCCTAGATCTCTCACACGGGTCTCCTACCTACCACTATAAATCGATTTTCAAATAAAATTACTCCCAAAAGTATAGTAGATATATTGATAAACAAAAAAAAAATTATTGAATAGCCAGTACCCGGCATTCGTTGCAATACCACTCAAAGAAAAAAGGGTTAGATTTTTATTTTTGATTATTGAAGTGCTTTTGGATACACAGTATTTTTTTTATTTTTCCGAAGCGTGAGCAGGCCAGCTGTCCGTGTGAGAAGCATGGATTTTCCTAATTTACCAACTGCTATTCCTTACTGCTACAATGTCTCCTTCGAAATCCCTCCCTCTACCCCACCCTGGTCCCCTACCCCTTCGTCAACACTCCTCCCGTCAACCCCGTTTCCGTCACCGTTCCCCTCCCGTGTCCCCTTCACTTCCCACGTTTCCCTTACACCTTCCTCGCCTTCCCATTCTCCCACCTCCCATTCATTCCCATTCCCTGCCTGACGGTAAACTATTCGAAATACATTCTACTCAAAGTAGGCAAGGAGGCTACGAAGCACCGCAAGTAATGGGAAGAGGAAGATAGGATGGGGATAGGAAATGAGCTCGATACATTTTATACTTGTGCATTAATTTGTGATCGTACGTAAATTAATAATACTATGTGAACAAAACTAAGAGAAAGTATTACTGGTTTCTTTTCGTCCAAAACTCTTAAAATAAATCAAAGATCAATATTATATTTTACAAATATATATGTAACAAGAAAATAAAGACATTATTTGTTTTTAAATCTTGTACAATGTGGGAGGCGGGTATGGGTACCGCTGCCCCGGAAACCATTTATTAGACAAACAAAATCTCTGCCATAGGTCATTCAAAGTGGTTCGGTGCGTTTGGTGACTTACCAGTGTGTCCTGGTTCTCGGGGTGAGATTTGCCCACTAACTGCGTGGCATCCCGGATCTAGAGAGACTCTCCAGCACGACTCTCTCGGAACATCGCCTTGCAACGCATTGGGAGGGATGGATTCATACGTCCGTCACTCCGGGAGACACTGAACCCCAAATTTCCTACCAATCCCTCAAAACTTTTCCTTCAAAGACTTCCTCTCCTTCCTTTCCTAAAAATATCCTACACATAGCATTCCCAGAGATTACATAGGCCCTGGGCGAATTATTTTCCTCAGAGCTTCCTGTTTGGAGCTAACGTAAAAAATAAATAACCGAACCTAAACAAATCACAGATTCTCGGAAAATTCGTCGTATTGAAACACGAGCTTATTTTGTACATCTCCATTACAATTACGTTTGTTCATTCTATTTAAAATAGCCAGGAAATTGTCCATATTAAAAATATGAAGAAAATAGATCCGTTTATTTTTTCGCAGAATAATACATTAACTACCTGAAAAAAACTATAATCGGATATGAAATATACGGAGATATTAGAATAAATGCGGTGGCTGATTCCATTATATCCGCTTACTAATCGAATGTAAGTAACGAAAGAAAATCCCAGTAAATAATTCTAAAAACCAATTTGTTTTTATAGCCCACTGAATTCTGTTTATTTTTATTTTTAAATTCCCTTGAATTCCATACGAAAGCATACAAGAAAAAAATCACAGAAATTTTCTAGAAATAGAGAGTATCATTTTAATTAATAAAATTACTTTTTTTGTTTCATTTCGTTGGTCTTTCAGAATTTTTTTATCTTAATTTTTTTTACGCACCAGATTTAAATGTCCGGGTTTAATTTTCCCCACAGGAAAAACTAAACCCTTTCACACACTTCCCAAATGATCATCTGGTCAATCCACGTTATGCAATTGCACTATATAAGTATTATAATTACAAAACAATAAAAGAACAACATGTCAACCTACCAGAGACCAGATGGGAAAATAATTCACCGACTCCAGATATTTTCATATCAGAGGGTTGTGATGTATCTCTTTTCTACTCTCTTATATTTGTCTGTATTTTATTTACTCCTGGGCACTTGGCACCAGTCGTAATATTCTTCTCTTCTCTTGGCTCTGATCGATATTTAAATTCTTAAGGCTTTGCATATGTGTGGTGGGGATGGAAAATTCCTCCCCTACGTCACACAAGCCCTTATAAATTTGGACCCTTATTTCATCTGATAACTACAGAAAGCTACTTAAAGCTCCCTTGTACTACATACCTCTAGCGATATATGTACTTAACTAATAAATACGTTATTTACGACTTTGAACGTAGATATTTTCGTATTTAGGTTGTAATTAAACTCCATCAAACGTTGTGTAATTTTT
This sequence comes from Limnephilus rhombicus, assembly GCA_929108145.2. Taxonomy (NCBI): domain Eukaryota; kingdom Metazoa; phylum Arthropoda; class Insecta; order Trichoptera; family Limnephilidae; genus Limnephilus; species Limnephilus rhombicus. The sequence goes on from OV815293.1 coordinate 22,066,372, forward strand.
TGATTTATGATATAGGACTTTAATTACTTTAAATTTTGTGGTAACCCTCTTGATTCTAAACAGAGTGTTGAATTTCAAAACTGTATTGGTCTCTCTCTTGCAAATTTAACCTTAAGTATTTCTCTAAATGAACTAACTTCCCTTTGACGTTTATTATGATTCCCTACATCCTAATGAATTCATGAATAAGCAATACTAATCGAAACTACACATGACTAATTGAACAGATAATTAAATATAACTCAAATGGTTAAATGTTAGTAAATTTGATTATGATTGTATCTCGTATCTGCTGGGCGCCCCTCCGTTTAGATTCAGCTGCTATAAGGTACATATAAAGATGGATTTAGTAGGTTAATGTAATTAGTTAATTGCATATTTGACGAACTCAGAATAACCCTTTTTCTGGCAAAATTTGGCTCCTGCCTCCATCAAGTAAGCAGGGTGATCAGAAGTCAACCCAAAATTCGCACAGTCTTTTGGCACGGTTCAATTGATTGATACCTAAGTTATCGCGTCCCAATTGACCTTCCTTCGCCATCATGCACTGCCTTCAGGTCTTCCCCCAAGCCCAGATACCTCCAAATTCCTACTCCTCCAAAGTTTACTATTTACTTAGGGCGAACCGGTTTCGTCCTATATGCAATCATATACTCACGGGTTTGTGTGGAGTTACGGGTCGTGAATCCTCCCTCCACGTTCAAGAAATGAGACGAGAGTGACCCGACAGGCCTAAAGCACTAATTGTAAGTGAGTTCGTTTCATTCAATGAACAGTACATAAAAAGATATATATGTAAACATACGTTTTGGGAAGGTTTATAACTCGCAATACGAAACTACTTGCAACGCATCCCGAGCTCGGATCTCGCCCATCGGATTCTGCACAATCCTCAGATTGATACCGAATATATACGTAAGAATAGTGTGAAATATAAATATATACTAGTACAATAAGATCTTATCTGGCGATGTGTTCTGGAGATTCGCCATAACTCCAAGCTTTTGTTTGGTTTTGTTGACGGTTTTGTTTGAGAGATCCGCCATCTCTATGGTTTGATTAATGGTCCTTGTTACAGAAGCGAACACTGCCTTCTGTTGGTTGAACTGTATTTTTTTTTTCTTTTCTTTCCCTCCCCTCCAATGTTCAACTTTTGATAAATTCTTGCTATCCCGTGATTCTCAATTGAATCATGTAAATCCTCATTACCCCTTATTAAGCTATCCCGTGATTTTTCAACTGCTTCATCTAAGCCTTCATTACCCCTTATTAAGCTATCCCGTGATTTTTCAACTGCTTCATCTAAGCCTTCATTACCCCTTATTAAGCTATCCCGTGATTTATCAAATGTTTCATCTAAGCCTTCAATACACCTTTTTGAACTATCCCGTGATTTATCAAATGCTTCATGTAAATCTTCAACACACCTTTTTGAACTGCTATAATAAATCTGTTAATTTTCAATTGCTTAGGTCTGTAGATACCTCTTTACGTTCAAATTAAAAATAGTGTTTAATTTTTTTTTTCTTTTGTTCCTAATAATTGCGCAATATAATAATTTTATCCCGTTCCTAGAAGTTAATACCTAAGTACGATATCCACTAATCAAGGTCATTTTTTTTTTTTTCTTTTTACTGTATTCGAACTAGTGCCCCAGTGACCGACTTATTTTGTAAACAATTTGAGCTTTGTAAACATTCTCGACGGCCTCGTGACCTAGATTCAAGCGTATGAGGTATGTTTACTTTAGACATTCCGGAGACGTGTGAGATGACTCTAAAATTTTCTTTGTTTGATAATGATGTACTTAGCGCAATTGTCTAGTCTGATACCCGATTACGTATACATATTTATTCATTTATATATACTTTGTCTCAATAAATAATTTATAATATGGATATGTACATACATAAATTTTATGATTGAAATAATTTCTAATATCATAACTTATTTCAAATGCTCTGGATTTTCTGAAATTATATTAATACATACATAACATTAAATATAAAATATTGATTTGCAAATTTATCACACATAACTACTTTTAATAGTTATTGATGAATTCAGAGGTAGGAATCGATACCCTTTTCCTCTTTTTATATAAGTGTTTTTCTTTTTTTTTTTTTTTATTATAATTTTTCTTGGGAACAAAAATTACATATATATATGTTTATATACTTACATATATAAATATATAAAATATACTTATTATACTTATAATATTTTAATATAGTTACATATCACATATTAAGCGAGTAATATCTTGGTCAAATAATTAATCCAAATACCAATGTTTGCTCCATTCCGCTTTCTCCTTGGAATCTGTAAAATTTTATAACGGAAAAGACTTACCCCTACCAAGGTTTTCTCCGACCGGGAAATACACGGTAACCTTGCTGCGATTTTCCTAAATTAATTTTTTATTTTCCTAAATTTAATTAAATCTTTTTGACTTCAATTTTTTTTTTTTCATTTAATCTAATTAATTAAAATGATGTATGAACTCTATCGTTCTAAACTGTATTTTATCTCAAAACTCGTTGGTTAGATAACACTTTAAATGATAGTTACTTCACGATTAATTTAGAGATGGTAAATTGTCGTTAAATTAAATTTTTATCCCTCCGAACTTTTATGTATTAATAAACTATTATTTTGTTTTATTATTATTATTTAAGATAATTAGTTTAAATATGATTAATTTAGAGATGGTAAATTGTCGTTAAATTAAATTTTTATCCCTCCGAACTTTTATGTATTAATAAACTATTATTTTGTTTTATTATTATTATTTAAGATAATTAATTTAAATATTTATTATTTGTTAGAACACTTTCACTTAGATTGAACACACGTATTTAATTATAACTTCATCACGCTAAATTATCACATCACTTCAGTTATTTATTGCACTAATATTAAACGCGAAATTTCTAAGTTTAAAAATACGATATTAAGTGATTATAAAATCCGAATTTCCCACTAAAACAAATTGTATTTATCACGAGCACTTTTATTTTTCACAAGTAAATAATGCGTTGGCTTTATTGTTATTTTTCACTGACTCTAACTGCAAAGTATTTTTTTTTGTATATCACTGACTAGAATGTGAAATTTTTCTAAGTATCAAAATAATTATCACTTAGAATTTTTCCACTTTAAGTCACCCACCGTTTCGTCACGTTCCGCGAAGTTACAACCTTTTCGACCACGACGTAGACTCCCCTCAACTGGCATTTGTCTAGACTTTTATACCCCTCTCAGGTCCAAAAGATCGTATCTGAATCTCCTATAATAAACCAATCTAATTACTATCAACTCGTAATTTCTTGAAACCTCTCCATTATTGTCGAATGTGGTCTCTTAGTACCTTCCGCGTCTGATACTTTCAATTCTGTCTCGTACTCTCATACTTACAAGATCCGGATTTAGTAAGATCCATGTTTAATGGCCCAACTTCCTTTGTCCTGGTGTTCATACAAAATTAGCTTGAATTTAATAATTTTAAAGTTCTATTTTCATCTATTCCGTAACATGTCCGTGCGTACGGCATCTACCATATGTTCCAAATCTGTCCCCAAATTCGCCTATCAGAGATATCTTCATGTCGAAGTCTTTCTCGCAAATTGTTCATTTTTATTTTATTATTTTTCCTCGAGTTTTTCTGTATTCTATATGAACCTTTCCATTTAAAACCGAATTTTCTCTATTTACGTCGTATATTTGAATTTTCCATTTTTTCTCGAATTTTCTTTTATTCACGACACTCTTTCCATGAATTTCCTTATTTATTCTTACGCTATTGTTCATATCTCTATAGATTTTTATATTTCAAGCCGTATTTATTTTATTCACTGTTAATCTAAGATTTCCTTTGTTTTTCTCTGTCGTATCTCCTTTCCCCTCACTTCCCCGTACTTCCCTGATATAACCATATCGTTTTTTGATGTTTGCTGCCTCTTGGAAAATTTCATTTTCTATTTGTTATTAATAAATATATCATTTTTTAACATCTTTATAGGAGATACCCCCACTTCGGCCCTTAAATTCCTGTCATTTTTATTGCTTCATAGAGATCGCCTCCCAAATTTTGTCCCGTTCTTACGCAAAATCCCATAAACTATATGCCTTGACAGTTGTATACATTAGTTCCTGTACCCACCTGGCAATAAATCCTTTTTTATTTCAGTGTCGTTAACTTTTACGAGAATTCTTTAATGTAAATATTTCATAAGACCCATGATAATTTTTATTACCTTTTTAACGGCTAATCGTCCTTATATAAACAATTTTCATGTTCGAATATTCCTTGTTTATCACAACAAAATACATCTGGGATCGACAACCATTGTAATGCCTCATTTTTTTCTGCAATCGCGTACTATGTTACTCTATAAACTCCATTTTAATTACGTAAAATGACTCCTTTTCCTGAGTTTTTCTATCGCAATGTTTTCAGCATTTTCCACTCCCCTCCGTACTGCGCTCTATTTCTTCTCTAACACTTGTTACTGCTCTAGACATCTGAAATATACCCTCGCCTATTCTTTAAAACTCTCATTTTTTTTTGACGTTTCCTCCCTAAATCTTTCATCGTAATATCCTAGCTCCGTCTAGAATTGATAACAATAATTTTCCATTGTTTTTTCAACATTTCCATTTCCTTTAGCACGTTTTCCCTCGAATCGATCATCTCCGGTCGTCACAAACAATCGTATTATAGATGAAATCTCCCTAACACCTTACAACACGTTTTCGTCACTTGCTGTGCAATTTTTCACTTAAACTTTTCAAACGTTGTTTACGTGTATCCTTTTTTCCGCACCTTATATGCTTTAATGCGTTCGAGAACTAGGGTTTCTGATCCCTGGAACGTACCGGTTAATGATAACATTTCTTGGGGTCACCGTACTTTTGTCCCTGAACAGATTATTTCTTCCCATGGAGTTTATTCACCTCTCGGTTTGGTGGGAACGTCAAACTCATTAATTACATTACTAATTGCCAAGTCCAAAGGTCGTTCCTTTGTTCTAAAAATGGGCTCGGCCCTCTTCTTGTTGATAGGCTAACTCGGTTTTTAATCGTTTTTGCTGTAATTCAATTGGCTGTCAATATATCACGGCCCAAAGTATATGGGGAGTCCCTGTCTTTGATTATTTGTTGATACCATCTGTGATTTTTTTATCAATACTCGTCTCACTTTGTCTAATTATAGATCCCTACCGTAAATATGAATTCACTTTACTCTAATCCGATAGATGTCGTAGACGTGTCCGTTTTATAAGTAATTGATATTTTCTTTTTAAATTAAAGTGGGAAGCTACGATATTTCCTAATTTTCACTGTTGATCAATGCAATTCATCACAGTTCCCTCCTCTGAACTCAATTTGCTGTGGCTAACGTTGTATTTTATTTTAATGTCCTATTCTTTTTTTTTTTTTTTTTTTTTTTTTTTTTTTTTTTTTTTTTTTTTTTTTTTTTTTTTCGTTAGACACCGAAATTGTGTTCAAATTTAGACTAGCTATCTTCCCCTCCTCATTTGGTTATCCCCTATCTCTACTCCGTGTCATATTACTTCCTATCTCCCCCTCCTCATTTTGTTATCCCCTATCTTTTTTCCGTATCCTATTACTTCCTATCTCCCCCTCCTCATTCTGTTATCCCCTATCTCTTTTCCGTATCCTATTACTTCCTATCTCCCCCTCCTCATTCTGTTATCCCCTATCTCTTTTCCGTATCCTATTACTTCCTATCTCCCCCTCCTCATTCTGTTCGGATTGTTAACAATCTTGAATTTGAATCTCATTGTATTCTTTATTTTCTTTTCGCGTAGATTTTACTTTATGAAATTTTCTTTAATTTTGATAGATTCAAAATTAATTTCTTTTTGCTGGAACACGCCCCTCGACTCGCGTGTTTTGGTGGTCCCCAACCAGATTGGACTAAGACCTCCCTTACAATGATTTAAGTAAAGATTGTTTACAATCTCGCGGCCTTTCGTACAACTGAAAAGCGGGTGGTCTCTTGGTGTGCAATTAATTGTTTTTTGTTTTGTAAGTATGAATATTTTTTGTGAAATGTGGGTTTTCGCACGACCTCACCCAATCCGACAATCAGTGGTATACATGTTTCATATAAATTTTCCAGCATTTTTTTTTTTTTCTTTATTTATTTAAACTTTATTTTATAATTCTTAATTTCTAATTGTAATTTCTTAATTCATCCAAAGTGGTTCTAGCCTAAGTGTTGTCCACTCTAATATTTAAATTTTTATAAATGTTCTTTATTATCCTCAAATTGGTTCAGCGTTCCTTTTTTCCTTTTTTTTTTTTTTTTTCGAAATCTAAAATATTTATACCTTAATTCAAATGTTACCTTTTTACTGTATTCTTAATGTCTACCCTATATCTATAGATAAACTTTCTTATTTCAATATTTCAAAAAAAAAATTCCTAGGCATTGTTTATTTTTCAAAATGTCCCTTTTGTGTGCCATATAATATCTCCAATTTCTCTCCTTTTGAGTGTTCTTACTTATCTAACATTTTTTTTTTTTTTTTTTTTTTCTCACTAACACATAAAAAAAAGTAAAATTTTTTTTTTCAACTAAAAAATCAAAATTAACGAATTTATTTGCCTTACTCTATTTCAATAATTGAATATGATTGTCGCTTATTAAGAACTTGTCCACTCACCCTCAAAGACTTAACGACGATCCGCCCCTCGCAAGCAATCTGATAATCTAATATTTTAGTAATTTTCTTTCTTCCCCCTCCCCAATTATAATGTATCCTAACATATTTTTATTTGTATTTCTCAATCGTTTATTTATTTATTAACATTTACAAATATTTGTAAACTTCGCACTCTATCCGTTGATTTCCACTAACTGTAAACCTGATTTTTGTTTCTTATTACTTGTGTAATATCTAGCTAAATGTAAAGCGCTATAATCTCCTTTTATCTCCCGAATTGGCTGCGACCATTAGCTCCTTCCCGGCTGTAGTTATTGTAGAATTTTCTTTTGGTGAGCTGTTAACTTCGGTGCACTTGCTGCAACTAGCGTTTTCGCCCACACTTTCAATTGCGTGTATCCTCCTTTTTATGGCGTGGTAACGGTCACGGTATTTGTCCTTCTTGCTGGATTCCTCCCCACTCCTCTTCTTCATGTTCCGTTCTTCTGGTGTACATACCATTGTATCTAGTTTTCGTAGAAACTCAGCGGCGACAATCTCATCTCCTGATTGCCCCGAAAACCATAGCGATTGAATTTCCTTCGGATAATGTCTCATAATCTCGTCAACTATGCCCAACGGTGTGTCAGTAATCTTTAAAGCCTTCGCTAGCTCCCAATAGTTTGCGAAATGAGTAAGCATGGATATATTTTTCTTGGCATCATATACCCCTTCTGCAAGACGACGGCGAACTTCATTTTTCTTTATGTCTCCCCAATAGGTAGCTAAAAATCTCGTTCGAAATCTAACATAGTCTCCCATCGTTTATTGTACAATTTTGCCCACGATTTAGCTTCCCCTTTCAAATTTTCCCGTACGACGACTAATGGATCCGTTCGTTTCACTTTTCTAGTGTATTCTTTTAAATCTTCCAGGAAACTAATGGGATTTTGATTTCCACCGGAGAATGATGGTCGTTCCTGCTGTGGTAACATTTCCACTACTTGGAGAACGCTTTTCGGCGCACTATCCTCTCCTATCACCGCCACTGTTGCTGGGATTTCCAATTGTTTCTCGAGTTCTTGCATCTTATTGACGAGCGGTGCCAAAGCTGCCTGAATTATTGTAGTTATATCTCCTATGTTTATTGTTGAAGTCTCGGTTGTGACATTTTCCCCGATTGCTGTCACTAAAGCCTGGGCTCGCCTACTTGTTCCACGTTTCCCAACCATTTTCTTTATTTTCCGAGTGTCGCCCGGTTAATGTTTATATTTTATCTTATTAAGCGACAACCTTATAATCTCTATTTTAGTTTCCTAAATTACCTTATGTAAATTATGTTGCCTTCCTTATTCTATTTATTTACTTATTTTATTTTTTTTTTCAATTTTCTCGTTTTTCTATATTTTTTATTTTATTTTTTTATTTTTCCTTTTACTTCGTTAACTTTTCTTGTTCCTTTTCCTCGGGTTTTTCCTGTAACATACCATGTGTGAGTCTCTCTTCACACTCTCGCTTATTTTCGCCCTGTTCCTCCGATTTTGTGTCGGTCTCCCCCTCTGGCTGAACGACTTCTATCATATCCTCGACTCGTAACTTAGACCTCTTTGAACGTCTAAATATCTCCCGTAATTCATCTCCCAACGGTATTTCTTTAGCTTCTAATTCCGTCGCATCCACTTTCCTTTTTTCCGCCATTTTTTGTTTAAAATTTTTAATGAATTTAACTCAATACCAACTATTTATTATAAATATACCTATATATATTTATAATTTATTTTATTTTTATTTTTATTTTTATTTTTATTTTTATTTTTATTTTTATTTTTTTTTTTTTTTTTTGGAACCTGTCCCCCTATAAAACACAATATTTTCAATTATTTATATTTGTTTGCATGATGATTGTAACCCAAATTAGATCAACTCTACCATCACTCTTCATTTCAAATAAATGTAGGTAATTATACAACACAATACAACAATAATACCTCAAAGTGACAGGTGTATGTTTTTGTTTTGCTCCCGTAAAATTAATAAAATAAGTGTTAAAAGTGACAGAAATCTTCAGAAAAGTCCACAAATTGAACCATATTGCTAATATTCTAGTGAAGTCACCGAAAAAAGTGGTATTTATTACAACTAAAAGTGACAGCAGTTTGTTTCTGTTTGTTTTTTTTTGCTCCTGCAAAATTAATAAACAAACCATTAAAAGTAACAAATCATTGGAAAAGTAAACAAGTGCTACCTAAGTCGCTACTAGCTATTGGAATTATATACAAAAATTATGTCTGCAACGAGATCTGCCGCAGAACATCAAAAAATCATGGATTCGCTCACGGACTACCTTGATCGTAAACTGAGTGAGTTAAAAACTCAATTGTTTACAAAATTAGAGTCAGAAATAGCCGATCTTAAAAAATCAACCCAATTTGTAAGCGATCGATATGATGAAATAAATGACAAATTAAATAAAATTTTGGATTTACCAAAACAACAACAAAAAATTATAGAGGAGATGGAAATACAAGAAAAAAGAATTGTTGCTCTGGAAACAAAAATAGCCGAATCCGAGCAAAAAGAATTGAAAAACAGTGTAGAGATCAATGGATTTAAAGTATCGCTGAATGAACCGCCCCATGAAATAGCCACCAGAATTAGTTCAGCCTTCGGATTAAATCTGACACCAGAGGACAAATACAAGTTCATAAAATCTAGTGATATAAAACCTTCACGTCTTATATTAACATTCAAAGATGAAAATAAAAAAATTACAATGATGAATTTCAAAAAAAATAATGATGTCTCCCATTTAGCGGATGATAATAAAAAAATGTATGTGAATGAAGCCCTTACGCCGTATTATAAAAATCTTTTATGGAACACGAAAATAAGGGCAAAAGAAAAAAAATTCAAATTCATCTGGTTCAGAAATGGAAAATTGCTAGCAAGAAAATCTGAAGACTCTTTAATAATTGAAATAAAAAATCACAACGACCTTGAAAGTAAAATCATATAGACAAGCTCAGTAATCCATAACTATCTACAATAAAATTACACTTATACCAGAAATGGATCCATTAACTGATATTGAATATGACAACCCTTCTCCGGAAACCATTACAACATTAACAACTCAAGAAATTAATGATTATATAAAAAACAATAAAGCAAAAACATTAAAAATACTCCACCAAAATATACGAAGCATCAATAAAAATTTCGTAGAGCTGACGGTGATGCTACAGCAATTTGATGAGGATATCGACATCATCATACTCACAGAGTGTCGTACAAAAAAAGAAACATACTCACCAAAACACCTAGATAAATATAAGGTATATAACTCCACACAACATAAAAATCAGAATGACGGAGTGATAATTTATATTAAAAATGAGATCCAAGGAATTGTAAAAGAAATTCAACTCAGGGATGCTAACTGTCTACTAATAAACATTAATAATGATATCTCAGTATTAGGGATATACAGATCACCTTCAACAAGAGACATATCTCCATTTCTTCACTCCCTGGATGATGAGCTAACCCAACTACGAGATGTTCGGAACGTGTACTTAATTGGGGACATCAATATTAACATACTAAATACTGGACAGAAACACCCCCAATGTGATGACTACCAATTACTCTTACTGCACCATGGACTGATCAGTGCAGTTAATATACCAACAAGATTAGGATATAACGAAAATGCTCAAAATGTATCTGCCTCGTGTATTGACCACATCATGATAAAAACAAACAAAGCATACGGTACCGCCGTTCACCATTCCAATATTACTGACCACTTTACACTGCTACTTACCATTCAACTTCAAAATACACATACTTACATTAAAAATACAATAGTCAAAAATAGAATTAATATTAACAGGTTAAAGGATTTATTAAAATTGGAAGATTGGGGAGAACTATTTAAAATTAATGATTTTCAGGATTGCTGGCACTCATTTACAAGCATTGTTCAAACAAATATTCATAAATGTTCAGAATCATTCACTATACAAACTCCACACAAATGTAAAATAAAAAAACCTTGGATTACTCAAGGACTTCTAAAAAGTATAAGAGTTAGGGACAAATTACACTTAAAAACTAAAAAAAATCCACTTGATCTTTCGTTTCTAAATCTTTACAAACATTATAGAAACATGTGTTCCAAACTTATAAAATATGCCAGAGGTAATTATTACAAACGTCAGATTCAAAACTGTAATAATGACCCTAAACTTGTCTGGAAAATTATTAAGGAGATGACATACACTAAAAACAATAAAAGTAGTGATATTACCGAACTTGATACACCAAATCAAAAATTAAATATGAAAGAAAATCCAAAGGAAATAGTTCAATTTGTGAATGAATATTTCTCCAAGGTGGGTTCTAATTTAGCTAAAAAAATAATTAAACCTCCTTATACTGATAATGAAATTAACAACACACTTACAAATAATATCACCTTTAAATTAAATACAGTTACAGCAGATGACATTAAAAGCATTATAGATTCAATGAAACCAACACTAACTTCAGGATCAGATGGCATCTCAATGAGAATAATTAAATCAACTAGAGATGAAATAATTCAACCACTCCTCCACCTTGTGAACAGATGTATCATGGAGGGTATCTTTCCCGAAACGCTTAAAATGGGTTCTGTTATACCAATCTTTAAAACTGGCAATAAAGCGGATATAAATAACTATAGACCGATAACAATATTGAATAATCTTTCAAAAATAGTAGAGAAAGTCATAAAGAAGCAGCTCACTCAATATCTTGAAACAAACTTCATACTATCTGAAAATCAATACGGATTTAGAAAAAATATAGGAACCTCCGATGCCATCGCCTCTATTGTAAAAAGTATAAAACATAGTCTCGATAACGGAAATAAGTGTATCGGAATATTTTTAGATCTAAGTAAAGCCTTCGATACAATTGATCACACATATCTTCTAGAAAAACTCAAAAAGATTGGAATCTCAGGACGTGAACTAAACCTCATTAAAAGCTACATGTCAGAAAGGTTACAGTTAGTCAGGATTCAAAATGAATCAAGTCAACCAATACAAATCCAATATGGAGTCCCGCAAGGCAGTGTCTTAGGCCCGATTTTATTCCTGATATATATAAATGATTTATGTGAACTAAACTGTCACGGCTCAGTCATTAGTTTTGCAGATGACACAGTCCTTCTATTCCATGGAAAGTCATGGGAGACTGTATTTGAAAAAGCTGAAAAAGGGATGAATCGGGTAAAAAAATGGCTTGATTCAAATTCACTAACACTAAATGATACAAAAACTAATTATATTAAATTCAAAATCCACAACAAACAGACGGATAACCTCAATACAAACCTAAACATAAAAATTCATAAAGACTGTATAAACGTGAACCGAGAAACTCCTTGCAACTGTCCAAAATTGAATGAAATACAAACAATAAAATATCTTGGAATAATAATTGATCAAAACTTAAATTGGAACTCCCAAGTGGAAAATGTGAGCAACAAATTAAAAAAACTAACCTATTTTTTCAAAACAATAAGAAACATTTTAGATAAAGAACAGCTAATTAAAATCTATTATGCCTTAGCCCAATCTCAACTACAATATGGTCTTATCGGATGGGGAAGCTCATGCGATTCCACTATAAAACCAGTCCTCATAGCACAAAGGGCAATTCTGAAAATTATACTTAGAGTACCCATCAGAACCCCTACAGACTATGTTTTTAAAGCGCTGAATTTAATGTCACTGAAACAATTATATACAAAAGATATTCTAATGTACGCATTCAAAAATCAGAATAACTTTACACAGACAAACTCGGGCCGATTCACAAGATCTACATTACAACATACATTCTACCAACCTACAACTAAAACGACTTTTGGACAAAGAAATATGGAATACTTCTCTGTAAAATTATTTAATTTACTCCCTCTTGCAATGAAAACCACAAAAAAAATAACCGCCTTCAAAAGAAGCATAAAAATATGGATTATGGACATGGGAAGGAAGAAAATAGATTCAATTTTGCAACCCAACAAAGAATAATGCTTTGTTTTGTACTTTCTTTTAGATATAACTTAATAATTTCCCTTGGCAATATTCTAACATAGATTAGGTATTTACTTATAATTAAAATAATAAAACTTGTACAATGTGTCCTTAGAACGGGGTACCCCAGTAAGGACACATTTTCTCTAAAAAACTGTAAAAAAAATTATATATAAATATAAAATAAAAATAAAATAAATAAATAAATTGCAAAAAAAAACGGAATGAATATTGTTACTCCAATGTTAATGAATATCCCGTGATTTTCGTTCAACCAATAATTACTCATTGTTTAGAATGCCAACCATTCCTTCAAGTTCCGCAATACCTACGATATTTTCGCAAAATCTATTTAGAGTTCGCAATACCTATCTTGATGTTATTTCGTCAAATCCCCTCCTTTTTTGGTCCGAATGATCAAATGTTCCCTTAAATAGGTATATACCTATAAAACATTCGCCTGTGATATTAAAGTTCTCAACTCGACACTATCCCCAATCAAATATTTTATGTTATTTTTATTTTATGTTCCTTATCTTTTATGTTATGACTTTTTATGTGATAATCCTCACATACAAACCCACAACATTAACTATAAACAAAGGGTCACTTTATGTAGGTAAGTTCCCCCGTTTTTATCTGTAAAGTCTGTTTATTTTTTCCGTAACCGAGTGTTGATATCATTTTCGAGTTTGTTTATTCTACAATCTCTTAAAGCGATGCGCGTTACCCCCGATGTCGCCTACTTCAAAATTTTTCGATGTTTTGTTATCACTTTCGATGCTTAGGTTATCAATCTTTCGATGCTTACAAACACCGCGGTATCTCGTATCAGATTGTTTACATTACGATCATTAACATTCTGGATTCAGGAATGTCAATACCATTATTCTGTCAATTTATGGCCTGCCTTGAATAAACTGTTTACGCTTGTATCTGACCTACATTCTTTGTTACGATATTTATAATCTCATAAGCAATCAACAAATTCATGGTCACTTGATTTAACTTTATATCGACACTTTTATAAATTATTTTAAAACATGTAGAGTTTATTCGTTAACACTTTTTTTTATATTTAAATGTATTGTTTATATATTTATTTTCGTATATTTATTTATTTATTTATATATTTTTTTCGTGTTTATTTAACGGCGCACTGTTCTGATTTTTAGTTTATTTTTATTATCACTTCATTTAACATAACGTCCTACTTATTATTATTATTATTTTTTTTTCTTCACTTTTTTTTTTTTTTTTTTGCAATAGATTGACCAATAAAAGTTTTTTTTTTTTTTTTTTATAAAACAACTTGTAAAACTCTGATCTCCTGTCACGGCTGTGCAGTTGTGATGTATGTCTTTTCTACTCTCTTATATTTGTCTGTATTTTATTTACTCCTGGGCACTTGGCACCAGTCGTAATATTCTTCTTTTCTCTTGGCTCTGATCGATATTTAAATTCTTAAGGCTTTGCATATGTGTGGTGGGGATGGAAAATTCCTCCCCTACGTCACACAAGCCCTTATAAATTTGGACCCTTATTTCATCTGATAACTACAGAAAGCTACTTAAAGCTCCCTTGTACTACATACCTCTAGCGATATATGTACTTAACTAATAAATACGTTATTTACGACTTTGAACGTAGATATTTTCGTATTTAGGTTGTAATTAAACTCCATCAAACGTTGTGTAATTTTTTGATTTATGATATAGGACTTTAATTACTTTAAATTTTGTGGTAACCCTCTTGATTCTAAACAGAGTGTTGAATTTCAAAACTGTATTGGTCTCTCTCTTGCAAATTTAACCTTAAGTATTTCTCTAAATGAACTAACTTCCCTTTGACGTTTATTATGATTCCCTACATCCTAATGAATTCATGAATAAGCAATACTAATCGAAACTACACATGACTAATTGAACAGATAATTAAATATAACTCAAATGGTTAAATGTTAGTAAATTTGATTATGATTGTATCTCGTATCTGCTGGGCGCCCCTCCGTTTAGATTCAGCTGCTATAAGGTACATATAAAGATGGATTTAGTAGGTTAATGTAATTAGTTAATTGCATATTTGACGAACTCAGAATAACCCTTTTTCTGGCAAAATTTGGCTCCTGCCTCCATCAAGTAAGCAGGGTGATCAGAAGTCAACCCAAAATTCGCACAGTCTTTTGGCACGGTTCAATTGATTGATACCTAAGTTATCGCGTCCCAATTGACCTTCCTTCGCCATCATGCACTGCCTTCAGGTCTTCCCCCAAGCCCAGATACCTCCAAATTCCTACTCCTCCAAAGTTTACTATTTACTTAGGGCGAACCGGTTTCGTCCTATATGCAATCATATACTCACGGGTTTGTGTGGAGTTACGGGTCGTGAATCCTCCCTCCACGTTCAAGAAATGAGACGAGAGTGACCCGACAGGCCTAAAGCACTAATTGTAAGTGAGTTCGTTTCATTCAATGAACAGTACATAAAAAGATATATATGTAAACATACGTTTTGGGAAGGTTTATAACTCGCAATACGAAACTACTTGCAACGCATCCCGAGCTCGGATCTCGCCCATCGGATTCTGCACAATCCTCAGATTGATACCGAATATATACGTAAGAATAGTGTGAAATATAAATATATACTAGTACAATAAGATCTTATCTGGCGATGTGTTCTGGAGATTCGCCATAACTCCAAGCTTTTGTTTGGTTTTGTTGACGGTTTTGTTTGAGAGATCCGCCATCTCTATGGTTTGATTAATGGTCCTTGTTACAGAAGCGAACACTGCCTTCTGTTGGTTGAACTGTATTTTTTTTTTCTTTTCTTTCCCTCCCCTCCAATGTTCAACTTTTGATAAATTCTTGCTATCCCGTGATTCTCAATTGAATCATGTAAATCCTCATTACCCCTTATTAAGCTATCCCGTGATTTTTCAACTGCTTCATCTAAGCCTTCATTACCCCTTATTAAGCTATCCCGTGATTTTTCAACTGCTTCATCTAAGCCTTCATTACCCCTTATTAAGCTATCCCGTGATTTATCAAATGTTTCATCTAAGCCTTCAATACACCTTTTTGAACTATCCCGTGATTTATCAAATGCTTCATGTAAATCTTCAACACACCTTTTTGAACTGCTATAATAAATCTGTTAATTTTCAATTGCTTAGGTCTGTAGATACCTCTTTACGTTCAAATTAAAAATAGTGTTTAATTTTTTTTTTCTTTTGTTCCTAATAATTGCGCAATATAATAATTTTATCCCGTTCCTAGAAGTTAATACCTAAGTACGATATCCACTAATCAAGGTCATTTTTTTTTTTTTCTTTTTACTGTATTCGAACTAGTGCCCCAGTGACCGACTTATTTTGTAAACAATTTGAGCTTTGTAAACATTCTCGACGGCCTCGTGACCTAGATTCAAGCGTATGAGGTATGTTTACTTTAGACATTCCGGAGACGTGTGAGATGACTCTAAAATTTTCTTTGTTTGATAATGATGTACTTAGCGCAATTGTCTAGTCTGATACCCGATTACGTATACATATTTATTCATTTATATATACTTTGTCTCAATAAATAATTTATAATATGGATATGTACATACATAAATTTTATGATTGAAATAATTTCTAATATCATAACTTATTTCAAATGCTCTGGATTTTCTGAAATTATATTAATACATACATAACATTAAATATAAAATATTGATTTGCAAATTTATCACACATAACTACTTTTAATAGTTATTGATGAATTCAGAGGTAGGAATCGATACCCTTTTCCTCTTTTTATATAAGTGTTTTTCTTTTTTTTTTTTTTTTATTATAATTTTTCTTGGGAACAAAAATTACATATATATATGTTTATATACTTACATATATAAATATATAAAATATACTTATTATACTTATAATATTTTAATATAGTTACATATCACATATTAAGCGAGTAATATCTTGGTCAAATAATTAATCCAAATACCAATGTTTGCTCCATTCCGCTTTCTCCTTGCAATCTGTAAAATTTTATAACGGAAAAGACTTACCCCTACCAAGGTTTTCTCCGACCGGGAAATACACGGTAACCTTGCTGCGATTTTCCTAAATTAATTTTTTATTTTCCTAAATTTAATTAAATCTTTTTGACTTCAATTTTTTTTTTTTCATTTAATCTAATTAATTAAAATGATGTATGAACTCTATCGTTCTAAACTGTATTTTATCTCAAAACTCGTTGGTTAGATAACACTTTAAATGATAGTTACTTCACGATTAATTTAGAGATGGTAAATTGTCGTTAAATTAAATTTTTATCCCTCCGAACTTTTATGTATTAATAAACTATTATTTTGTTTTATTATTATTATTTAAGATAATTAGTTTAAATATGATTAATTTAGAGATGGTAAATTGTCGTTAAATTAAATTTTTATCCCTCCGAACTTTTATGTATTAATAAACTATTATTTTGTTTTATTATTATTATTTAAGATAATTAATTTAAATATTTATTATTTGTTAGAACACTTTCACTTAGATTGAACACACGTATTTAATTATAACTTCATCACGCTAAATTATCACATCACTTCAGTTATTTATTGCACTAATATTAAACGCGAAATTTCTAAGTTTAAAAATACGATATTAAGTGATTATAAAATCCGAATTTCCCACTAAAACAAATTGTATTTATCACGAGCACTTTTATTTTTCACAAGTAAATAATGCGTTGGCTTTATTGTTATTTTTCACTGACTCTAACTGCAAAGTATTTTTTTTTGTATATCACTGACTAGAATGTGAAATTTTTCTAAGTATCAAAATAATTATCACTTAGAATTTTTCCACTTTAAGTCACCCACCGTTTCGTCACGTTCCGCGAAGTTACAACCTTTTCGACCACGACGTAGACTCCCCTCAACTGGCATTTGTCTAGACTTTTATACCCCTCTCAGGTCCAAAAGATCGTATCTGAATCTCCTATAATAAACCAATCTAATTACTATCAACTCGTAATTTCTTGAAACCTCTCCATTATTGTCGAATGTGGTCTCTTAGTACCTTCCGCGTCTGATACTTTCAATTCTGTCTCGTACTCTCATACTTACAAGATCCGGATTTAGTAAGATCCATGTTTAATGGCCCAACTTCCTTTGTCCTGGTGTTCATACAAAATTAGCTTGAATTTAATAATTTTAAAGTTCTATTTTCATCTATTCCGTAACATGTCCGTGCGTACGGCATCTACCATATGTTCCAAATCTGTCCCCAAATTCGCCTATCAGAGATATCTTCATGTCGAAGTCTTTCTCGCAAATTGTTCATTTTTATTTTATTATTTTTCCTCGAGTTTTTCTGTATTCTATATGAACCTTTCCATTTAAAACCGAATTTTCTCTATTTACGTCGTATATTTGAATTTTCCATTTTTTCTCGAATTTTCTTTTATTCACGACACTCTTTCCATGAATTTCCTTATTTATTCTTACGCTATTGTTCATATCTCTATAGATTTTTATATTTCAAGCCGTATTTATTTTATTCACTGTTAATCTAAGATTTCCTTTGTTTTTCTCTGTCGTATCTCCTTTCCCCTCACTTCCCCGTACTTCCCTGATATAACCATATCGTTTTTTGATGTTTGCTGCCTCTTGGAAAATTTCATTTTCTATTTGTTATTAATAAATATATCATTTTTTAACATCTTTATAGGAGATACCCCCACTTCGGCCCTTAAATTCCTGTCATTTTTATTGCTTCATAGAGATCGCCTCCCAAATTTTGTCCCGTTCTTACGCAAAATCCCATAAACTATATGCCTTGACAGTTGTATACATTAGTTCCTGTACCCACCTGGCAATAAATCCTTTTTTATTTCAGTGTCGTTAACTTTTACGAGAATTCTTTAATGTAAATATTTCATAAGACCCATGATAATTTTTATTACCTTTTTAACGGCTAATCGTCCTTATATAAACAATTTTCATGTTCGAATATTCCTTGTTTATCACAACAAAATACATCTGGGATCGACAACCATTGTAATGCCTCATTTTTTTCTGCAATCGCGTACTATGTTACTCTATAAACTCCATTTTAATTACGTAAAATGACTCCTTTTCCTGAGTTTTTCTATCGCAATGTTTTCAGCATTTTCCACTCCCCTCCGTACTGCACTCTATTTCTTCTCTAACACTTGTTACTGCTCTAGACATCTGAAATATACCCTCGCCTATTCTTTAAAACTCTCATTTTTTTTTGACGTTTCCTCCCTAAATCTTTCATCGTAATATCCTAGCTCCGTCTAGAATTGATAACAATAATTTTCCATTGTTTTTTCAACATTTCCATTTCCTTTAGCACGTTTTCCCTCGAATCGATCATCTCCGGTCGTCACAAACAATCGTATTATAGATGAAATCTCCCTAACACCTTACAACACGTTTTCGTCACTTGCTGTGCAATTTTTCACTTAAACTTTTCAAACGTTGTTTACGTGTATCCTTTTTTCCGCACCTTATATGCTTTAATGCGTTCGAGAACTAGGGTTTCTGATCCCTGGAACGTACCGGTTAATGATAACATTTCTTGGGGTCACCGTACTTTTGTCCCTGAACAGATTATTTCTTCCCATGGAGTTTATTCACCTCTCGGTTTGGTGGGAACGTCAAACTCATTAATTACATTACTAATTGCCAAGTCCAAAGGTCGTTCCTTTGTTCTAAAAATGGGCTCGGCCCTCTTCTTGTTGATAGGCTAACTCGGTTTTTAATCGTTTTTGCTGTAATTCAATTGGCTGTCAATATATCACGGCCCAAAGTATATGGGGAGTCCCTGTCTTTGATTATTTGTTGATACCATCTGTGATTTTTTTATCAATACTCGTCTCACTTTGTCTAATTATAGATCCCTACCGTAAATATGAATTCACTTTACTCTAATCCGATAGATGTCGTAGACGTGTCCGTTTTATAAGTAATTGATATTTTCTTTTTAAATTAAAGTGGGAAGCTACGATATTTCCTAATTTTCACTGTTGATCAATGCAATTCATCACAGGGTTCGGCTCTGTGGAATTCCTAATTGAACCTATAAATCCTACTGATCCCTCAATATAAATATTTTAAAAATCTTTTGTAATTCTACATGTATTTAAAATTACCGATTTTTATATATGTTAACATTATTATTGTTGGCTCTACCACCGGTTAGGTCGACCACCTTGCTAAGCCATATGGGTTAAATATTATTATTAGAAAACCAATGTGAATTGGATAAAATAAAAGAGGGCCTCGAACAAATGTGCATTAGGTAGTTTCTCAACTCTCTTGTAAAATAAAAGTATGTACTTCTGGTGAATATAATGCCTCATTCAAAATGGATTGAGTTTGTAAGATTTTGAGAATGGACAATATTTTAAATGTTAAAACGTGACAATGTATTTTGTTATTTATTTTTGGGATGTTACCTCCTTCTTTAGCCGTTTCAGATAGCGTTACAGTGTCCTTCATCAAGGCAGATGTGTAATTGATAGTGGTGAAGTGTGTGCTTATATATGCACACTTCATCACTGTCAATTACACATCTGCCCTGATGATGGATACTAAAACGCTGTCCGAAACGTTGGCTGAAGAAGGAGTTAGCGCAACACGGTATAAAACCCCAAAAAAAATAAAATATTAAAAATATATGGAACAAATAATTTGGTGTTTTGTCTTATGGTGGCACTTCACTTGGCTGTTCGTATTCGCGTATTTAGCACATTTGGCAACAATCGTCATGTATGGACATGTATATTTGACAAAGTATTGGCCATATTGGTCTATTCGGTAAACATGGCCGAATAGGCAAATACAGATTGATTATTTTGATTTTTTTTATAAAACGGTTCGCCGATTCTCTTCCCGTTTCTGCGCTTGATCTACCTCAAGCTTAATACTAGCTCCACACTGCTCGCGAAGTTCCTCGACGAAATATTCGGGAAGGTTGACCGAAATTCGAAGTACGTCACTACACACTCGTTCAACTTCGCGAGAAACTCATTCGCGCGGTGGTGCCGTCACGACTCGCACGTCATGGACATGTGCACGCTCGCGTATTATAATTTACCTACACTGCATACCACGTCAGCTCGAAGACATTTCATATACCTAGCTCCTAAAATATATGCTATTATTATAATTTGTTATAAAATTTTGCAATTCAATTTAATTTGTACAACTTATAATTTAATTTATCAACCATTACAAATGTATAATTTCGAATCTGTAAACTTCACCCGCATAACACAGGGACATCCCTAGCACGGCGTATGAAATAACATAAAAAACTAAACAATGTACAATATTCTTATAACAAATTAATAAATAAATAAATAACTATGTGCATATTTATAAAAAAAGGAAGAAAAGAAGATGGTGGATGATTGCAGTTGCAATGCCCCGGAACCGAATTAGGTTAGTTTAGTCAATTAAACTATGAAAAGAGAACTACCGGGAATAAATAAATAAATTGGTACAAAAGGATTGTGTTTTTTTAATTTATTGTATTTTTTACAGCTAAAAAATAATTACTAGCACGGACGTGCGCTCGCGACGACGTATTGAAGCGAACTGAAGACCGAGTAGTGTAGAGAGGCACTTCGTGTAAGCACTTCGTGCAACTTCGAGTCCTTAGCCTCGGGCGCAAAAACCGACAAAAAATGGAGGTCGCCCGAGGCGAGCCAAGGTTGGACGAAGTAAGACGAAGTGCCCCTCCGCACTATCGTATTCGGCTAACCTCATTCAACTTCGCGAGTAGTGTGGAGCTAGAGTAACCGCTGATCATAATTTGTTCAAAGGCTAAAACGGGCAGGTAATCGGCGGTTCAGGGGATCGGATCGCTCGAAGTTCAAATCATCGAATCGACTGTCGATCAACTGAGGTAGGGATGTATACATCCCAACCTCGTGTTGTGATATTTTTGCAAGCACTGCTGATGTTTTGTTTGACAACCAGCCTAAATTATTTTGTAAATTGTTTATATAGGTTATGTTTATTTTAATGTTAAACCTTCATTACTGAATTACTATTAAAACCTTTACTGATGAAACACCACTGCATATCGATAGCGGAAATTTGGAATGCTGTAAAGGACAGTAAATCCAAAAATGAACGAAATATGCAATTTTTCTCCGTTTTTTTCTCTTTCGATTTGGATAGTCAAAATATTACTCGGAAAATAAGTGCGTCTTTTACGACGCGCGTTTTAAGAGATTTTTTTCTGAAAATTATAGAAAAAATTAAATACTGTTTTTAAAGAATTTTTCAAAAAGTGTTAAATTTTCTGAAAGATATATTCAGTGTTATTTTATAAGAAAATTTCTTAACTATATAGGTCTGCAGAAACAGGAGACATGTTTTTTGAAAAAATAAGAAACTTTCTTTTCGCTCTTCTTAACAATTAAGAGGAAACCAGGCGGCGTTTTGTCCAACAATTTTTTTTTTTTTTTGAAAAGTTACTTCTGTTGAAGTTACCTTCAAACCAAATATCCTTAAAATTACTTGGTTTGAAAGCCATCCACAGATGTTCAGTGTGCAAATTAGACAATGTATTTTTTAAAAAAAAGCAAAACGTACAGACATAGAATATTTTCTTCTAATACAGTTAAAAATAAATTTCTAATTTCTAAAAATATTAAAAATCCGTCCACTTTTAGATGAGAAAAATGGGGAAAACAAAACCTCGATTTTGATGATTTTATTACGTATCATCAGCCTGAGGTGCATAACCCTTTCGCTCAGTATTTGGGGACGCAAGAGCGACAGTGACAGCAACAGTATTTTAAGATACCTGCTGTTTAAATTTTTTCAGCGACCGGGTTTCCTTTTAAAAAGTTTTGTCCATTTTTACAGCATTTAAAATTTCCGTGATCAATATTATAATATTACATGTTTTACAAACAACATGAAATATATTGTTTTATTAAACACTCAACATACATTATAATGTTTAATTTATTTAAATAATATGATTGCTAATGTTTTTAAACCGTGTGAAATGCTTGCATAACTAAATAAAGCTTAAATATTAACATTAACCCAAACTAAACACAGTTCTACTAACAGATTACAAGGATATGGCTTAAGCTGCGAATGTGGGATATGAAAAACTACAAAATGGCTAAGTATATTAAATTATACATAATACACAAGATACAAACTATATTACACTTCATATTGTATTATATTAGTATATTTGCATATTAAGAACATTTGGCTTTTTGGCTTCTATGGTGTGAAAACTGAACTTCCACATTATTAAATATGTTTGTGTTTGTTTCCATGGCTTTGAATCGATCTATTTGCAAACGACCCTCCTTAGGTAAGTACTAATCCGCAAAATTCATGTAAAAGATTGGCTGAAGGTTAAAATAATTCAGAATCTACTCTTTCACAGATGGCGACAGTTTAGTTATTTTAGGATAAAACACTGTTTGTAAATTATGCATTAAAATATTAAGAAGAATTATTTGTTTGCATCCGTATGCATATGCGCAATATGAATAAATAATTTTGTCCACAAACAAACTCAAGTCTTTCCAGAAGGTATTTGTTAGGAACTTCGCTCATGGAAAAACCAAAAACTGGTTGGCAACTCAATTCACGGCGCAACTCAACTTTACAATTTCAATAATTATTTCAGCTTGTTTAACAAAAATATAATATATTAATAATTTATCAATTATCAATCTTTATATATAAGAATAATTTATCAACATCCAAAAAAACGTTATTTTCCTGCCCTGACATATCGCAAATTACTCAAAAATTTGACAGGTTATAAGGAGTAACCGTGGCAACCTGTCAACCTGGCAACTGAAACGCGACTAACACTGCGACTAGCAACGCCCTTGACAACTGGCCTTTAAGGCGCTGCTACCCGAATTTCTACCGATTTCTTACATATCTCCCTTAAACATTTGAAGTTTATAGACTCTTAAAAAATATATTATATTTTTGAAGATAATATCTAGACGCGTTCCACGCCGAAACGCAAATAATATAAAATTTCCTCGAAAAAAAAAATCGCGAAGTATGCTTCGAAAATTATTATCAACACGTTTGTTTCGGTTATTTTACAAGTTATAGTTGTGAAAAAATTCACAATGTTTCTTTAAATGATACTTAAGATATCTTCCACCAGATTTTTGCTCTCTTTTAAACGAGTCGTGTTTTATTAAACATTTTCGCAATTTTCGCACCGATTTTATCGCTTTAAATATAAGCGCGCTGCTCCTCTGACATTCGTAATTCTAAATCTCTCCATCTTCTTTTTTTTTGAGTGCCGATTCGGCGCCTTAACAAGTTGCGTGCGAATCACCAATGAAATTCGCAATTTGCTTTCTTGTGGACAGCGATTGAGTTGCCAACTAGATATTTTTAAGTTGCTCCGTGAGCGGATGGGCTCACGGAGCAACTTTCTTAAAAGATTTGAGTTTGTTTATGAACAAAACTATATTGTTTTTATATTGAGTATTTATGGGCGCAAACAATTAAATCATCTTAATATTTTAAAACATACTTGTAAAAAGCGTCTTTCTCTAAAATAATTTAAACGGTGTCACTTTGAAAGAGCAGATTATGAATTATTTCAAGTATCACCTTAATATACCTAAGCAATATATTAATAATATAATCGAAGATTAATGATAATCTCATGCGAGAGCTATATTCACAATGGCGTCGTCAATTTCTTCTTCGTCTCTCGTAAAGTATGGTGAGACAAGCATTAAGCTTTAAATCACAATAAACTGTTATACAACTCTGTCACCGTAAAAACATCAATATAATTTTCTATCGATATCAGTCGTCGCCTTCAACAGACCATTAGAAAATTTTACAGGAGGAGAAGGTTTTCTTTCTTTATTTTAATAAAACATTACGATAGGTGTTTAAGATAAAGCTGTTTCCGTATAGGTAAAGATTTCGTCAGTTTAAATAATTCTTAGTTAAGTGATTAACTATCATTTTTTATACTTTATTTTTTTTATTTTAAAGTGGAGATTGACCAAAAACTAAAATGGTCTGTTGGACAAATAAGAAGTGAGGCTTCTGTGTTCTGATTGCAAATTTATATCTGCTTAATGCCTAGACATCGGATTATCGATGGCTTGCAGTTAAAATTTTGTATCTCCATAAATCGTAATATCGAGAAAACTAAAGTTTGCAAGCTTTCGAAAATAGAAAATACGACATATGAATAGATTTCATTATAATATCTGTATCTGTGAGGCCAACGTTGCATCTTAAGTCGTGAAAAATCTAACTCTTAAATGACCTATTTTATATAATTTAAAATATAATTAAATTATATAGCAAATATCCGTACTAGATATTTTCAAAACCTTTTGAAAAAAAAGTATTTTGGCTTCATATCCAAATACAGTTTCAAATGAAAAGGACCGCGCCGCCATCTTGTGGAGATACAAAATATGTTCTCAAAAAAACATCGACTGGAGGATTTACAATATATTTTAATATGTGTATATATTTGAGATGGTGAACACGGGGTTGAAGATACAATATTTGAACCCAAAAAATATAGGCTAATATATCAGTACATGTCAGTACCTACTTCATTTTTTACCAAAATTGGAGATACAGCATTTTATTTCTACTTTTAATTAATACTTTATCCGACTAAATTAGTTAAATATTAAGTTGTTCATTACAAGGCATATAGCGAATATAAATTGTTAATAATAATACGGAAATTAATGGGAAAATATATCAAAGTTGGAGTGGCAGAGTTGTAATGCAGATTGTTTGATGACTTGAAGCATAAGTTTTCGATTAATTATATGTTGGCAATACTTTTATGTGAATTTTAACACTAGTGTGGTCCTCCTTGGAAGGGTTAATCAATCGCTTAGGTTTATGGTGGCAGAAATACTCGTAGCTTTCGGCTTCTTTATATAGATTACTAAAAATACTAACTATTCAATGATTAACGTACGCGAATCTATGATGAGAAACAAAAATGCTTAAATGTAAATGATATTTCAGACAGGAATATTATTCATAAACAAAAATGTATTATGGGTTTATATTGTTTACAAATAATAACATATCAATGATTGAATGAATAACGATGATATTTTTTTGCTGTGAAATCTCAAATCATTTCCAACCGTTAATAACTGATCATTCATAAATTATCTTCAAAACATATGCTGGTTTTAAACAATTTCAATTAATAAAATGAAACAATACAACTTTGTATAAACCACTTATAAAATGTGCAAATCCGACCGGTTTCGGAACAAACGTTCCTTCGTCAGGGAAAGCTTATACTAATTTGACAGTTTAGAACAATGTTTTATTATGGTAGGGGTGGAGCCGTTGTTAGTTAATAATGTAGATTGGGTGGGTAGGTATTAGTGTAGAGTGGGTGGGTAGGGGAACAAATCCATGATTGGGCTATATGACAATATTTTTTGTTTGTTGATAATAGATTCATTTAATTTCAATTAATTTCAAAGTTCTTACTAAAAGTCCTTCTAATTCGGATAACATCTTGATTTTTTGTATAAGAATCTAAAAATAAAGCTAGGTGCACAATATACGAATAAACGTAAAACAGATTGAAATCTTTGCTTGTAAGATGGACTGAAAATTGTCTGTACATTTAAAATATTTAAATTTCAAAAATTTTATTAAATGTTAAGGATTTGTAATTGTAAAGAGAATTTAATAGGAATTAGCTAAATTTGTTGGTAAATTACCTAATAATATTACTTTTCTCAAAATCGATAACACCGCCTACGAAGAGAAATGGTAACATTTACAAAACATCAATAATTAGCCTTGAGTCACTGATAATAAACTGTTGGGGTAATAATGATCTTTCATGGTTGCTTCTTCGCTTTGAATGCTTTTGTTTGAAATAAGCTTTTTGACACGGCAGGCGAAATAAGAGCTTTCGAATGTGTGTGTGGTTTTAATAAGCAGATATCGACAATTAATTAAATTAAATGTATTTGACAAAACCTTATGTATTTTTGAAAATGTGAAAAGCCCAACCAAAAATTACACAATTTGGTCTAAAAGCACTAACTTATAATCAATTATTATATACGTAACAAGTCTGTAAAGAAGCAAGACCCAAAATTGTCATGTCAAATGAATAATGAGGATATTCAAATTTATTTTTACTAAGCATATTCGATACTCTCCATGGCTAATTTATCATTCATATTCACTATTCACGTATTTGTTCATTCCTTAGAAACAAAAAGCCATTTGATTCAAAGAAAATATTTCATTCATTATTTTAGCAAATTATTAAATGCCATTATAAAAAATTTTAATATTTTGTATTTTCTTTCCAGTCCAATCCTCGCAGTGGCGGAGTACCGGCAGCTAGAGTACCACGATGGCACGTCGGTTCCAGTCTGCCTCACACAAGCCACCACCTTCTGGCCGACTCTTTACTTCCTCATGACCATCTCCCTCTTCTTCCTAGTTCCATTCCTCATTCTCCTGGTCCTGTACACCATCATCGCCAAGAACCTCATTTCAGCAGCCTCCAAAGTCGTCATGAACAAACACGTAGACTGCTACAACCTCAGGGCAAGAAGACAAGTAGTCATGATGCTCGGGACTGTCATTCTTAGTTTCTTTCTCTGCCTCATGCCTTTCAAAGTCTTGACACTTTGGATCGTCATTGTCCCAGACGAATCCATCAACAAACTCGGAATCGAAACATATTACAACATTTTGTATTTCAGCAGAACTATGTTATATTTAAATTCTGCTGTTAATCCAATTCTTTATAATCTCATGTCTTCAAAATTCAGAGATGGTTTCCTTTTAGTATGTCACATGAAAAAAAAATCCGAATTAAAGAATCACAGAAGAGGCGGAAGAGATAGGCTTGGAACTTTCAGAACAACTTCAACATCGTGTACCACTAGTAGTTCTGTCTCCAGGCAAAGCACTTTGAAGAATACCCTTTACAAGAAATGCAGCTTAGACAGAAGTCACTCGGTTGTTGATCACCCTTCCTTAATTTCTAAACCACCAGATTTAAATACTAGAATAACGCAAAGTGACTTTAATAAATTAAGGCTCAAAACCAACATTTCGATTGATGGTGATTCGAAAACCAAGCTTAGAGACCAAAGAGATGATATTATAATAGAAGAAGAAGCGAATAGTATTATTGACGGTCAAAATTCAATTATTTCTAATGCTAGTAATTTGAAAAGGACTAAAAGTCTGCTTCGCGTTTTTAAACCTTTTAAAATTAGGCGGCAAAATTCTGAACCGGTGCAACAAAAACCTTTAATTTTAGCTACTGACCAAAAAAAAGATCCTAAAATTGAAATTTTTAATAATACCAAACACAGCAAGTTCACTGCAAAGCAAAAAGAATCAAATCCACGAAGCAAATCTGGTTATTTGAAAAAAACTGCATCTTCCGAAGACTTATCGAAACAAGTTTACGGTGTTCCGGAAAATGAGGAAATCGCGGATAGAAACGAAAAAACCAAAAAGGAAACTAACGACAAGAGAAATCGTCCGGGAGTATCGTCAATTTTAGTAAAGCAGCGTTCGCTTGATTCTAGCGGATATTCCGGAAACCACTCACTGAGACGAAGCGTCATTTTGAAAAGTGCTAAAAATATTAGTTACGATGAACGGGAATCGAATAAATTAAAGGGTCCCCCAGAGAGCTTTGTGTAATGTACAATTCGTGTTTAAAATATTTATAATTATGTGATATTTAACGAAAAGTCTATTCAATAGCGTGTTCAAGCATTTTTTAAAAGATAAAGCTAATTACCCCGACTAAAACCAAAGAGTATACATTTTTCGTTTTTATTATAAGTGAAAATATAATATTGTATGGGTGAAGGGTAATTTTTTATTAGACCTATTTACAGATTTTTTTAAACTGTAATAATTTTAGCCGCTAAAAATATTCGATCACTTAAGTTAAAAATATTTATAAACTGATTTTATTATACATTCTAATAAATATTGTGTACCATTGTTGATCCATCTTACAGTTTTGTGTACTTAAAAGTTAAAAATATTTGTATTTGCTTTGTGTTCACTCTATTATTTATAATAAATACCAGTATTATTTTAAGTTTACGAACATTTTATAAAACTTTGATTGATTCCTACAATTCTATCTATTTATATATAAAATAACTTTATATTATTATTGCTGGAAAATTCAATAAGAAAATTCCTCTCATTTGCTTAAAGTTTTGTAAAATATACTATTTTGGGCCAAATATAAAATCTATAAATCAATACTTTTTTTTTATTCCCTACATAACTGGCATGGTAGAAATTCTTCTATGTAATTTTTAAACGAAATTTTCCCCTCTCATAAAATAAAAATTGAATTCCTCTGCAAAAAGTCAGATGGAAAAAGTGTTCTTTATTTTCCAATTTTTTTTTACAATGAAACTACTGCACATAGTTAAGCACTTTTTTAAACTTCATGTTACCTATTATCAACGAAATATCCTCTACATTTTTTACTACATCTACGATGATAAAATTATTGTGTCCATCTTATTAAAAGTTCAAATGTTTTAACATGTACTAAATTAACACACGTAATATTTAAGTTATTATCAAGTTGATAAACAGGAAAAGGTGAACTTAAACAAGCATTTGTATAAAGGTGTAGTTTTTTCCATGATCGTTTCGAATATTGACTAATATTTCTTTATTACTTTTTTTTTCAGTCCAATTCTTGCCGTTGCCTCCTACCACTACGCGGAATACTTCGATGGGTCAATAGTTCCCGTCTGCCTCACTCAAGCCGACACCTTCTGGACGGCCACCTACTTCGTCACAACCATCTCCGTCTTCTTCCTCATCCCCCTGGCGATCCTCATCATCCTGTACACCATCATCGCCAAGAATCTCATGGAGAACCCCGGCATCATCAACCAGACCAACAAACACCATCACGTCTCCGGCAGTCATCTTAGATACAGAAAACAAGTTGTAATGATGCTTGGAACTGTCGTTCTGTCTTTTTTTGTATGTCTTTTGCCATTTAGAGCTTTGACGCTTTGGATTGTTATAGTCCCACCAGAGAATTTAGAATCTTTAGGTCTTGAAGGCTATTATTCAATCTTATTCTTTTGCAGGATAATGCTATATCTTAATTCAGCTGTTAATCCGATACTTTACAACCTAATGTCATCCAAGTTTCGGGATGGATTTTTGAGATTGCTGAAACTTAACAAGTTGAAGAAGCTGCAGAGGTATCACAAAGGTGACAATATTAAAAGAAAGGATACTTTCAACACTACGTCAACCAATTATTCGAGTAGTCAGCATACTACGGATTCATTTTGGAGGAGGTACAGCAATAGAAACGCTTCTCAGAAGTCTCCACAGAAGATCAATGCGGTTCTGAATGGTATCGCAAGAAAAACTTCTCAAAATAATGGTAGTCAGGTTAAGAAACCTGTAGTTGTTAGCGGTAAGGTAGGTGAAATAGTAACAGTACAAAATAACAGACGCAACAGCATGCGATTTGTAAGCGATGTGATTCTGATACCAAAGGAAGATAAAGTAAACAACGAAGCAAGAAATGCTAATTTAAATAGCTATTTGGATAAAAACTACGATGAAATAGACAGAGAGATTGTCAGTGAAGTAGTTGTTATTGAGAATGTAGAAAATTTAGACACTATACACGAGAGTTCAACTGTTGAGAATGATGGGGAAGAGGAGAATTTACAGAATAAGAGTGTGGATTCGATTTACTGCAAAGATGCTATCATCATTGAAGGGCTCGGTTCGAATGATAAAAAAAGTCATTTTGTGAGAGTCCCCTTACTAATATCGAAGAATTCAACGTCCACCATTTCTAAGAATGGCGTCAGTCAATTTCCTAAGGAAAGTTTCGTTTAATAATTTTGTATTTTTATACTACCAAGATTGTTTATAATTTAGATTTTACAAGTTAATTTAGTCGAGAAAGATAGTTTAGTATGCCAAGTAACTGCAAAGGTACAAAATTCATCTAAAGATGCGATTTTTGTAAATGTTGGTTTTTCATTTTTATAATACGCGTAGAATTATAAACATATATTGGTGTATTTTTAAGTTGTTTGTTATTTTGTAAAAGCTTTTACGGAAAATACATGACTTCTTTAATGATAAAAGAATTATTTACCGCAAAAGTTTTTAACAAGTTTTTAAGATAAGATACCTAGATCCTAATAATTGTTATTCAAGTTATACTGTTTTAGGCATTATGCGTAATGCCTACATGTTAATGGGTAGTGTTTTCGTTTAGTAGTTTCATCTATATAACACGATGGAGGAATGTTTGTGATGTTTTGTGTTGTTACAGTATAAGTGTTTTGTATTTACGAGTAAGAAAAGGAAAAACCTGCATGCATTAATGTTATGTACATGGTGACTCTTATGTGATACGAAATATTGACGAACATTTAAGAAGGCCACAAGAAAAATTATCAGTTCTAAAAAGTTTTTCAAATGTAATCACTGTTATGTTGGTAGACAGACGCGTCCGCTGCGAAACCTCACCCGTGAATCCGGGCACCCTTGCTTAGTCACCACTCTAGCAGATGTATTGATTTTATCTAATAAATGGACCCGTACCCGTACCCGTACCCGTACCCGTACCCGTACCCGTACCCGTACCCGTACCCGTACCCGTACCATTACCCGCACCCGCACCCGCACCCGTACCTGCACCCGTACCCATATACGAAGGTACCCGTCTCTCAAAATGAAATTAATTTTCAAGAATTGATAAAATAAACATTTTTGAATGAAAATTTCTCCTCTATCTTACCCTTTAAAAGTTAACACCAAGAACCAGTCACCATGTAATTAATATTTAACATTAATAATAAATAATTAAACCAATTAATTAATTTATGGAATTCAAGAATAATTAATTGAATTCATTTTGTATATTTTTACGATGTTTTATAACTTTTTAAGATTTATAAAAAAATTACGAATAACGATGAGATGAGGTTTAAAAAAAGACGAAATGTTAAAAAGGCAGGCAACTAAACAAAACTGAAAAAAAAATATAAGCTCAAAATTAAAGGATGTTTTCAGACAAATAAATTTCGAAACGTGTAGAAAATTAATATTAAAACTATGTTAAATTTAAAATGTTCATAAAAACTAATAAATGACATACGAAAGAGATTTTGGAACCTACTTTGTTTTCCGAGTAACATTAATTTAAAAATTTAAGCATTTAGTTAATCTAAATAAGTCAAATCTACCAATTCGAGAAATATTTTATAATAATCTAAAATTAAACAAAAATAATAAATTTGATAATAAGTGTCTATTTGTGGTGGAATGGTATTGAAAATTAAAATAATTAGTTAGACCAGGTTGTTCGAACTCCCGTTAATTTTACGTAGTCAAAAATCAACGATAACTGGCCGTTATTTGAAGAGATAAATGTAATACCTAATAAAATGATGCTGATTTTTGATTTATGTTGAGTTAGATTTAACTAGTGTTCGAACACCTGGGACATGGTATCTTCGATTACTTCACTTTATTTTGTTTTAAAGACGTACTCACGTACCTTCTTCATGGCAGTAAAAAGACAATTGTTTTACTGACCTGAAGAAAGCAACATTGGGTTCGAAACTAAGTATTTTATTTTACCTGATTACCTCATAATGTGTCCAACTGCCCAGAGCCAGTGAGACTATGGCATTCCCAATTGTATGAGGCTGAAAGAAGTTATGAGGGAGAGCATGTGGGCAAGAGTGACGGTTGACTACCTATTCAAACCTTGTCTCTAACTTCGAATAATGCCATTTTATGGCATTTTTCGACTCTGAATAATTGTGGAACTCAAATAAAATGCTGCGTTATAAGATATTTTGAATAACACTGTTTACAATACATCTAAGATAAAAATATGTCTTATGAGAAAGAACAGAACAAAAAACAATTGTATATTCAACAAGTTGAGTAATGGCTTCAACATTTAAAAAAAACATTAAAATATGATTTTTTATTTTATTTTCTGATGTTAACCTAAACGTATTTTATTGATAAATGTGATAATATTTATACAAACATTGTCTATACAACATACAATAATACAATTAGCATGTAAGAAACAGTAATTACATTAGAGTAACGAAACACGTGTGTGTTATACAAACTGATATACTTTTAAGGTTAAGCACAGAAAATCGAAAATTTCACACATAACAATATCAAAATATTATTCAATATTCACCCTTGAAGTAGGTGATACCTACTCAACCAAACATAAAATATCTATAACTACATTTTTGCTATCTTGCAATGACTACTTCTTCAACTTTTCGCGACGGCGCTATACGGTGCCAGGAAGTAAAAGGGAGACAGCGCACGCGTATTAGCTTATTTTCATTAGCTCTCTCTGGACTAAGAGCCAAAAATGTATTTGCGACAAGAGTTTTCTTTAAAATCGAAATGGATTGGATCTATTGTGTATCATTAATACCTCCTCAGTGATTATTACTACTAACCTAGCTTAACTCTTTTTCACGCAAAAATTCAAATGAAAAATTGTCATCAAATGACCATTCAGCTCCGTTTTATTTTTATTAAAGTCCAAAGGTTCCTATTAAACGCCGATTCTACATCCATTTCAGCTTTTGAACAAATTGTGATCAGCAGAAGAGGACACTACCATTTTGTTGATAGAAAACGGAAACGCACCTAGAATCGGCGTTTAACGGGGAAGTTTTAAATGTTTTAAAAAAGATGGCGCTGAATGAACATTTGCTGACAAAGATACTTTGAATTTCTGCGAAACAACTGGACCTAAGTCATTGTTATTATAGTGTACGAAACGACTTGCATTATTAATTTTTTTAAATTTCACACCAGTCATGATTGATAATTTTTTTAATGCATACAAGTATACTACCTGAATTAAATGAATAATTCTTTAATGAATAATGAACTAAATTAAATATACTGGTGTAAGATTTTTACAGTGCTTTGTTTGTTATAATAATTTTAATTTTAGTTTATATTTTAAGCTGTTTGATATATACCCAAAATCCGTACGCCATTATTGAATAAATGTTTTTAAAATACACAAATGCTGATATTTTTGTTGTGAATTCCTTTTTTTCTAGAGTTAATTATTTTCTATCTTAAACGTACATTTGATCCACAATCATAATTACACTTACTGTTAAAAGCCAAAGGTTGTAAGTAATAAATCGATATTTTCAGGAGGATTTTAATGTAATATAATATAATACAGGTAATTTTTTTTAAATACAAATACAACAAAAGAGTCTCAAATGCTGCCTGCTAATTGGAGCCATGACCCATGACATCCCTAATTTGGGGTATGGTTATGGGTGTAATGCTGAATACTGTGGAGAGGGGAAGGAGCTGGGGGAAAGTAGGCGTCGAAATTAGAAGGTACCCGAAATTCGGATCTGAGTGAGGGTCTTTGCCGTTTCTTTGCCTTTAACGTGCCGCAGGTATAGTATTTATACAGTATCTTATACGAGCGCTGGCGGACCCGTGTAAAACTGAATTTATAAAATATTCGCCTGATAAAAAAAATTATTCTCAAGCTATGCTAGCGTTATTCGATGGCATACTGAGAAGCAAGCTGGAGTACGCGAGCGATGTTTGGGCACCGTACCATCAGAAGTACATTGATATGTTAGAGCAAATCCAGAAGAAATTCCTCAGGTATGTTTATATGCGGAAGCATGGAACCTATCCAAGGTTCTTGCATCATATTGACTTACTGGAAACTGATTCTGTGAGTCTAGAAATTAGACGGAAAGCAAGTCTTGCTATTCTGTCTTTCAAAATTTGGAACAATTTCATCGATAGCCCATTTCTCTTGGGATGCTATGATTTATATGTACCAGACCACTACAGCCGAAGTCGACATCATGACTTATTTAAAGTACCGAACGGTAGAACAGACGTCTTGGCAAAGCATAGCATGACGAGGGGAGTGGTGCTGTTAAATGAAATTGCAAACCATTTGGATGTAAGTAACTTTTTATATGCCTTAAAAATATTATTGAAGAGTCACTTGCCTAAATGCTGATAGGGTAACAAAATTGTACTGTAATTGGAATTATTCTGTTGTACAATAATAATAATAATAAAAAAATAAAATAAAATAAAAATAAAACCCTTTAGAAAAGTCATTAAAATTTATGAATTTTGTTTTTTAAATAGCCCTTAACTTAACCTAACGTAACATATTTAACCAGTATTTGTATGTTTTTTTCATCACTTTTAATGACTTTTCAAAGGACACTTTGAAGTTTGCATTTTGTTGAGTTGTCCGGTCACCCTCAGAACCAAACCCAAAACCAAGATCAATACGAACTAATCGTCCCTTTCTCAATCTTATTATTGCAAGCGGCATGGTTTAAACTCTAAACTTACAAATTAAGTTAAAGTTTAGAGTTAATTCAACTGTTGTTGATATCTTCATTGCGTATTTAACGAACCATAAACAATAAACCACGTTTTATCAGGAAAAAATAATATCCAAACTTTGGTTATTTCTTCTAACTTAAATATCCCCTTCATAACATTTTCTCAGATAAGTAATGCAGTTATATCATATTCAGTGACCTAGTTTGTTAAAAACTTCCCACGTTTCTAGTGTCAGAAGAAAAGTGATATCAATATGAAAAGATGTTTGAAGGGACTGTCATCTGTCGTAAGCACACTTTCAGATCTCATCCTTATCCGATAAGAGCCCTTTCAGATGTTGATGACGTTTTAGGGACATTATTTGTCAGTTGGAAACACGGACATATGAATATACATGGACCTGCCCTAAGTGATAAAAACGTAGTATTTCCCCCTCCACATGGCGCCGGCTGGAGCTCCTCCTTGGAACCGGCTCGCTCCATGGGGAGGGGATAGAGCCTCGCTTGAATCTAAAATGTGTGACGTCATCATTCTTGCCGTGAACAGCTAGAAGGTAACATCCATACATTTAACGAAACACAACGCCAAAACGGTAGCGTATGCTATACAATATATCTACATATCAATGTGCACATAGCGAATGTGGGCGGTTCTCCAGTGTGCTCGTCGCTGGTTACAGGGGTAAGTAAATTATGAAACATTTGTAATAGTGTTTTAACTAAACACGGCAACAAAATATTGCTATGTGTATTGGGGCGAGTCTTTTTGGGGCGAGCATTTGGCCTTAGCAAATATGTTATTATCGTGGCAAGCAATTCGCGCTCCCATGTAAAAAGGTCTATTCATTCAAAGCGGATTTTGCTTTTAAGAACTAAATGGTGATATTGTAATGCGAGATGCCTATTTACTGTCAGATTGATTGTATAACGAATCACAGTCATCTTTCCCCTCTTCGCCCTCCATAGTTTGGTTTGACCCCTCACCTGTAACTGCTTGTCTATGCATTTGGATGTTTGGATGTCTATGGTTGGAAATGATTTATTTAACAGTTTGCATCTTTCAATCACAACATATCTATTTCATTTTGAGAATATTAGACAGTTCTTCATCCAGCAGTAGATAATAAGAATAATAGTAATCGTGACTAAAATGTAAGAAATACATATATAAGTTCGCGTCAAGTCTGAAGCAGGAAAAACTTAGTTTAGGTTAGTTTTGTTTACAAGAAATTCCCAATTTTACACTAAAGCTTTGAGCGTTGTTGGTGATAAGGGGCCATCCGTAAATTACGTCACTCCTTAAGGGGAGGAGAGTAGAGAAGTATGACCTTGTGTAACAAGGGGTATAGGGGGGTCATCAGCTCTGTGACGTCACATGTAAAAAAATTTAGAATTAGTGTTTTCATATTTTTAGATGTAAAATTGCAAAATAGGTTATGTCACATTAGGGGGGAGGGGTCTCACAAATATGACGATGTTGTCACACATGAACGTAACAAAAATCATGAATTTCGTGTGATGAATTTATGTATGGCAAATACTAATAATAATAATAATAATGTTGTCATTTAGTTCTATCTATTATTTTAGTTTTGTTTTATTATGACAGATGTTTGAATGTGAACGAGGTAAGGAACGTTGAACGTTTACAAGGCCATTTTCGAGCTGTGGATAGACCACTTTGAGACGACTTATTCATTTGAATCGAAATTTAAAATTAATTCATCTCTATCTCTACATATTATAAATTAAAGTCCCCCGCGTCGTCTGTCTGTCTGTTCGCAATAAACTCGAAAACTACTGAACGGATTTTCATGCAGTTTTCACCAATAGATAGAGTGTTTCGTGAAGAAGGTTTAAGTATGTAATTTGTCACATATTTGTGTAAATTGGTTGAAACATAACGATAATTGTTAGAAGTGTCGGAAAAAGTCAAGCCGCCTGGTAGCTTTCATCGAAAACGCTGCCTTATCCTTTTGGGATATAACAAAACAATGCGTATTCCTCTTTTATAGATCTACAAAAAAGTCCGCGGAGGCATATATCTATCTTTTACGGATAGCTTACTATACCCACTCTATCTTCTAAAAAAATGGTCACGTACATTGCGGTAATTAAAAAGTTATTTAGACGGATACAGTATTAATCCTTATTAACTTTAATACGTTATTAACTTAAATAGTTATAAATTAAAGTCCTCCGTGGCATCTATCTGACTCTTCGCGATAAACTCAAAGACGGAGGTGGTTTTAAAGGTTGGATAACCATCCGGTAGATGACGTTGTGTTTTATTAGCCACAGCAACGCGTGTCCG
Source organism: Limnephilus rhombicus (assembly GCA_929108145.2). NCBI lineage: Eukaryota > Metazoa > Arthropoda > Insecta > Trichoptera > Limnephilidae > Limnephilus > Limnephilus rhombicus. The sequence goes on from OV815293.1 coordinate 22,103,915, forward strand.
GGTCAGCTAGTTTAATATAAAATTGAAATTTATTTTCATTAGATAAATTAAAATCAAATTATTAAAAATCGCGTCTAGAATCCCCATATCATAGGCAGTGGCGGCCTAGATCACTAACGGGACTAAAGAAGTTTCACTTCAAAAATTCACTAACAATATACCGAGGTTAAATAAAAAGTTTTCATTGTAATAATGTGCTTTATATGGCGAGTACTATAAAGTTACCGGGACGTCCAGTTTTCGGGAGAGCCAATTTAACCCGCGCCGCGCAAAATTGTTTTCGCCGACAAACTTTAAAAAGTTTCAGCGTGTTTCTTTCGGGAAGTTTATTATTGTTTTATCACTTTAAGTGCTTTGACTTTGGGCTGCAGTTTATTGGTAAACCCAAACCTGTAATGTCTAGAGATTTTAACGACGGAAAAGTTCTAAAATGTTATTTTATCTCGACGTTAAACATTAATAAATTAGATTCGAGGAAAAGTATTTTCCATCTGTTTTATCATCACCTCTCTCAATATCTCTTATTGATATTTCAGCGACGAACGGTACACACATCGAAACATACTAAGGTACGAAAAAAAATTATCTTTTTCCGCACATTTTAAGATCAAAAGCATTGAATTACGTCTAATAGTTTTTTATAGCAGTTATTTTTAATGTTGTCCTATTTTTCGATGACCCTGTATGTATGGAGGTGACCCGGCAGTTGGTCCGGCCGACAGTTCGTCCGGCCGACATTTGGTCCGGCGACAATTGGTCCGGCGACAAATGGTCCGGCTGAAAGTTTAGAAGATGTTTCCTTCAAGTAAGTATACAAAGAGGATATACGGCCGTACAACCAAAGTCGATATACTTATATCTGAAGGCATCTTGAGTGAAAACCCCTTTTACTAATAATTTCGACTCTCCGAAGTAGCACGCGGCAATCACAAAATACGACATACTTATACGTGCAGTCGGCTTAGCAAAAAAACGCTACAGATTCCTACTTCCATATAATATAACTTTTATATCTGAATATAACACAAGAGTTCCAACTGCTCCCAACCGCCTCGAGCCAGTGAGACTATGGCATCCCCAATTTCGGTATGGTGTGATGTTGAAGGTAGTGGGGAGGGGAAGGAGATGTGGAAAATGTACCTGACTATTCAGATATAGTCATCAAACACGGCTAAAGTCATTTCAAGTAACTTTACAATTCTGAATGAATACTGACGAATTGCAAAATACGAGCTCTTAAATCTTAAGTACATATATTATATTATTTTATTATTTTATGTTTTTATTACATTTGATTTATTTATAATAATATTTGGATGATTTATATAGCGCCGTTTTTGTGAAAAATCACCTCAAGGGCGCTGAGTACGTAAGTACATATTTATAATGTACCTATGTGTTATAATTTTTAATTTTTTTAATTGAAAAAAAAAAATTCTCATCCCTTTACACACGAGTAGTTACACTCTCGAAAAGGTTATATATTATATACATATATATGTTTATACTGTTTCTAATCAATGTTGCATGTTAGTATTTAATGATTTGAGTTTAATCCGATTGTAACATGAAAATGTAATTACTCATGATTATTTTACATGTATATGTATATAAAAACAAATAAAAATAAAAATATTGCACATGTAAGTATGTCGTATTTTGGTATTCATAGAACTGCAACGTTATTTGAAATGACTTTTGCCGTGTATGGTGACTAGATCTGGATAGCCAGGTAAACTTTCCGCACTGCAGTGCAAGGCGATGGGTCGAGAGATTCAGGCTGGAGAGATTAAATGGTGATGGTGATGCATTTGGTGATGCTCGGGCTGTTTATAATACTGCAAAAAAATGCAAAATTATTAGGGTTTTAGGTAAGAAATTTTGCACCACCGAGAAAAAATTGCCTCTAAGTCTATAATACCCTGGTAATATTTTAAACACTCACATGAGGTAAAAATTGTGAGGCGCATATAACGCCATTCTATATACATCAATAACATTAACTTTAAATTCAGTAATTATTTAAATGATTTGCCACATCATGGAAAATAATAATGCCGAAGATGAAAAAAAGGTACAAAAATTCATGATTAAGAGTTTATTATAACTTTAATAAGTAGACTTTCAACTGCTTCCAACTGATATAAAAATTGATTTATGGCCTAAAATTTTTATTCTTAATTCATACCTGTTCCATAATTTAATATTAATTGATTTGATACAATAATACACTAACATTATAAGTTTGATTTGACTAATTAGGAAGGTTTCCCGTTTTAGGACATTCAAATTCACGGGTTTAGTTCATATTATTACATGCCAAACTTTAAAACTGACCTGATACAGAAATCGTCGGAATAATAGACGAGTTTAAGGTCCGGAAAGCATGCCTCCCCGCCACGCCTTACTCTGTCGCACGTATGTTTTACGCATCTTTATATTTCGCTTACGGTCATTGTACATTCAGTAAGTGTACCTGCGCGAGAAATGATCGTAACAATTTCAGGTCAGCATTTAAGTTTGGCATGTACTGCGTATGCTCTTACGAGATGAGCCGACCCCAACAGCCTACCTAGGCAATGAATTGGGACACCGCAAGGAAGAAGATGTACTGCGTATGCTCTTATTTATAAAACTTCATACTGAATGAATTATTACGGTGCAAATTCCATTAACATACTTATCAGACATACAGTCAAGTACTAGGTTCTATAAGCAATAAAGCAACAAAATAATGTATTGGTAGCTTCGACCAAGTCGATGATTGGTAGGAATAAAGCTTAACAATTATTACAAGCAATAATTGTCAGCCTGAAACACTCGTTTACATTGAAAAATCTTCCGAGAAAAGATACTTGCCGCCTTCTTTTCTCGGAAGATTTTTCAATGTAAATGAGTGTTTCAGGCTGACAATTATTGCTTGTAATAATTGTTACCCTTTGTGCTATGCATAAAAATCTTGTCTAAACGTTAGTTTATAAATTAAAAAATAATAGGAATAAAGCTACTGAGGAAGCCATGTACAAAATTAAAATGTTAATTTAATACAGCCATAAAGAAAAATAAACTCATTGATTCATGAACGGAAAGATTAAAAAACTTTCTTCGATATACATATTTTTCTAATCGATTATTCGGCTGTATTTTTATAAAAATGCGTGATAGATTTGGGTACCTACAGTTGATCATAAATTTTAGTGTAATGTCTTGTGTTTTTTTATTCCTATCTTCTGTTTTCTTAAAACAAAAAAATGTATTCAAGTTAAGCGAATGAGAAGATTATTTATCAAAGAATTCTTCTCCATAAATAATGGAAATAAGTGAGTTTCGACGTGCATCTAATTCTAATTAGGCTCTCCCGCTCCCCCGTCCCTTCAACCCCCCTCACGCGTTACATGTATTCAGTCCCAGTGCATTCAGATTTCAAACAGCTCGCGTGCCACCCATTACAATTATTTATTCAAATTTTCATTTTTCATATTTTACAAATATTCATTTTTGTATATTATAAGAACAATCAATCAAATTTGGTACCTAACATAGGTACCTATTTAAAATATCTGTAATTTTTGAAAATCCATAGACAATACTTTTGTTAAAAAAAAACAGCTGTCTGCTAAATTTACAGTCATCAAAGGCGCGAAGTTAAAATAGTCGTTAAGTTTTCTGAAATCATCCAATTTCCTTAATTTTTTCTTTCCGTAAAAAACTTCTACAAAAAAAAAAGTATTAGAAAACTTTTTTTAAAAAGATGAATGAAATAGGTAAAGACATTCTGAAGTTATGGCGTAAACAAGGGAAACGGGGATTCATTTTATATATATATAGATTGAAATCTCAATCAAAACTCAAAACTATAATATTATTTTAAAATAAATAATAAAGCTACCACGAATTGTAATACTTAATTCAAATTTTCACACTAATAAGCAGAAATGTTTGCCTACTATAAAATAATATGTGTATTTATGTGTGTAATGTCGATGTGAATAACCTAACAATAATCAAGTAGGAACTTTTAATTATCTTTAAAATGCCGAAACAAGTTTGGCGCACAGTAGTACGAGTATTTTCTTGAAAATTCTAGCCTATTACACAGTTTTCCAACATAAACATAACCTATTTTCTCCCGTCACAAGTCGATGTTTTTAATTAGTGGGTATTGTGAAATATTTCCATTAATACTTTCAAAATATTTACATTGTTATACAATCAACTTATTGGAAATACGAAGAAAAAGCATTATCTGTAGCTGGTATAGCGCCAATAAAATAAATTTGATCATTATTGGAAAGATATAATAATTCAAATTAAATAAATAATATAATTATTTATAACCACAAAGTTATAGCTACATTCAAAAGTATATTCATAAGTAATAAAATTACTTATGCATAGCATATTATTAATTCTAGTAAACTTTGATGCTTTTAATATTAAAACGTTCATTTGAATAAAATTAAGTGGGACGCGGGCGACTTTTTGTCCATGCAAATGTATTCCACTATTTCATTTCTGGATTTTGACACTTACTAGTGCAAATAAGCCACTGTCCCAAAGAAGTTTATGGGATATTCACACAAAAAATGATTAAGTTAGCTTTTTTCCATGTAGGTATAAACCTATATTTTATATTTATTCCAGTATTCTCGAATGTATTTTTAAATTTTATTATTTTTTTAAAATATATATATATATATATATATATATATATATATATATATTTTAAATCATATGCCGGCTACAAAATGTTAAAAAAATAGGAACATTTACAGGGAGACTTCTATTTATTTTTATTTATTGTGTACCTTAATAATCATTATTAATTTTAACAAATATTATTTGGAAGTCCAAAGGAAGTTCTTTTCCTGCTTCGAAATAGGTTTTACGTTATCCTCCAAAAAAATTGTTCACGTTATTAATTACTTGTAACCCAAACCTGAAAAAATGGTATCCCATCTACACACCTGCCCTTCCTTCAGCCTGCCCGCCCTTCTTACTAAAATTCGATCAACATAACATTTATTCGAGAGACTTTAGATCGAAATTTGTCCCAATTAAGAGGGCATTACCAGAGAAAACCAGAAATATGTCATTTTCAAATCAGATTTTAGACGTATTGACTCTTTTCCACAAAAAATTATAAATGGATTTCGAAAGATTGTTCTTTTATCTAGCATTCGCATGTAATAAATTTTGAGAAATTTTTTAAATTTTTAGTATAATAAGGTTATTCCATAGGTCGTTGGCAGATTTGTTAAATTTTCAAAAAAGATTTTTTATTATACCACACCCATTTCAAATAATATAATCATGCAGTAAAATAAATCAATACATTATCTAGCAAACGCATCTTTTAGAATTTTAATTTTAGTTTCAATAAAATCATTGAAAAATATGTACGTACATGTGTTTCTTGACGAAAATTGGTCCATTTGTGTATTTATTTGCGCACTTACAAACTAATATATTTCAGATTTTTTTAACATTCTTAATTTAGACATTATTGAAAAATGATAAATACTTATAATCAAAAAATAACTACAAAAAGTACATTATTTTAATAGTTTTATCATCACGCCTTTCAACATTTTTGGATGAAGGTATAAATTAAAGCTAATTTGAATTGAAATAAATTCGATATTGAGTTATAATTTTAAAAAGCTGGTACGGAGAATCATTAATCTTTCTCATTGTAACCGCCCTGCACGATCGTAAGAACAACTTTCGACGAAATGTGGTTAAACGCTCTTAATGGAATGGTGTCCCAGATAACAGAAGTAAATTTTTTTTAAAGTTTTTTAAGTTTCTTTATCAATATCATTAGTATCAGTTTATTAATTATATATTATTATTTAGTATCAGTTTTTTTGTTTTTGTTTTCTGTTCCTTGGGTTTTGTCCCAAATAACCAACTGTCCCAATATACAGGTGTACCAATTAAGCGGAAATGGCTAAAATGTAAATTAGGCTTCGGCTACTGGCATATCGCTACTTATTCCTTTTTTGATAAGTTACTTATCACAGGTGTTAGGGACCCTCCTAAAATCATTAAAATTACCTGGTTTGAACGCCATCAACAGACGTTCAGTGTACAAATTTCATAATTTATTTTTACAAACGCAAAAAGTACAGACATAATATTTTCTTCTAACATAGTTGGTGAAAAAATCTTAAGAATAGGTCCAGTTTTGAAGGAGAAAACAGGGATAAAAAAACCTCGGTTTGATGATTTTAATTAGGTTTAATCAAAACAGGGTTCAATAATTGTTCTTTTCGCGATGATCAATTGAATCAATTGGGGGGCGAGACATTGGACATCAACAATCCCCAATCAATTGGGGGGGCGAGGGACAGCAACAATTTTGTAATATACCTATTATTCCAATTTCTCGGCGCCCGCGTTTCCGCCTAACTAATCAAACCCAAAACTTCCAATAATGGAACCAAAAACTTTATTGCACATTAGTGCCCTCTACCGAAATATTACAATTGTTTTTCAATTCGTCAAGAAGTTGTTCTTTCATTCGATACAAAACGGTCGAAAACTCTGCTGAAACTTTTCTTCACTGAACTCGTAGCCAGCCTGAAAAGGTTTTTATGACTTTCCAACTGCTTCGAAATACTGACGCTAGATGGTGATGTCGACGTCGAAGATAATTTAGTTTATTTACAACCGTACGTCACTAACGTCAGTTTCTCCGCCACGTTACTAAATTTATAGTATAGGATCTATTATTCTGATAATAATCAAGAAGTTATCTGTAAACTAACGTATTTTTTTAAGTTTAAAGTCGTTCGACATAAAATCAAAACTCAGTTTGTGAAAGATTGATTAGATTCATGACACGGGAAAACTATTTTATGCGACTATTTTGACAGATTAGACAATTTCCCTAGACAAGATAGTTCGTCGAAGTGAAAATATAAAGTAAACAGCAATGACAAAAGTTATGTTTATTAGATAATCGAAAGGATGCAGAAACGAGCGCACGAAATTTTTGAAACTGTTAAAATAATGTCGAATTGCTTCAAAGTGTCCGATTTTTGACAGGCCCCAACACGTCAAATAAAATCGTCGTTCTGTTTCAAATTAATTTTTATTATTATTATTGTTTGTTTGTTTACAAAAGTGTATTGTTTTTGCCACGCTTGGCGCTTGAAAAGTGACGTACGGGTATCCTACAATCTACGGTTGGAGTTGGAGTTTTTATCACTTATCCGCGTACAGTGCCGGTAGCCAGTCGCTTTATTTCATCACACAAATGTTAATGTCAGTCGGTTGGAATTCTGGTTAGTTCGCGGTTGCCTTTCACCAAGAAATCGAGATAATTAGTATCGCGCCCATACAAACACCAGCTGTCAGTTGGAGAGAACAAAAATTCGGGTGTTCACATCATTCCATTTTTTAATTAAATAACAACGGTATTTTTTTTAAATATTCAGCTGCTCGGTGCATTAGAAAGGTACCATGGCAGATCACAAAGTACTTCTCGGAGGAATAGAAGGGTAAGTCAATGATCCAGATAATATATAAATATTATTTCAATGTCAATAGGCAATATTGCCCGATTCAAAACTCACTTGAAACTTGTTTCTGTCAACTTTGTACGTATTTCCAGTTTGTTGAAGGATTTATCTTCAGACTTGGTTTTTTTTAATTCGTTCAGTTTATTTATGCCGGAAATCATGCATACCGGAAATAATGGTCGAAAAAACTTTCATGATAATTGGTTTGGAATATTTTGTAAATCGCAAAATAGTAAACCTTTTTATACCAAACAGTGTAAAATGCGTTGTTATTGTTTAATGTTTTGCGCATACGTTTAATGTTCAGGTAATATAAATATACCCTTTTTGCGCTTTTCCGTATCGTCAATATTATTCCACGCCGAGTTAAATTATTTGCAAAATGTATTAATAGTTTTAATCATTAGCCTTGGATAAATGAAATCTTACAAAATTCCTTGTACATATACATATATTTACCTATCTCGCGAAATAGTGTAATCGGACAAAGATGATTACCTTGATAATAATAATAATAATAATAATATATCTTTATTCAATTAAATTGGCAACATTACAACTAAAAAAGTACAGTAGGTAATTACAGTAGGTAATTAAAGAACAGAGATTTATAATTATAAATTTAGGTTTCTCATAACCTGCCTCACTAGGCTAGCCTGTGTTGAGGCAGTAATTTTATGTCAATTTATTATACTGTGAACATACCTACACTTACATTAGAATAAAATCACACAATAGAATGGTTGCATTAATAATAACAATAACATTGGTACAATAATAACAGCATTGGTTCAATATTAAGTTCGAATTTGGGTGAGTGCACCGGTAAATGCTCTATCATTATTTTTTATCCAAATTTTTATGTTATTTTTGAAATTTTTTTGTGAATCACATTTTTTTATACTAATTGGAAGAATGTTGTAAAGTCTTGTTGCAAGGTATCTGAAGCTTCGTTGACCAAAAGTAGTATGAGTTATGGGAATTTGTAGTAAATATTTGTTATTGTTTCGAGTACAGCGAGTGTTTAATCTTTTTTCATAGTATTTGTGTATATTTGTGTATAGATGAGTGAGGATTGTTTTTGCATATATCTGCCGAACGTCAAACACATTCATAATATTGAAGATTAAGTTGGAGTCTGTAATTAGAGGTAGTCTAAGAATTAATTTTATAATAGTTTTCTGTGCCTTTATGATTGGGTCCAGTGCTGATGCAGTACCGCCTCCCCATGCTATGATACCATACTCAATAATGGATTGACAGACTGCAAAATAAATCATTTTCAAGTGTTTTAAGTCGAGAAAGTTTCGTATCGTTCTGAAAAAGTGCATGGTTTTTCTTATTTTGTTAGCAATTATTTGAGTGTGAATATTCCATTTGAGATATGGATCAATTGTGAGGCCGAGATACTTCATCTGTGTAGTGCGCTCAATGTAGGGACACTGACAAGATTCATCGGAATTTAAACATGTGTGTATTCTAATAGAGGCGTCATCATGAGGTTGACCTGTTATATTTATGCTTGATGTGACATATTTAGTTTTCTCAGTGTTCAATGTGAGCGTATTTGTATCTAACCACTTTTTTATAATGTTTATATCCGTTTCAGCTTTTTTGTAAACAGCTTGCCAAGTGTCAGCTTCAAATAGTAAAACAGTGTCATCGGCAAAACTAACTATTTTTCCCTGAATGTTAAAGTTACATAAGTCGTTGATATATAAAAGGAACAAAGATGGTCCTAATATGCTACCTTGAGGTATCCCATAGTGAGTTGAGCACTGATTGCTAAGTGTGTTCATTATTTTCACTTGTTGCTTGCGGTCATCAAGGTAGCTCTTAAAAAAGTTAAGTTCGTTGCCTGTAATACCGATTATTTGAAGTTTGTTTAATAATTTACTGTGTGATATTGTATCAAAGGCTTTAGAGAGGTCTAAAAATATTGAAATACATTTTTTGCTTTTATCGAGGTTTTTCACAATGAAGTCAGTTACGGCGGCAATAGCGTCAGAAGTACTCTTGTTTTCTTGAAACCCGTATTGATTTTCTGAGAGTACTTTATGGCACACCAGAAATTTTACCAACTGAGCATTGATAATTTTTTCAAATACTTTGGATAGTGTGGTCAGTATAGTTATTGGTCTGTAATTGTTTATGTCTGTCTTGTTACCTGTTTTATGTATGGGAATAACAATACCTTGTTTCAAGTTTGAGGGGAAGTGTCCTTGACTGATACTAAGGTTAATTAGGTATTCTAAAGGTAATGTAATTTCCGTAGCCAGCGTTTTCAAAATCTTGGTTGATATTCCATCAACCCCGGCAGAAGACGTGTTTTTTAGGGAATTAATTATTTTTAGAATCTCTTCCCTTGACACAGTTTGAAAATTGAATCTTCCTTTGGGAAATTGGAGTTCTGCTTCAGCAGGTAGAGCATTCCCACAATTTGGTAGACGAGAAGCAAGATTTGAACCAATATTTGTAAAAAAATTATTGATATAATCCGCAACGAGCTTGGGGTTTTTTGAGGTGTCAATAATTTTTCCGTCAATACAAAGTTTACTTATGTCCTGTTTGTCTTTAGTGTTTTGTGTATTTGTGGCTTCTCTTAGAGTTTGCCATATTTTTTTGGGATCATTGTTACTTTCTTGGATTTTGTCTCTGTAGTAGATTTCTTTCGCCTTTCTAATGACTTCGCCGCATGTATTTCTATATCTTTTATAGATGTTTAGTGATATAATGTCGTAAGGATTTTCTTTCACTTTTTTGTGTAATGCGTTTCTTCTACGAATGCAGTTGATGATTGAATAATTTATCCATGATTTTAAAGGTTTAATTTTGTTTGGAGTGTGTTTTGTCAGAATTGTAGTATTATTAATTAATTCATTTTTCAAATAGTCAACGAAATATCTCCATGCATCATCTGAGTTTTTTATTTGGAAAAGCTCTTGCCAAGATTTACTTTTAATTATATCTTTTAAATTCTCAAAATTAATATTATTGTACATAATTGTCTGATTATTTTTATTTTTTGTGGTGTCGGATTGCAATGTAAATATTGTTGTGTAATGATCTGTAATTGTTGATTTGTAAACAATGCTTTTGTTTTGTTTATTAGTTTTGACCATAACGTGATCAATGCATGATGTTGATTCATTAGCTATTCTTGTTGGTGTATTGATGGTACTAATTAATCCATGGAACTCTAACATGTTCAGATAGTCGTGGCATTGATGGTGTGGGTTATTTGGAAGTATGTTGATATTTAAATCTCCCATAATTATTATGTTTTTAGTGTAGGAAAGATTTGAGAGTATGCTATTTAGACTGTTAAGAAATGGTGTTATATTACGAATCGATGGAGAGCGATATATTGCTAGAATGCACGTATCATTATTATACATTATTTGCATACAGCTCGCGTCAATAATGTTTACTTCCGTTACAACACAGTTTAGGTCGTTTTTTGTGTATACCACTACTCCATCGTTCTGACTATTATGTTTTGATGAGTTGAATGAAGAGTAGTGAGTTATAAATTTTGGTGTGTAAATATTTGTCAACCAACATTCTGTAAGAATAATAACATCAAATTTTATATTAAGGTGGTTAAGCTGTATCTGGAGTTCATCAAAGTTTTTATTAATTGACCTAATATTTTGGTGCATAATAATAGTGTTTTTTGAATCGGTTGTTACGTATTTGCATATTTTTGCATCTGATGTTATAAACAAATTGTCTTGATCACCTAGTTCTTCATATGTATTATTAATGGTAATAGCCATATTAAAATTTATATTACAAAAAAAATAAATTGTTTATTTCCCTTAAATAAGAGAAACACTAATCCATAGCCATCACTGGGGATTACAACCTTTCATTGAAAGTGGTAGAGGTGAATTATTGTTGCAATTTGAAAATAATAGTATACAACATGACTCACCGAACTGAGGGGAATCGACCCAGTGAATGACCGGTAAAAGTGAGACTCTCAAATAGGAAAATTAATCAATTTTTTTAAGGTCATCAGAGTGTTTGATATATATTACTCTGTCATTTTCATTTTTTTTAACCATCACTTTACATTCTTTGTACCAGACATATTTATATCCCATTTCTTTCGCCTTAGTCTTCGTCCTCCACAGAAGATCTTTGAAATAGGCACCAAGGATTTCGCTAATAAAAATCTTCTGGTATCCGTTTCCTTGGGTTGTGGTAGGGTTGAGTAGCTTCCTGTTCAGTAGAATCTGTCGCCTTTTTTGGGGATTAGTGAATTTAACGTGAAATTTTGGGGGGACTCCTGGTCGTCGGTCTGGAATTTTCTTGATATCGAGAATATCATCGCCTTTTAAGTCGACACCTGTCACTGTGACCACTCGTTTAATTATTTCTGCTGGCTGTTCTCCCTCTTTTTCTGAAATTCCAGCAAATTCAAGAGTGTCTTCACGCGTTCTCTGCTCCACTTCTGCTAGTCTAACTTCAAGGCTTTTTATTATCCCATCTTTTTCTGTTAATTCCTTTCGCATTGATTCTACTTCCGAAACCAGTTTAATAATGGTCTCCATCTTTAGATGGATGTCATCATATTGCCGGCTGATAAAGTCTCTCGTGCTTCTGCTTTCTTGATTTTCATCATCAATTTTTTTTATTATTGCTTGCTTAAACACTTCAAGTTTTTTTTCCATCTTCATCTCCATCTTTTCCAGTAGGAGATCAATATTTATACCCTGGGACTCCGATGTGAGACTAGTCCCGGTCGTTTGCCCTTTGCTTCTCAGATTTTTTTCTGAAGTTGCCATTTTGAAATTGTTATTTGGTTGTAAGGTCAAACACTGCCTATTTCACTCTTTATTTGACAGTTAGTTCCCTTGTGATATTTTGATAAAGTTTTAGTTTCTAAAACTGTCAATTAATTATCCACTAGTGGGAAAGCAACACTTTCCAAGTAAAAAGGAATAATTCTTATCAGTTATGACAAGTGCACTGAATGTTAGTTCACTGTAATAAGATAATAACAATTGATTTCGGGAGCAGAGCAAAACACAGCTGTCACTCGATGTAGGTATGAAAAATTGCGTGACAATCATTGCAAATATTTTTATTATTTTTTAATTTATAAACTAACGTTTAGACAAGATTTTTATGCATAGCACAAAGGGTAACAATTATTACAAGCAATAATTGTCAGCCTGAAACACTCATTTACATTGAAAAATCTTCCGAGAAAAGATACTTGCCGCCAACGGGACTTAAACCCGTGTCCGGAAGTCCCGTTGGCGGCAAGTATCTTTTCTCGGAAGATTTTTCAATGTAAATGAGTGTTTCAGGCTGACAATTATTGCTTGTAATAATTGTTACCCTTTGTGCTATGCATAAAAATCTTGTCTAAACGTTAGTTTATAAATTAAAAAATAATAATTAATATTTAACAAGTTTAAGTATTTCCCCAATAAATGCAGACATAATTTGTCTCGACGCCACCTAGCGAGGGATTTAACACTAACAATGTCTTTCTCGCAAAAATAAAGTTGGTTGTTTTCAGGTGGGAAAAAATATAACAAGCAGTAATTGTTGAATGAAACACTAGTATATATTGAATTATTTGGCGGGTATTTGATAAGCCCCCATAGCTCAGTGGTCAGAGCATTCGACCGGCAATCGGAAGGACACGGGTTCAAGTCCCGTTGGCGGCAAGTATCTTTTCTCGGAAGATTTTTCAATGTAAATGAGTGTTTCAGGCTGCAAATATTTTTGATAACAACACACATAGCTAGTTAAATTCTTTCTTTATTGATTATTATTTTTAATTTATTAACTAACGTTTAAGACAAGATTTTTATGCATAGCACAAAGGGTAACAATTATTATAAGCAATAATTGTCATCCTGAAACACTCATTTACATTGAAAAAAATGTAATAATCAGTAATAGTTGAATGAAACACCAGTACATAATGAATTATTTGGCGGGTATTATATAAGCCGCCATAGCTCAGTGGTCAGAGCATCCGACCGGCAATCAGAAGGGCACGGGTTCAAGTCCCGTTGGGGGTAAGTATCTTTTCTCGGAAGATTTTTCAATGTAAATGAGTGTTTCAGGCTGACAATTATTGCTTATAATAATTGTTACTCTTTCTTTATTATTTAATTTTAAGTGTATTTAAAATATTAACTAATCTAATAGTTTAGCGGGATCTTTTGATCGTAAAGTATTAAAAGCAATAGTAATAGTGGCTAATTTAAAAAAAAAAACTCACAACTGTAGTTAATATTTTACCAGATTACGACTGTTCTACATTCTACTTGAATTGAAATGAGATTTACGTGTGTAAAATATTTTCAAACAAATAATGTCTTTTAGGTACCGTAAACATGTTTGAATGGAAAACATAGTACAGCTTTATTGTTTCAATTTTCCTGAAATATATATGCATTATTCTACAGCAGTGGTTCTTAAACTTTTCGAATAAACAGAACATTTTTGATTCTAAGAAAAACTAACAATAAAAATATGCATTAAAATGAATTGAAAATCATGTGTAGTTTAAAAAGTAAGACGTAATTTGAATTTTTTTACTAAAATAACTGTGTGAATATTTCTTGTGCGAACCCACGTATTTGGTACCTACCAAAGATATTGAAATATAATAGATGTGCTATCTGCAGTTTTTACTAGGTGGGACTGCGCTTCCGAGTGTCGCCGATATTGTTTACCAATTAACAAATAAACTACTTAAATGAACGAATAATTAACGAATAAACCAAACGAACGTTAAACTAAATGAACGAATTCTTTCCGTTTTCAAACTATATTGTTAACCAATACTAATGCACACCTTCAAAAATCAACGAAATGAACAAATTCTTTTCGTATGCAAACTATTCTTATTAGGTCGGAGTCCGCCGACAGTTGCGCGGACATCATAGCATACTCTTTTGTATTTGAATATCTTTGGTACCTACCTACTGAAGCTGGTGATTTTGAACATCTCATCAATCAGAGGCCTGATACCAGATATTTTGTGTTGTATGCATGGTGTTAAGGGACTTATTTGAATTAAGTAGTGACTCCTGACATTATTTGTACTGAAAAATGTACTTAAATGAGATTTTAGTCCCTAGTAACTTTTTTGGTGTTTTTTCTTCAAAACCTAACACAAAATATATCTTTTACATGTCATCACTTGTCACTCAACCGAGTAACCGCCCAATCCCTCACCCCGACCCTAACTGTCCAATACCTACTGCCTTTTAAAGTTTTAAGTTGAAAAAAAACATCAAAATTTTCACTGGGCACCAAAATTTTATTTATATTTTTTAACTCCAAATAATCTCAGGAAACACTGGTTAAAGTAAGTCAAGTACATCCCTAACACCCTTTATAGCTTTTTTGATTTTTCGTCTACCGTAATAATTTATTTAGTTTTTATATTTGTTACCTAGTTCTGGGAAACCGAGTTTCTTCAAGAATTTCTTTAAAATTTAAACTAATGAAGTTGAATATCCCTGGGATGCTACGTTTCTGTCTAGACTGGAATGTGGTAGCGTGTTTTAGCAATGCTCGAGTTATAAATTCCTTTACTTGAACTTTTTGAGGGCCACACTTTTACTGGGGTTAGTCACAGCGCTCTTGAGGTGATTTAAAAAAAAACGGTGCTATAAAAATTATCCAAATATTATTATTTTATTAGATATTTTTTTTAGAATATAATCATTCCAATTATTCTGATAATTATTTTACTTCTGACATAAAATTGTGACTCAATACCGTTGTCTGTACAAATAGTGTTTTCTATTTCGAATAAGGAATCCACTTATCCGTGCTTTATGCAAAAAAAAACTAGGTAATTTTCCTCTTACCTTGAACGACGAGTGTGCAAAATTTCATCAATAATTATCAAAGTTCAGATTTAAAGCGTGGGAAAGGGAGATGAGAGTACAAAACTTCGTCAATAAATTTCAAAATTTTGCTTTAAGGATATGGAAAACGGGAAGGGAGTGGATTTTCAAAATCTCATGAAAACGGTGACCTTCCTTTGATTTAGAAGGTCAAGTGTGCAAAACTTCATCAAACTCGGAATAAAAATGTAGATTTGCATAAAAAAAATAAACGCACACGCCACAAGTTGCGTAGGTAGCTTTTGTTATGGAACACCGTTTGAGAGCCACTGGCCTCCAGTAAAAGTGTGGCCCTCAAAAAGTTCAAGTAAAGGAATTTATAACTCGAGCAGTGCTAAAACACGCTACCACATTCCAGTCTAGACAGAAACGTAGCATTCCAGGGATATTCAACTTCCAATAGTTTAAATTTTAAAGATTTATTTTTTATTATTTACTCAACTTCTACAGGAGGCACAATTGTTTCTTTTGGCTGAGAAAAAGATTAAATTTGTTGTAGAAAAGTTAACACTCAACAGCCGCAGTAGTTCTTTTGAGCACAAACGAGTCGTAAAATCGACCTGTGTCAAATGTCAACCGTCTAAGAATGCTGTATTTTCTTTTGTCGTGTTTTGCAACTGAGCACCGGCACTGAATAAAAAATAACACTAATTCCTCTGAGTAGCTTACATTTCAATATCGGTAAAAGAAACCTAACATTCTGGACTGTCGTATGCCTTCAATCGAAATGGAAAAATACTTTATTTTGCTTAAGTACATTATAAAGCTTAGAAACTCAAAATATGTCTTACCAGTTGAATTTTCCGGCGTCGCCCGGGCTTTATTCTATTTTAAAGGGTGGGAAAGGGGCACAGGTGTGGTTTTTCGAAATCTCACGTAGATAGTGATCTTCTTCTGGTTGTTAAAGTCAAGTGTGCAAAATTTCATCAATCTCGTAATAAAACTTGTATTAAAAAACAATTTGTATTAAAAAACAAATCAACACACCACACCGGGATATTCTTCTTATATTAATCGGCTGCGTAGCTTTGATTTTTTATACAATGATTGATTAGTGAAATTTTCAACACTTCTTGACCTTCAAAGCAATATCGTATATGGAACGAGCTACTGGCATCTTTTTTTACGGTTTCTTCAAGACCCGCATTAATAAATTCCTTCCTACAGCCCCTAACTTAACCAGCTTCACACAGCTGCCCAACAGGGTGGTGAAATAGTTCTCCTGTCTTTTCACTCTGCAAACAGAGGCACTCTTGTGAGATGTTACATATTTTTTGTTAAAAAGACGAAGGTTACTCTCTTTTTCTAAAGAATCTGTGTAAAGACTGCTCCACGCCGGGAACTTAAGGGCCCGCTACCCGAATTACTACCGATTTCTTACATATCTCCCTTAAACACGTTAAGTTTTAAAGCTCTTAAAAAAATATATGTTATTCTTGAAGATAACATCTAGACATTGCCCGCACCGGCCGAAACACAAATTATATAAAATTCCCTCGATAGAAAAAATCGCAAAGTATGCTCCAAAAATTATTATAAACACGTTTGTTTCAGTTATTTTACAAGTTATATGTATGAAAAAAATCACAATGTTTCTTTAAATGCTATTTAAGATAGTGCCCGCGAGATTTTTGCTCTATGTTAAACGAATCGTATTTTATTTAACATTTTCGCAATTTTCGCATAGATTTTGAGGCTGTAAATGTTAGCGCTCTCCTCTAACATTCGTAATTTCGTATCTCTCCATCTTCTTCTTTTCGGGCCCGGTTGCGGAGTCTTAATACGAGCTATAATTTTATAGACAGGATGTTAAGGGACCTTGACCTTATTGTAACCAGTGATTCCTGACATTATTAGGAGTAAAAAATTAAAATTAAATTTTGGTCTCCGGTGACATTTTTGATGTTTTTTTTTCAACTAAAAACTTTTAAAATCACTAGATATTGGACAGTTAAAGGGGGATGAGGGGTTGTGCGGTTACTCGGCTGTATTACTAGTGACGACATGTGGAAGATTGATTGATTGGTTGATTTTAAAGAAAAAAATTGAAAAACAAAACATCACATCAGGTCACCGGAAGCCAAAATTTTATTTACATATTTTACTCCAAATAATATCAGAAATCGTTGCTGAAAGTAAGTCAAGTACGTCCCTTAACACCGTGTATAGGCATGTAGATGGATAAATAGATAGAAGAAATTTTATAAATTACTTAATCTGATGTAAGTATGACAGACGATAAAGTGCAAAAATTTTAACATAATGTAAATGGAAATGAAACAATTTAACTTTGGTTGAACCACTTTTATATTTGAGTAAATCCGACCGGTTTCAGAACGACCGTTCCTTCTTCAGGGCAAATGTATACTGATTTGACAGTTTTGAAATATGGATGGGAACAATGTTTTATTATGGTAGGGGTGGAGCCGTTGCTAGGTACCGGTAAAAAACCGGTCGGATTTACTCAAATATAAAAGTGGTTCATGCAAAGTTAAATTGTTTCATTTATCTATAATGGATAACCACAAAGTTAAAGCTACATTCAAAAGTATAATTTAAATGTATTTAAATTCAGACAATATTAGCGAAACTCAATCGAAAATCTGGAGACAAAAAAATCAGAAAAAGGCAGAAGGTCCTGGGTTCGAGTCCCAGAGGTGCCAATATCTTTTTCTGATTTTTCTGACTCCAGATATTCGATTGAGTTTCGCTAATATTGTCTTCATTTAATTAAATATTACAATTTGAGGTTTTACTCGTAAAGTTAAAAAAAAAATAATAATTTAAATGTGTTAAGTTATTTTTATTGGTGATAATTCTATGTTCATTACCCAAAAAATAAATTAAAGTGGTTTTTATTTTTTTTATTCTAATATTGCATTTAATTACAGTAATGACGTATTGCCCCATCTCACTAGGTGTCAAACGCCTGTACCTGTATTCAGATGGCGATTTACAGAGTGGTTGTTAGCTAGGCTTTTGTTAACATAATATTATGAATATGACAAATAAAAATAAAATCAGTATTTTTTCTAATTGTTCAATTCATGTATTAATGTTAAGATTAAGACGACACGAGAATAATTTAGAAGTAATTAAATTTTAACTTCAATTAAATTTTAATTGATTGAGCTCCTCTGAACTTTTTATGACCAACTGGTTTCAAGCTGTAATTCCACGTTAATTTAAAGCATTAGGAAAGGCTGTTAGTTCATAAACCTTAATTGGGTAAGTACCTACCTTACTACGTATCCAATTACTTTCCTAGGCGTACTAATATTTGACAGTAGTTTTGTTAACAGTAACTCTAGCTTCAAAAATGTTGTTTCTAATGCCCAAAATGGAGTACTAAAGACAATTTTGAAATTACCGGTTAGAACCCCGACAGAAGAATTGTTTCAAAGCATTCAAGTCTACAATATACAAAAACTTTATGCAAAAAATATTTTATTTAAAATTTTAAAAAAACATCAGAATACTCCACTGTCCAACATAGATACACAACCAGGGCAATAAACCAAAATATTCTAGCTACAGCCAGTTTGAAAACATCTTTTGGACAAAGAAATATGAAATTCAATGCGACAAAACTATACAACGCTCTACCAACTCAAACAAAAAAATAACAGAAATAAATAAATTTAAAACAAAAGTAAAAATATGGTTGAGAGAACAAAGTGAAAATGAACTATCAAACATACTGAAGACCATGTAAAGACAACTGGATACTAAATACAAATGTGGAAAAACTACAGGCCGCCTCAGAACAGGAAACCCTAGTGAGGAGGACTGTGAAAAAAAAACTTTATAATACCTTAATATAATATAATTTATAAATACATTATGTATAAATTTTGCTATAGATACTAATAAAAAAATAAAAAATAAAAATAGTGAATTAAAAAAAATGTTGTCTTTTTTAATAAATCGAAAACAAAATTTCCATAAGATTTGTACGTAGGTACTTAAATACCCACCTACTTAATTGTAACTAATCTAAACTTCATTAATGTAAATAGAAAAAATCATTTCAAACAAGAAATTATAGGTAGATACATTTTTCCTAAAAAATGTCACCCTATCAATATTTCTTTCTTAAAAGTTTTTTCAGGAGGGTACCATAATAATATTTAAAATTTTATAGTGAATAAGAAAGTCGTGACACGACAGTTGATCCCCCGACAGTTTATTTATAAACAAGTTCTGTTATGTAATTATTATTACGCGTGACAGCTATTTCGCCTTCTGAAGGCATTATCAAATTGTGGTCATACCACTTACATACGATGTATTTTTATTATTTCTGGTTAGGTTTTTACGATGAAAAAATTTATTGCCTACGCCCTTATTAATTTCTGAGTAAAATTATTGAAATTATTAATGGTTATTATGCTTTTAATGTTTCCCCAAGTACTGCATCGTTTAAATTCGACTGAAGGTCGTAATGTATTCTAATCAATGTGTGAGATATTCACGAATGATGAGTCCTGGGTTTATTTTCTAGAATAATTAAGTATTTGAAATTGGCTTAAACATAGGTACATATCTAGGAGCTATGAGCGAATTATATTTTTTTGGTTCATTTATCAAAATAGCTTTCGGATTATTAGAATACTTTTTAATTTTCAACTGCTCTAGAAGATTGAATTTGCGTCCTTTATTTTGCATGTGTAAAGGCGTTGGCTTATTATAATAACTAAGTGAGTGATTTTTATGTAGGAGTTGTTTGGGAAATTTTGACTGTATTTTATAATTATTTTAAAACGATCGCATGTGTTTTTTTAAACTAGTATTAAAGGACCGGCCAGTTTGTCCAACATAAACAGCGTTGCATTCGTCATACTGGAGTTTATAAATGCCGCTATTTTTTTAGTTTGGGTACTTTACTATTTGAGTTTTTAAGAGATGATCCCAAATAATTATTTGTGTGGAAGGCAATATTTAAGCCACAATTTTTGAGAACTTTAGCAATTTTTTTACATGTCTGTCCGACAAATTCCAAACATCATAATAGGATAAAAAAAAAAGTCATCGTAAATACCTATCCAGAAATAATATAAATACATCGTTTGTAAGTGGTATGACCACAGTTTGATAATGCCTTTAGAAGGCGAAACAGTTGTCACGCGTAATAATACATAGCAGAACTTGTTTATAAATAAACTGCTTTTATAAATTGAATAATAATGTTGTTGAATAATTAAAAGAAATAAAAATTAAAATGGAGGTGTATGTTTACGAGAGACGAGAAAGGTCAATAAGGACAGGTTATCAATCAACGGCCTGGGGTTTGCGAGGGGCCCTGCCTAATTTTAATAAAGCGCACTTGAGTTGATCTTTTTTTTTCATAAAAACCACTTTTAAATCATTCAATTGTTAGGGTGATGCACAACGTCGTGCAAAATTCGGGATCAAGCCGCACATGGCAACGTATTGCGAATGAAGATAAAATGCCAATGTAAACGTAATAATTTATAAATTATGTAAGATTAAAAAGGGGACGCTTTGATTGTTTTTGACAAGTACAACATAGAGATGGTTAAGAGAGTGTCAAAATAATAATATAAATTTAATGTGGCTAGTGGTTAGAATAGAGCAGAATTTTCGCGACCAAGAGAATCGGATCATGCCTGAAAACCATAGCCGTAGTCGTCGTCACTTGTTCAAGATACCACACGGCAGAACAGAAGATGCTCTAGAATATGAAAAGAGGAATGGTGCTATTGATGAAATTTCGAAAACAAAATATATTATTTAACTGCTGTTTAAATAGCCTTAATACTTTTATGTGCCTATCTTCCCAGATATCAAGATTGTTAAAAAAAAAATCTTGTACTGTAAATGGATAATTAATCTGTCGTACAATTAAAAAAATAATGCTTGACTCGGTTTTTTTAGTTGTAATAGCTGTGTTCTCTAATTAGTCGGAAGACTGTATTTCTATAAAATAATATACATGAATGTGAATGAAGAAATCAGTGGCAATCAAAGTGGCAAGACGTAGTTGCGTGGTGTTCCATCCTCTCTGCCTACCTCAGTGGAAGTATGAAGTCTGATAAATTCAATAATAACGTTAAGAAATTTGTCCGAAAACTGCTTTTTTATGAGAAAACCGAAAAAGAAAAGAAAATTATTCGCAGCCAACTGGACTACATAAATCAACATCTACCCTGGTTTTGGACTAAGGCATCCCCAATTAGGGTATGTTTTGAGGCTGAAGGTAGTGGGGAAGGGAAGGAGATGGTGAAGAGGAAGCTTGGGAAGTACCTGGCGATTCAGATCTGGTCACCAAACGTGACTAAAGCTATTTCTAGCAACCTTTCTGTTTTTAATCAATCATTCAATTCAATTAAATTTATTTATTTTAAAAACAGTGCAAAATTAAAATTTCAAAGCGTTTTTAAAACAGAGAAAGTATTTAAGAAAAGATAAGCAGATTTAAACTAACAGCAACAAAGCCTGCCATCTAAATTATGCTGTGATTCTATTTAACAACAAGACAGCTCTCCCGACTGCCATGACCATTGGCAAGTTAGTTCTGCAAGCCGAGAGATAAAACAGTCAATGCTGTCGGTGACGGATATAACCATCGGGAACAAAGAAACGAATGCTCTCCATGATAGTCGAGTTTTTGAACCATCCACGAATCAGTCTGAAGAAATGTATTACAATGAGCACATCGCTTCTGGCCCATCATCATGTTTTTACGCAAGGCAGTACTGAGAGTGTCTACCACTTTGAGTGTAACAAATAATAACAAAAATATATGAATACGTTTGGAATTTAGGTCGGGTTATTTTTAAGATCATCCAGATATTATTAACCGCAAAATGTTGAAAATGACGATAACGCCAAGATGCAGCGTCATGTGAGATATATTTTAAGAAATTTAAAAAATATATGGATTCTGTTAAGGTTAAACGGAACCTTCTTGATAGCGTTAAATTAATTGTTTTACGTTAAAACACTTTTTGCAAGTTACGCTTTAAAATGATAACCACTGGAGCGATAGCGCATTTTAAAAATTTTTCTCCGTTTGCTGGACATTTTCAGAAGATTACATTAAAAATAAATCATACCTTCGAATTTTAACATAGAGACATAAAACCTTATTATAGTGCTACATAGCCAATGAATTAACCTGTACTTTCAACATTTATCTCATATTTGTAGGATCTATAAAAAAAATATTAAAAAATCGTAAAATTTATAACCACGCGAATCCTACGCGGTTGTTACTTTAAAACTGCCGTGAGAGGTACTTATTCGAGTCAACATAGAATATTTTCGATTTCTGTATATTGTCTGTGGTGTACTTGATAATGGAAGTTGTACATCTATGGAAAGGGGATTTAATTTTAACCGTAAACAGCTGATCAGAAATTCTATTTGAAAAAAAAAAATAAAAATTATTTTTAACATCGTTATAAAATAGTCTACGAAGTTCGGATTTGCGACATCTTTGATCATAATAGATAATGCATTTTAATAGCTCCGTTTTTAGTCCAAAATAACAAACGTGGGAGCTACAAATATTTTTTTTAAATGCCGAATAAAAGAGATAATTGCCTTTTTTATCCGAAAAGCAATCGGAGACATTTAAAATGGCGCCAATAAATGGCAAAAATCGCTCCACTGCTTAAGATGAATTAATTGTTTTTTTTTTTTTTTTTTTTTTTATTTATTTATCTATAATAAAATATGTTTACAATGGTTTTATTTGTATGCCTGTCTCACTAGGGTATACCTGTGTCGAGACAGGCGTACAGGTATATAAATGAATATAGTAATTACAAGGATATTTCAGGTAAAATACATATTATGAATAGAATTAAAACAGAAGGGTGATTGGAAGGGTAATAAATCTTTTAAAGAGAGTTATTTTATAAATGTTGGAGATGGAGTAATGAAATCAATTCTGCCTAGTCTATTTATAGGTTAAATTTGACAGGATTCCATTATTTTCATTTGTTTTATATGGGTTAGGTTGTATGTGAATAGTTATTTATGTCTATGTGTGATTTATTTTACAGATATTTGTGATAGTGTGGCGTCCAATACTTATAATCCATTTTTTAATATCTTGTTTGAATTTTGTAAAGGAGTCACTTTGTCTGATCGTAGTTGGTAGTGTATTGTATAGTTTGCAAGCTATGTATTTAGAGTGTCTTTGCCCGAAGGTGGTTTTGAAAAAAGGAGTTTGGAGAAGTTCGTTGTTTTTGGCTCGGGTATTGTGTATTGTTTGTGTAGCTTTGTATGGTGTTTTATTGTTTTTGTGTAAATTAAGTAATATGGATCTTGAGTAGAGCTGTTTTATGTCCATAACGTTGAAGGAATTGAAGATAGTATCAGTGCTGGTAGTAAGCGGCATTTTAAGAATTATTTTTATGATTAGTTAGTTT
Source organism: Limnephilus rhombicus (assembly GCA_929108145.2). Taxonomy (NCBI): domain Eukaryota; kingdom Metazoa; phylum Arthropoda; class Insecta; order Trichoptera; family Limnephilidae; genus Limnephilus; species Limnephilus rhombicus. Next base: position 22,127,738 of record OV815293.1, read on the forward strand.
ACGCGAACGTATCGCACTATTTCCAGTCTTAGATCTAAATTACCTACCTGGTCGGCGTTTTGTCCATACGAACATATTCTCCAATTTCCCCTCTGGATTTTGACACTAGTGCAAATATTTTTTAGTGTACCAAGGAAATCGATAATTAGCGTGTCGGTACGTTTCGCTTTTTGGATAAGTTACTTCTAACAGAAGTTAGGACCCTTTTAAAAAGGTTGAAATTGCCTGGTTTGAACCCCATCAACAGACGTTCAGTATACAAGCTAGACAATAGATATATCTTATCCTAATATATAAAACAAAGTCGGGTTAGTTACACTATTTATAACTCAAGATCGGCTGGACCGATTTTGATGATCGTTGGATTTGTCTCCGCCCCGGATAACAGAATAACTATTAAAACATCGCAAAAATTCATGAAAAAGAAAGTTATGAAGAAAAATATTTTTTTCGTTCATTTTGTATGGAACGAATTCTCATATTTTGAAAGAACTGCGGCAATATTGTGATAGGTATAATATTTAACTATGCGTGAATTCCAAAAATTCTAAAACGTCAAATGTCAATGCGCTGATAGTTTCGCTTTTGTTCTTAATCATATAATCCTGCCCCTCTTTCTTACACACTAAATGTCAATAGTCGAAAATGAGACAAACGGTTAACGTATATCTCTGCACCCCTCCATAGGAAAAATGCAATAATAATAAAACTCTAAAGCGAAACGCATTTTTTTAACGTAAGCTCCACTCAGGACCTATGTCATCTTAGGGGATGCTGTGTGGAGGGTCTTTTTAAGGAAGGGTAGGATAGGAAGTTCTGGGAAGGAAAAAGGCATGAGGGGTGGGTAGGAATCTGGAGGTCAGTGTATCCGGCAGTGAATCCATCCCTTCAACTGCGGTGCAAGGCCATTGCCTTGACCGGAATTGACCTTTTACCTTGACCTTTCCAGCCGGACTCTTTCGACCCATGGTCGAGAGAATCCGGCTGGAAAGGTCAAAAGGCCTCCCTCAATCAGTCTCTCTCGATCCGACCCGCCAAGCAGGTGGGCGGACGCATCCGCCGCCAAGACCCGCCCAAAAGTCACCCCATGAACCCGGGCACCCCGCTAAATCACCAAACGTAGCGAACCACTTGGGGTGACATGTGGCAGAGGTGTTGGTTATCCAATAAATGGTTCCCGGGGCGGCGGCACCCGTACCCGCTTCCTTTCGAAATTCCCGTAAGTAAGTGGAAAAGTAAGAAAATCACAAAAATGTAAATCCGTACACAACGCAATCTCTGATACGGACAAAAACAAAACACGGACACTTGGGCATCGATAATTGCTTCATTGTGTAATTTTTACTTAATTCAACAGTTATTGATTCTGAGGCGGTACGAAGTTCGTCGGGTCAGCTAGTTATATATAATTTAAAAATATATATATATATACGGACATAGAATATTATTTTCTTATTATACAGTTGATGCAAAAACTCGATTTTGCCGATTTCATTTAGGTATTACCATCAGCGTGAGGTGCAGTTGTATCTTTCGCTTAGTATTCGGAGCAGTCCTGAATTTGTCAATAGGCCGTATAGGCCGCAGAGGGACGGCAGATTTCAGGGGGCGGCGCCAAGTCTACAAAGGAATTATTATGATAGGTGGCAACTTCTAAGAAGGAGGAAGGGCGGCGCAAATGAAGTGGCCTATACTTATGAAAAGTGTAAAAGTATAAATCCGCCACTGATTCGGGGGGGGGGGGGGGGCAGTGACAGTGAAATCTACAGTTAAATAAAAACCAATTATTCAAATTTCTCGGCGACCATGTTTGCTCTAAAAAAACTTATTTTTTTTATTAGTCACAAAAAAGATAAATGATTTACAAAACATTTTATACAGTAATTAATTACATAGTAGATGTATTTGATGTACGCCATAAATAAGCAAGGCTTGTATATATGGGGGGTGTTATTATATTGGTTTTGTTTGATATGTAAATTATTTGTGTTTGGTTTGTATATGTACAGCCCCATCCTATAACGCCGTATTGTATAATTGATTGACAGAAAGCGAAGTACGTGGTTCTAAGTAATTTTTCGTTTAAAATTTCTCTATATTTAACATATTTATGTACAGATCAATCGATATGTTTAAAATTGAATAATGATGTGCCTGCGTGTACTTAGTGTACTCATGATTCATGACATTGGTGAGTACTCAGTACTCAGCTACAATGTCCCGCCCTTTCCAGATAACATTTTTTCAAGTCCAATGTTATTCCGATGAACGATGATAATGACGTACACGTAATATTATCTCTTTTATTGTTTGCTAACATTCCTTCATTACGATTATTACAGCTGCTCGATAATCCACAAAGAGGGAATTATTTCGATGGTACTTTATTATCCGGGATTACGCTGCACTTTTAGTGTTATTGAATAACAATTCGTAATTTCCTTTTATCTTTTATTATGAGGTGAACTTTCAATAATATTTTTTTATTATGCATTACTAAAGTTTTATTAAAAAATAATCCGATGAATGATAAATTTTATTTACTCAACATTGGAAAAATCTCGTAAAATCGAACCTCTATTGACTGAACGTAGCGAATTTAGTATTTGTTTGTCTCTATTTTTTTTATTACGTTCCGGTTCCGGTTCAAGATGGTCGCCGTTATGGATATTACTTTTTTATCCAGCCAGAGTTTGAATGATCGTGGTTTCTTCTATGAGCTGTCAAATCGTAATAATCAATACGAAGGTACCTACCGGGCTGAAGGAAGTTTGAAAAAATATTCGTTATGAAGGCGGTGACATTTCTTTGGACAAGCTGTATAATTCCTTATTTGAAAGTTTTTGATTTATTAAATAAACTATTAAGTAAGTTTATTTAAAAAATCATAGTTCCCCCCCCCCTCTCCATTGTTCCCCTCCCCCCTCCCGGATTCCTCTCATGCCTTCCTTCCCTGCCTCTAAACTGTATACATATTTTTAAAACTACTCGCGCGCCACCTATTTTAATTGTTTAAAAAAATTTCATAACGCCAGTGCTCACCATTAAACCTTCGCGGGAGTGCGCACAGCAAATCACCAAAGTTTCATACCAATCAGTTAAATTGCGACATTATTTTCTTTAGGCACACATTTTAATGAATCACTGAATTGAATACTGTTACTAAGTCGCTAATTTCTAGTGCAATGATGTCAAGAAATTAATTTAGATGTAGGGAATTAATACATTGGATTTTTTTATAAATCTGAATTGCTTATTCCCAATGAAATTAGTTAAAAAAATAAGTACGAAGAAAATATATCGGTAGTTTTATGTTTATTTTTAACGACCTTTTTTATTTGGTTTCTGTTTAAAAATAACTGTTATTTTCTTGATAATCTTCGACCTTGCATATTTAACTTTCATACATGTATAATATCTTTAATAAAGCATAATAAAATCAATTTTATACGTTTATTTAACTTAATAAAAGAAGATTAAAGTTCACAAAAATTGGTTTTATTATACTTTATTAATAGGAAGGAGTTTCAATTAACAGTTGAAAGAAAATACATCATCAATCATATTAACTTCGGTTGTTTGTGACATGAAATGTTTGACGTTAAATGTTTCTGCGTTAAATTATTCCCGTTCAACGAAATTTTAATCTTCTCAAAGTGGCTGCGATCATGCGGTTAAACAAAGGTAAGGGGTCACGTATGTAACGTGGGAATCGTAGGGCTATTAGCCTGCTTAGTTCAGTCGGCAAGCTGTACGGAAGGATATTAATTGAAAGGGTAAGAAATGAAACAAATGATAAAATATTGGATGTGCAAGGTGCCTTTATGAGTGGAAGGGGGTGCATGGACCAGCTTTTCTCTTTGCGAATGCTCATTGAGAAGTTTCTGGCCAAAAACCAGAAACTTTTCTGCGCCTTTGTAGATCTACAAAAAGCATACTAACGAGTAGACAGGAAAAAGTTATGGAAGGTGTTGTCCAAGTATGGAGTGAATATAAATCTCATACAGGCAATTGTCTCTCTATATGAGAAAGCGTTGCACGTGTTAATGCTCATTGAGAAGTTTCTGGCCAAAAACCAGAAACTTTTCTGCGCCTTTGTAGATCTACAAAAAACATACTACCGAGTAGACAGGAAAAAGTTATGGAAGGTGTTGTCCAAGTATGGAGTGAATACAAATCTCATACAGGCAATTGCCTCTCTATATGAGAAAGCGTTGCACGTGTTAGGGTGAACGGTAGTTTTACGGGGTGGTTTGACATCACAAAAGGTGTTAAGCAAGGCTGCGTAATTTCACCATGGTTATTCAATCTGAATGTGGGTAATTGTATGCAAGAATTGAAAGAGGTGGGCATGGGCGCGAAATTGAGTAATCTGAAAGTATGTTGCTTATTGTATGCTGATGATGCGGTGCTGATTTCTAACAGTATGGAAGATCTACGGTCTCTCATGCCTAGGATGAACTAAGTATGTTTGAAGAATGACTTAATGATGAATTTAAGTAAGTCTAAATTCATGGTGTTTGAAAGAGAGAGTAAGAAAACAGTGTGCAATATAGTTGTGAATTATGAAAACTTGGAGCAGATGGATGAGTTTGTGTATCTGGGTAGAGATGGGAAGGCTGATAGAGATATTGAAAGAATTGTAAATGCAGGTAACTCCATTAATAGAGGGCTGAATGCAGTTGGCGCTAATAACTGTCAAAAGAAGCGAAGCTAGCAGTCCACAATTAAGTCCTGGTACCTATCCTGATGTATGGCAGTGAGGCATGGAACTGGCAGAGGAAGGATGAAAGCAGACTGAATGATGTTGAAATAAGATCCCTGAGGGGTATGTGTTGTAAAACCATGTATGATCGTGTGAGAAATGTGGAGATCTGCAAAGAATGCAAGGATGATGTAAGCGTAATGAGTAAGATTAAGAAAGGGACCCTCAGATGGATTGGGCATGTAGAGCGACTGAATGGAGGAAGTAGTGTAAGAGTATGATATAGAATACGACGCAAATGTGAATGGTAGAAGAAGTCGGGGACGCCCGAAAAAGACTTTTTTTTTACATTAGCTCCACACAGGAGGCACCGAGGAAAACAATTTCCCTAAGGGCCTATGTCATCTTTGGGGATGCTGTGTTTAGGGTTTTTAAGGGAAAGGAAAGAGAAGAAGATATGGGAAGGAAAGAGGTATGAGGGGTGGGTAGGAATCTGGGGGTCAGTGTGGCCAGGAGTGACGGACATATGAATCTATAGCTCACACTGCCGTGCAAGGCAAAGGGTCGGGAGAAACCGGCTGGAGAGGTCAAAAGGCCTCCTTCAATCAGTTTCCTCCGATCCTGCCCGCCACGCAGTGGTTGGGCAAACGTATCCGCCACCAAGATCTAGACAAACCTCATCCCATGAACCCGGGCACCCCCGCTAAGTCACCAAAAATAGCGAACCACTTGGGGTGACCTGTGGCAGGGGTGTTGGTTGTCCAATAAATGTTTCCCGGGGCGGCGGTACCCATATCCGCCTCCCAAATTGTGAATGGAATTAATGAATCTGGTGAATCAGATACATGAGACGGGCCATGTCAGGAGTCAGAATAATAGAAGAGTATGAGACGATGTATGAATGTGAATGAGGCAAAGAGTGTGTGTGCCAAGACCGAGTTATTTCTGTCACCGTCTCCGAGTCACCCTCCTCTCTGCCTACCCCTGCAGGGAAACGGCGTGATGGTTAGTTAATTAGTTAGAACTGATTGTGATAACAATAAATTCAGACAAACGATTATTCTATGCATATTTGAAACGCAAAATTTTGTCTTCTTTCTAGTCAACAAAACATAATTGTATTACGAGTATAAATAAAATTGATAATATTTGTTTCTGAAAGGCAATGATCCTGAGACATTTTATAAATACTTTCACCTTCGCAAATCCTGCAACTATGATGTCCCGTGATTTTTTACGTGTTAATAATAATTATCATTCTATAATAATGTCACTTCCGATCAAGTATGTAAATATCGTACTATTTTTGACAGATAGGTGAGACAAGGAACTGAGATAACGTTAGCTATTATCCAAAGAAATTTATCTTTTATTTTGTTTTTTTTTTGTAGTTACTTGAGAAATAAGGCCAATGGCTATCTTTATTTAATGTGAAAAGAAACAGACATCTTTATGTGCATAATTAAAAATACTAAATGTTATCATTTTATTTAAAATATTTAACTTAAAATTAAGACTTTCCGAACTCCTGCAACAATAGGCGCAAAATTACATTGCTCATTCTCCTAAGGGGGCGTACATTAATTACGTGAGCTCAAAAGGGGGGGGGGGTCCAGCAAAATCTCACGTTACTTGAAAATAATATACGAGTGGCCCAAATTTATCTCACCAAGGGGGGGGGTCTAGATCGGAAGAAAAACTTCTCACGTAATAGGTCACTTGCATGGATTTCATAACGACTTTGAAAAAAACGTGTGGATAGATTTTTTTAATAAGATTACGAAAATGTTACAAAATTTTTTAGAATTGTACAGTTTTTTTTTTTAAATAAATAAATCCATTATTTGGGCTCGTGACGTCACTACATGAAAATGACCCGTCTCCGAAAATGTTCCTATTAATTTTGTAAAATTCCACACTGATTTGTTTTTTTTTATATGGCATCACTTTGATTTCAGGCGAATTTTTAAATTTGACATTTAACGTTCACTAGATTTATTGTTTGTTCTCAGCGAACTTATCATTTGGTTTGACTTTTTGACAGATGTGATGAAGAGAACCCCGTACATTTAATTTTGTCCGTACGTGTTTTAGAGGTATAATGGTTGTGGTGTTAATTTTAACAAAATCAAATTTTATAATATTCTTATTATTATTATAATTTACAAGTTCAAGTATATTATATTGGATTTAGTAATATAGACGTTGTACATTATAATGATTTATGAACAATAAGATTGATCGAGGAAAAAAATATTAATGAGATGTAATATTTTTGGTATGCCTTGTTATTCCCCTGTGCCCTTTCTTCTGGAAAACGTTCTTTTTTTAAAATGATTTTCGGCTATGTAATTATCGTTTTTTCGCACCTATAAAATTATGTCCCGTCTTTCCGGTTTATAAAAAATGGTCTGATTTTTCGGATTGAAATTTTCAAAAAATCGCCAGGGTTACAAAAATATGATTAAAAAAAAATAATAATACAGAATGTCTTAGAATATTTGCCTAAACCGGATTTTTTTTAAATGTGATGCAAGTGACCTATTAATGCATGCCCCCTAAACAGCGGTTTTACGTATGGAAAGTAATACTTTTGTAGGTTACATTGACATGTTTGATGTTAACTTTTGCATTTTGTGGACTATATTAAAAACCATTTCCAATCATATTCTTAAATCATCGGTTGTCTCTTTGTAAACCTATCTGATCACAATTTTTTTTTAAATTTTGTTTCTTGTATTTTTATTTCATGCATATATTTTTTAGCTAATTTAATATTAGTTTTATTTTTCCTTTCTCACGTTAAAGTAATACTCCCGTAAAATAAATAATTAATTAACGTTTTAAATCTTATCTATACAAGGAAATATTAATAAGTGGGAGTCCCTCTTACCTACCTTTGTCTTATAATTTACAAGGAAACATTTCATTGAAATTTTAAAATATTGCGAAAATATTGTCTAATATTCCTTAATCCTTATCAATTGTGTTTTATCTCCAACGGTATTAATTTTATCTAATTCCATTCATAAAACGATAAAATGTTCGCGATAATGTGATCAATAATTTCCTTTAAAACTTTAAAAAAATATTTTTTTATTGAAATTGTTTTATTATTTGATATTGACATGATGAGTACCTAGGTACCTACATTTTTAATACGGTTTCATCATCGAAATTACCGGCATAATATTCATGTCATGAATTTTTACGATTTTCTAATTTCTTGCAATGAAATTGGGGCGCCTAGTCACCATAAATTGAATTTTTATCAGAGTAAATGATAAAAATTCAATCATTAAATTTTTTACTATAATACATCTATTTTCAAATGTCTTTTAAAAGCATTTATTTGGTTTGTCTGCGAATTCAACCTTCCTACGCGGGAACTGAATTCGACATCTCTATCAACAGCGCTAAATCTCGAATTGACAAAACTGACATTTATTGCGCACCTTAACTGTTGTAATGTCCTCTAATTTCAGAGATATGCGTATATGTCCGCGTGTGTATGTGTGATTGCCATCAAAAGTTAATAGAATTTATTGTTGATATGTGTGATTGCCATCAAAAGTGAATAGAATTTATTGTCGTCAACATGGAGTTTATATTCCGAATTTCAGGTCGATCGGATGTCGGGAAGTGGGTTATTTTACACTTCCAAGATATTGCTTCATTTTTTTTTATTTTTTTTTATTCATTTTGTTTATTACAGGTTTGTTTTACATGGTTTTTCGACTACCAAGATAGGAAAATGCCCGTATTATGGTAGTCGAGATAACAAACACACAAACAAAAGTGAAATTCAAATAATTGTATTTAATAAACAAAAAAATTAACAAAACAAAAAAACGACTTAAAAAAATGCACTAAAAAGTAAAATAATAATTTCGTATTCTTCTACAACTTCATAATCAACTTACTTTTTCTAATCATCAATATGTAGGTACGATTGTTACTTTTGGAGTCGGTGTCAGTCAAGGTAGGTTTGTAACTACGTACATAGTTATAGGTGAGATGTGCTTGTGTCGCACAAGCGACTTGCTGACACCGACTCTAAAAGTAACAATCGTACCTACATATTGATGATTAGAAAAAGTAAGTTGATTATGAAGTTGTAGAAAAGTACGAAATTATTTTTTTTACTTTTTAGTGCATTTTTTGAAGTCGTTTTTTTGTTTTGTTAAAAATTTTGTTTATTTTTTGATTTTTAGGGAATCTGAAGTACACTAACTAATTTGTCTGAATATGGGTAAACCTACTAAACGTGCTGCTCATATGAGACAGACATAATTTGAGCATAACGTCAAATTAAGAGATTCGACCGAGTTTCGTTAATTTATCATGGATCCGATAATTAGAACCTAACCAAACTCTCATCAAATTACCCTTGAAGTACATCCTTTCCAATAAAAAAAGAATCATCGAAGTCGGTTGGCGTGATATTGAGTTATTCGTCCATTTGTCGCGCACATACTTAATGAAAATTTAAGACTTATATGGTTTTCTCATGGATGCCATTGTCGGAACTGGACCAAATTAAAAAGGGACTACATGGAAAGCACCAGCTTTCAAATAAAAAAGAATCATCAATATCGGTTCACCCAGTCAAAAGTTCTGAGGTAACAAACATAAAAAAAAATAATAATAATAAAAATCAGTCGAATTGAGAACTTCCTCCTTTTTGAAGTCATTTAAAAATGAAAAATTTGGCGCTAAAACTTTGACTTTCGTTTAAAACTGGCCTGCAAAAGTATGTAAGCAATGTAAAATTATAATTTTATTAGGTTGGTTAAATACAAAGGAAATTTTTTTTACATGAACTCCACACAGGAGGCCCTGAGGAAAATAATTTCCCTCAGGGCCAATGTCATCTTTGGGGATGCTGTGTGGAGGGTTTTTTTAAGGAAAGGAAGGAGAGGAGAGTTCTGGGAAGGAAAAGGTTTTAAGGGGTGGGTAGGAATCTGGGGTTCAGTGTGTCCCGGTCATCGCCTCCAAGGCCTAGACAAACCTCACCCCATAAACCCGGGCACCCTTGCTAAATCACCAAACGTAGCAAACCACTTGGGGTGACCTATGGCAGAGCTGTTGGTTATCCAATAAAGGTTCCCGGGGTGGCGGTACCCATTCCCGCCTCCCAAATTAAACAAAATAATTTGGGTTGTTGTTGTCGGTGCATTATTGTGCGTAATGTGTAAAATTTTGATAGATCAAAATCTGAATAATTATTTTTAAAGTTTACTGACGGTGTTCATTCGAAGGGAATTTCTGATGGTCTCTTGATTATTTTTAACATGCAATGATCCTGAGGCAAATATTTTATTTCAACTTCACAAATTCTACAATTATATTAACCCGTGATTTTTCAGTGATCTGCCTTCAAGGGCGGATTTTGGGGGGTGGGGCACAGGGGCACGTGAAATAAACTTGATGTATGATACTTGAAGTATCGTACTTCAAGTTTATTTCTAACAGTAATTATTGATTTTTTTCACACCCGTGAAGGTTTCTATTTATACTGGTGAGCTCTGGCGTTATGAGTTTGTATACAAATATTGCAATGTAGAGTTGTTTGAAAAATGAGTGCATTTCATTTAGTTTAGCGGCAGGGAAGGAGACATGAGAAGAGGACCTCCGGAGGGCTGGGGGGTTCGTGGTAGGGGGGATACGGAGTGGGAAGGTGGAAGGGGAACGCGGGTTGGGAAGGGGACGCGGGAGGGGAATGGGCGCGATAACAGGTAAAGGATACACGGAGAAAACTAATTTATTTCTTTGAGTGGCTTGCAACGCATGCCGGGAACTCGCTAGTATATATATATAAAAATCAAAATATGTTTGTTTCTGAGTTGAATGAATGAATAAATCAATCAATTAATTAATTAATTAATGGATGGATGAATGAATCAATCAATCAATTGATGAATGAATGAATCAATTAATGAAGGAATGAATTAACGAATGAATGAATGACTCAGTGGTATTTCCACCTATGCGAGCGAAGCCGCGGGTAAAAGCTAGTTTCTTTATAAAAAGCATTATTTGTTATGTTTACCATTTCTAGCTATACGTCTTCCTGATAATATTGTTATTTTTCAGATAAAACGTAAATTACCTATTATCTTAAACAAACTTGCTTTTGACACCAGTATAATCATTTAGAATATTGCCCCAATGCTCTTCTGTTTTGTTCTATGGCGCACTTTCCAAACGATTAATATTGTTCACAGTTTAATTTTCTTAAAAAAACAATTATCGTAGATCATTGTTTAATTGCGTATTTTCTTAAAACTAATTAATGATTATTAAATAAGTGATGTTACCTACTTATAAATACTTGGAGTTAAGTGGAAGATAGAAGAAGATTATATGATGTGAAAGTGAATAGTAGCAGTCGAAGACGGCCGAGTTTGACTGGCACGATCAAGTGAATCAAATACTTGTGTGGTAAAATGACGTAACATTGATCTTGCCCTGAGTTCAATGCGTTGTATTTATGATAAAGTCGCTTTAATTGATAGTGATGAAATAAATTTTAAAAAATAACCGGGTTAATAGTTGGTGAGTACTTATATATTGCGATTTGCGACCTACATATGGAGCGATATGAGATACGTAGCGGTTATGAAGATGTATATTAAAATATTATACTGTGTGAAGAAGATAATGTATGTAAATTGTGGCACTATGATTCAATTATTCGCAACAAGGCGTGAAAAGCGGCTAATCTTTGTTAATTTATTGTGAACCATCAGGGGCTGCCAAGCGATTTGTTGTGTATTACTCGTTAATTAATTGAGCCCTTGCCCGGAAAAATGTTGTAGCCAACAATAATCTTCTTCCGAGAAAAATGGAAAAAAAACGAAACCAGTTATCTTCTTATATATAAAAATGAATCGCTATGTGTGTTGCTAAGCGCAAATCTCGAGAGCAGCTGAACCGATTTCGCTAATTCTTTTTTTAGAATATTCCTTGAAGTACGAGGATGGTTCTTACGGAAAGAAAAATTAAGAAAATTGCGCAGAAAATGGGATAACGACTATCGCACGTTTGACAGTTCGCGTGTTTGAGAATGACATTTTAAATCAGGATTCTATTTTTGAAAATCTTTAAGTTGATAAATTTATTTAAAGTAGGTACTCCCCTAATAGTTTGAATCGAATCGAGAATTTTAGATATCTTAAATAGGTACCTATGTTAGGTACCAAGTTTAATATACATGAAAAATGGAAATTTGAATAAAAATTGTAAAAGGTGGCACGCGGGCTGTTTAAAAACTGAATGTACTGGGATTGAATATTAAATATTATTGAGGGCGGGGGGCCGTGAGAGGGGGGGAGGGGGGGAGGAGGCAGAGTGGGAACCCCTCTTACACCATGCGAGCGAAGCCGCGAGAAAAAAGCTAGTGTTTCATAAAATTTTATATTTAAAATACAATAAACATGCAATTCTTAGTTTTAAGCGGAAAGTACTAAAGAAAAGCAATTAAATTTGATAATATAATAAAACAAATATTAATCTTATTTCCACTTGAATTTATTTGACCGGTTTCAGCTTGTTTTTTTTTTACATGAGCTTCACACAGGAGGCCCTGAGGAAAATAATTTCCCTAAGGGCCTATGTCTTCTTTGGGGATGCTGTGTGGAGGGTTTTTTTTAGGAAAGGAAGGAGAGGAGAGTTATGGGAAGGAAAAGGGTTTAAGGGGTGGGTTCAGTGTGTCCTTGTCATTCACCTTCAAGACCCAGACAAACCTCACCCCATGAACCCGGGCACCCCTGTTAAATCACCAAACGTAGCAAACCACTTGGGGCGACCTATGGCAGAGGTGTTGGTTATCCAATAAAGGTTCCCGGGGCGGCGGTACTTAGTCCCGCCTCCCAAACTGAAAAACCATCAACATTTAAAACCATCTTCAGACTGGTACAAATTATTTTTAGTCTACGGTTTATACCTATACATAAAATACGAGTGAGGGTAGATGAGAAGGATTGTCTACAAGGATTTTATTCAATTATATGGGTTTTTAAAATTGTTAGTCGTCTTTGGCTGTCAAATTTCTAATTATTTTGGTTATTCCCATTAATTACCTCGGATTTGTAGCTTACTTCAATATTGTTCAATAATTTATTGTTCAACTAATTTTATTGTTGTCAAATTGTCATTATATTTGTGATGGATGATATGGAATTTTTGATTGATGCGTTGATTTTTTAAGGGACTTATGTTTTACATTGGAGGTGTAATGATCTTACAATGGTTATTATCTATATGAACAAAATATATATTTTACATTAGAATATATCACGAAAACTACAATGGATACCAAAATTTCATAACATAAAATAATAAAACATATACACGCAACACACAAAATCAATATAAAACACGTAAGACTTACAAACACATAAAACATAATATACGCCGATTTTCATTTATTATTTAATTGTTTTTTTTATTTTTTTTTAGTTTATTTATTTAATATAATTTTAATTTTTGATCTCTATTTTAGTTTAAATTTATCTTTATTTTAAATAATTTTCTTTTGTTTTTTCACCAACTTTGTATATTTCTTTTTTTTTCAAACTATATGTATAAATTATTATATTATAAAATGGGGGCCTCAGCACGGGTAAACAACCCAGTGAGGCCAACATTACTGGTTTGTACTATAAAAATTTTGTAAAATAATAATGTATCAACTATAAAAAAATATATAGAAGCGGATATTTAGTAAATGATTCTAATTTCTTATTCATCACAAAGTTATGGTCTATTTTTATAGGTTTTTTCAGAATAAGATGTAGACAGCAATTTTCCTCTAATTTTGAACATCAAAGTTTTACAAAATTTCACCAAAAATGGGTGGGAAATGGAGGCGGAGTTGTTTTTTCGAAACCGTATTTAGACATTGACCTTCCCCTGGTTTTAAAAGTCAGGTTTGTAAAATTTCATCCACCTTGGAATAAAACTTAAGATTTGCATGGATCTCATAAGGGGCCGTTCAAGTATTACTTAACGCACTTGGGGG